>JAMJFZ010004059.1:2085000-2445000 GCA_026225945.1 Cricetomys ansorgei
TCTTCCTTTCTGTTTTTGTGTTACTCCAGAGATTTTCATGCTGTCATGGGTCCCCATTTCTTCTCAGTCTCGTCTTCTGCTTGTCCTTCTCTATTCCCCTATGAAGGTTCAGCTAAAATACTCAGCATCCTAGAGTGTTAGGTTTGGAAAGGATCCTGAACTCACCTGCTTGTAAACAGTGTTTGGTTCTGATTGTAGCATTTGGCAGGGCCATTTGCCCATGTCTGCTTGAAATCTTCAAAAATCAGAAATTCATAACCCTTGGAAATAACAAATTTCCTTCATCTTTTGATCACTTTGATTCAAGTTTTTCCCTGTTTAATAAAAACCTGCTAATTGATCATTTTGACTTTTAGTCACTTGTTTTTTGAAGATGAAAAAATTAAAAAGACTAAGGATCATGGGAAGGGTTTCCAAAGAAAGGAGAAACAGTGCATGGTGAAGCATGAAAGCCAGGCTAGATGTTATCTTGGCAAGATGACTTTACCTCCTCTGCTATGATCTGAATGTTCATCTGTCATAAATCTTAGCCTGTGGAGTGATGGTACTGGGAGGTTGGCCATTGGGGAAAGTAATAGATCTTAGGGTCTTGACTTCAGAGTTTGGATTAATGACCTGGGAAGAAAGTCCATTGGTAGGTAACCAGCAAATGCCCTATGTGGCTATGATTGTATCAGTAGAGACAGCCAGTGGGATCTCCACTATCACTATGACCATTCCTCCAAGCCTTCAAGCTAGATAGCGGTCTAGAGTTGTTTTCTCATATCAATTGGCACATTCAATAGGACATGCAGCCCTGATTAGTTAGCCTGAAAAACACTTACCAACCTGCCAACTGCTTCTGCCTTTCACCAGATCTAATGCTGCCTGGATGCTTCACTAGCCTTCCTTCGGTCCTCCTCATCTCCACACATGTCACACTTAAGTCCTGCCTTCACATAACCTTTAGGCTTTTTCTTAAACATGACTTTGATCTATAGGAATAATGACAGCAGCAGAACAAAAATAACTTGTTGGCTATGCCAATCAAAATGCTGGATACACAGACCCCCACCAACCTCTTACTTCTCTGTACACACTAGCCACTCAGACCAAATCCTTTTAGACTCACCCATGCAACTCTGAATTTAGCGGTCTCTGCTTTGATAACATATTGCCATGTGCTGTTAACATCATTTCTCCTTGTTCCAAAAGCTGCCCAATGCCTTCAGCCAATGATTTTTCATTGTACTTTCCTAAGCTGTGTGTATTCTGAGATACGATTGGATCTTCTTTTTCCTTCTTTAAGGTCTGGCTGGTAATATAACCCACCTATCTCCAGTTAGGTACAAGTTCAAACTGTTTGTCAAACCATACAAATAAATGACAGAGAGGAAATCATAATGGAACGATGGTAAAAGTCTCTTGGTATGTGAGATACACACAGTAAGTGTTACTGCAGAGACGTGGACCTAGTCACCATCATTTAAGTCAGTAGA
Source organism: Cricetomys ansorgei (assembly GCA_026225945.1). Taxonomy (NCBI): domain Eukaryota; kingdom Metazoa; phylum Chordata; class Mammalia; order Rodentia; family Nesomyidae; genus Cricetomys; species Cricetomys ansorgei. The sequence goes on from JAMJFZ010004059.1 coordinate 2,086,479, forward strand.
TGTGTGAGTTGAGCCCAAAATACGGCTCCTGGAGTTGAAAAACAAATCGATCAGAGCATGTTACTCCTGTATATGTATTTCTCCGGTTTATGCAGCAGAAACATACAGGTGTAGTTAATGTCTTCACTTCAAAGAATGTATTCTATGTCCATGTACTTCAGGCAGAAATGGGCTCATTTATTTATTTACTTATTCATTTTTTACTGAGTCAGAACTGCTTGTGGCTTACTTGGCCTGGAACTCACTACACAGCTGAGGATGTATGTTAGAACTCTGATCCTCATGCCGGCACTGCCCCCCCCCCAATTACTGGGATTATTATAGGTGTGCACCATACCTGGCTGGAAGCAGACTTATCAGAAAGTCTCTCAAAGCTCACAGACCCCGTCCCTGTCATGTCGGTCCTTCATCAGGTATGTGCACTGTGACTGTGGATACACCTGAAAAGTGACCAAAAACTGGAAGAAGAGGTGCATTACCAGCGTAATTCAGAGAGCCTAGCTAAACTCTGATGAGCTTCCTGGTTATGAACCTTCTGCAAGATGACGGTTTTCAGGGCTTTTTGTGTTGATCCCCCACACTGCCTGGACATTCATGACTTTGGTCTTTTGGAAACCACAAGCCAATAAGATGCCTTTCGGCTTGAATCCATCTGGTGTTTCTGCATGGTTAAACTGGATAATCAACTTTGGGTAGACTCCTAGAAGCAGGGCTGTGCTCATTGGAACCTCTTGAGTGACACAAGGCTTTCCTTGGCATTACTAGTTATGCTAACTTTGATCAAACCTCAAATGGTATTGGGAAACCAAGATCTTGGCAATACATGCACTCACTCCTTGCAGGCTGTTGCTGGTCCCAGGAAAAGATAAAGAATATGAGCACACACACACACTTCTGTGTTTTTATCTCCTTCTCCATTGAGTTAGCAATACTTCTAATTCCAATTCAGTACTGTATAGGTTTATTTTAGCTGTCACCCTACCATATTACAGTTCTATTCTGGGACAATTGGAACCCTGACTACCAAAATTTCAGTTTATCTACTCAGGATCAGTTCTTTCTTCATGGAACCAGTCTTTATCATGTCTGTCTTTACCTTTTATCCCCATTGCATAGGCCCTACCTCGACCCATCTATATGTACTGCGTCATGTTATCTTTTTTCCCCCCTTGCCTTCCTTGGTCAACCATTTACAATATTAACAACATGTCCTATTTTACTTCATACTCTGCCTTTTTTGTTTTCCTAGTCAGTTCTCCTACCTCATGGTCAATCTTGTCATTTTTTAGGTCTGTCAATTCACATATAATAATTTATCCTTGGTCCCTTCTGGGCTCTGTCTACCCCATGCTGGGGTGATGCTATTAGCCCTATTAGATACCATCCTTGGCTTGTTCCAGCGGCTTGATTTAGGACTAATTTATATAGGAAATAGGGAGGGAGGAAGGGAGGAAGGGATGGACTTTTCAGTTTTATAAAATAATATCATTCTCATAAATTTATAAGAATAAAGATTTATAAGATGATTGTCACCGTGAAATGATTTGAGGATATCATCTCTTCACTGTACCCCATCTTCTGTCACAAGTCATCTTGTGCTGAGTGGCAATGCAGTGGCCATAAGCATTTTAGGAGTATAGCTAACAAGTTGCATTGGAGTTATATTTGGTTTAGCTAGAGGGAGACATGTATCACATAACGTACCTAACTTTATTTTGTAAAAAAAGGAAGGCATTGGAGTGACTGTCCTTCCCCAAGTGAAACAAATCTCCTTCTCTACAACCTGGCACTAAACATTTGCAGTCAAGGGTTGTGACAACTAGCTGTCTTAAAAGGTAAGAGGGTAAATATCTTATTATCAAGACCATTAATTAGCTTCTAGAATATGCTGTATGTGGCTTATTCTATGATGCTGCTGGAAGGAAACTTAATCCCACTTTTCTTGAGTTTTCCAGTTGCTTTGATATTTTGTAAGAGCTATGCTTTTCTCTCCTACGTAGAATATTTAAGTGCATATATTAACTTGGGTTTTGTTTTGTCTTGATGTTGCAATCTAATCCATCTACTCACGCAGCTGTGCAACGTGGATGCAAAGAAGACACAGAGAGGGTATCCGCACACCGAGTGCAGAGATCACACCTAAGTGTGATTTTCCAGTCACTTAGGACCGTTTCAGCAGAACAAACAAGAAATATAGCTATCTGATTTGAATACAAACAAAAGATAGCACCTTTATTATAGTTAAGTCTGTTTAATAGTCTGTTTATTAAAGAATCATAAGATATTCAGATAAAATGAAACATGCCAGTGAGATAGCCAAGTGAGCAAACATGCTTGCTGCCAAGCCTGACAACCTGGGTTTGCTCCCCAGGACCTACATAGTCAACGGCAAGAACCAGCTCCCCTACAGGGTTTTCCTTTGACTTCCATACACACACCATGGCAGACATACACACACCATGGCAGACACATACGCATACACACACCATGGCAGATACAGACCACGGCATACACACATCATGGCAGACACACACCATGAGACATACACACCAGGGCAGATACATCATGGCAGATGCATACCCAGACAATACACCATGGCAGACACACACCACAGCAGACGCATACCTATACACACACCATGGCAGATACAGATGCATACTATAGTAGACATACACCATGGCAGACACACCCATATACACACACCATGGCATGCACATACCCATACATACACCATGGCAGACACCGACACACACCATGGCATACACACACCAGGTCAGACACATACCATACATGCACCGTGGCACATGCATACACATACACACACCATGACATACACATAACCATCACACACACACACACACACACACACACACAATATATAAACAAATGTAAATTTTTTTAATGAAATAGAGAACAGAAGACAAAGATAGATGATAAAATATGTAGAAGTTATTCTGGCAATAGAAAGTTAAAAAATCATTCATAAGAAGACATAATTACATAAATGTCAAATACAATTAATAGAAAACTTCTGGGTATTATTTGATGATACAATTAATAGAGAAAAATGAAGCACATGGGTTTAGTGAAAAAATAGAAAATTTCTTGCTGATTTGAAAAAATAACTGACGTTAGGGAAGATAAAATAAAATCTGTGATACACCACTGTAGTGAAAACATTACTGACGGCAGGCTAATGATATCATTAATTCAGAGAGAACTGCGGGTTATCCACTGCTTTAAAAAAGCCTTGAAAACCCTGAACTACAATCAAATCTTACTGCTCATACATAAAAGGGTGACTGGTAGATGTTCCCCAGATTTGTTGTATACTCCCTAAAATTTTGCACAATGCCAATTACAAAGAGATGTGACATTAGAATACATCTTTCTGGGATCTCCCTGGTAAAGGGGAAATAGAACAGACAGTGTGGATGGGCTGGGGAAGGATGGGAATGGGAAGAGAAGGGACCAGGTGTTGGGAGAGGAGTGGAGGGAAAGAATATATGGAGAGATGGCCAGAATTGGAAAACATTTGGGGGGGGGTGGGATTGGGAGACCTAAGGCAGAGGAAACTCACTGCAATCTACAAGGAAGACCTTGGCAAGGACCTCTAGCAGTGGGGGATGGGGAGCCTGGGTAGGTTATCTCCTGTAATCAGGCAAGGCTTCTACTGGTGGCCATCCTAGCCACAAAATCTTTGACCTATCCTCCCTGAAGGATCTACTAGGACAATAGAAGGGCATAACCTCATGCCAAAGAGGGGAACCCATGCCTGATGCTGCAGGAAAGGCCAAGGACTACAGACTGGATAGTCAGGGGATGATTTCTGCTCTACTCATAGATTCTTCATCAGAGAGGCTTCCTCAGAGCAGATACAGAGGCCCGGGGCCAAACCCTGTTCAGAGCTCAGGGAACCCTGTGGAAGAAGCAGATGAGATATTACAGGGACCAGAGGGGTCGGGGACATCAGGAGAATGAGCCCCATAAAGACAACTGAGCGGCACTTTTAGGAACTCCCAGAACCTGAAGCAGCAGACTTGGAACCCTCGGGGTCCCCTAGATATGTCTTATGGATGCCTGGCTTGGTTCCATCTTGTCTGGCTTGGTGTTCTTGTGGGGCCCCTACAGACTGGAGTGAGTGTGTGTGTCTCTGACCCTTTGCCTGCTCTTGGAACCATTTTCCTCCTGATGGGTTGCCTATTCCACCCTTGATGCGGGGATTAGTGCTTGACCTTGTTCTATCTTGTTGTGCCCTGTTGAGCAATAACACTGAGAGGACTGCTCTTACCTGGGGAGAGGTGGGAGATGAGGAGGGGGGAGGGTCTGGGGGACAGGAGAGATGGGGGAACTTGGAGGAGCAGATGGAGGGGAGGAGAGGGAACAGGATGTATTATACAAGAGAAGAAAAATAAATACATTTAAAAAGAATATTTATAGAGTAAAAATAAAAGAATATATTTTTCTAAATTGGTCGTAATAAAAATAAAACTAACCGACCTAACTGTTGCCATATGAAGAGGCTGAATATATCCCTAAAAAAATATTTGGGAGATGAGACTATAGGATTCTGCTAGCTAGCTAGTTAATGCAGTACCATTTTATTTTCCTGGAAGTGTGTGTCTATCTTACTTGTAGTAAAGTATAGCGTTGGTCACATTCCACTTTGTCCCCCATTTTGCACAGGTCTGCGAAGTCAGGGCAGTGTTGTGTGAGTGGGCTTTGGTAAACACAGGTGACTTGGGTAAATTTATGAATGAGTTGTAATGTTGCACAATGGCGTAAAGCTGCAGGGCCCACAGCTGTCAGTAACCAGAGAGGGTATGATGCTTTCTTTGTTTCCTCTTACTTAGATTTCTACGTCTTTTCCGGGAAGCTCTTTGTGCCCGTAATTTAACACTCACAGCAGATGTCTGTTAGTGGAGAAACACTTCTGTTTTCTAAAGCTGTTATTCAGGTGTTGAGGAGGGAAAGGAGGCTACACCATGCTCAGGGGAGTCTAACTTGCCTTTGTATTGTGCGTGAAGGAATGGCATCCTTTGATAACAATTTCCTTTCACCTCCTGATCTTACAGCCATCTATTAACTTCTTGCATATACTCAGTAAGCTTTTTCTCTGTTTACTTTTCCTTTCTATGTGATGTGTTCCATTTCCTCTCTGATGCTTAGCACCTTTGCTTTTTTTCTGTTTGAGCTCTCATGCACTGCTTGCCCACAATGCACATGGAACTGCAAAGCCCTGCTCCACACCTGCGTGCTATAACCTACATGTTCTCTTACCATTGGTTCATGTCCAGGCCTACATACAAATCCATGCCTGCCTTTACTCTGGCCTTCCATGCATATTATTTCCTAGGCTGGAATTTTCATCATGCTCAGGACTAGGAGTGTCTCAGGTGTCTGCCCAACACCTTCTGCTCAATTAGCTGGGACCTCCCTCATGCCTGAGCAACAGGCTTCTGACAGTATGTATCTGATCTGTGTTTGCCAAAATGGAGGTAGCCTCTTCTCACTCCATGGATTCACTATTGCTTGCTGCTTGCACTAAGTGTTCACTCATGTGCTGACATGCTCTGCAAACCATAAACCAGTACTTCCTGCACATTAGCCACTATTGAGACATTGAGAAGACAAAAAATGTACTGGAATGCATCTATGTCCACCAAGAGTTTTTTCTATCATTTTCGAGTCATGGGAAGAGAGGAGCACTGAATAGTACCCTCATTCTAGTGTCCCCTAAGATTTCTGTAGTTAGAGACTACTGGAAAACAGGGGTGTTGAGTAACATCTGCCTTCCAGTGCTGCTTGTGGGTTAAGTGATAACATTTTCAAAGCATCATTAACTGATAGATCATAGGACAGAGGGTTGGATGATGCAAACATCCTAGTTTCCTTTATTTTAATTAGAAATACATATTTTTCCTTTGAGGGGATGAAAAGGCTGGAGCAACAAAGAAGCACCATCGGCAAGAGAAGTCTCCCAGTACCATAGCCCAGTTGAGTCCTGAGAGAGGCCAGGCCATAGCAGAAATAGCAAACACTTGAAAGTAACTTGAACAGAAAATGAGAGAGGGAAAAGCAGGAACAATAGAGCCCAGCTTTGAGAATCAGCAATGCTGACCAAACCCGAAAGGAAGGATTCCAAAGGTTGAACAGTAGCTTCTTGACTTCTGAGAATTTCCTTCTGCAAACAAGCCTTTGACTTCAGCTCTTGACTGCTTCAGGAAGAGCCAATGACTGGTCCCTGGATACAGAAGGAAAGAAAAGGGTCTTAGGTTGAAGCATAGGTGGGAGACAGGGTTCAAGATTGACTGTTCTGGGCAGGAACAGTTGTCCTCCCTGACTTCTTGTGCATCCTAAAACCAGATACCACTATCTCTCCTGCTACACTGCAGTGAAGGCGACCCGTGCTCAGTGTGCAGAAATGTAGGCACAGTGTTTCAGGTGCTTCCATATTCCTGAATCCTTGCTGGACTTAGCTCTACCCCATCCTCACAATTCTTTACGAGTGTTAGTATTCCTGTTTTACAGACAAGGAACTCAAATTCAGAGAAAATAACTGTACTCTTTGTAGGATCCCAGGAGGAAAACTTGGGTTTCAAACTAGGTGTCTGACTCACTCAGTGAGGCTGCTTCAAGCTCTACCTCATCGGAGCTCTGCTTGTATGAAATAGATTTTGAAGCAATCAGAGCCTGTTTTCCTCTACAGGGTGCCCAGGAGACACAAACATTAGCACTTAAAGTTTTTATAGCTATTACTTACTTTGTCATCTTCAGGGGAAGCAATGGGATGTGGATTAGACGCTGGAGAATTGCTACTCAATGACCTTGCCCACTTCAGATAATTCTCTTTTTTATTTTGTGTGTATTGGGGGTAGGGGTGTGTGTGTATACACAAGAGATCTATCTGGCCCACAGCCCAAGGGACTGCTGCAGAGGGGGTGGAATTTAATTTTGGTCCAAGTAGAAACATAAAAATAATACTCTCCAATGTTTTGTTTTTTTCTTTTTTATCATTTCATGCCTTACAATAGACCTGTCCAGGATGACTTGAGTAGGTTGCTCATTATAGCACTGTGGCTATAAGGAGCATTTTACCTTAAACTGTACTTCTTGAATGATGCTGCCTAGCTCTAACTGGCTCAAGCAGTTGAAGTAAAGGCGACTTTCAGTGTTGTTAGCATCTGCCTTGACTCCTGTGGGGTCTCATTAAGCCTATGACTTCTGGAGCATGAGTATGATAGGAGTGGGAGGAGAAGACAGCAGAGACCTGGGCTTTCTGAACAAAAGGCACTTTGATAGAAAACCTGCATTTCTCAGGCCACACCAGCCTTGGGAGGCTTGGGAAGCTGGGGAGTGGTAGAATCAAGAGACTCAACAAGAGGATGCCTGTCCAGTCTGGCCTGATGAACTATGGGAAGCTCAGTCCCTCCCCACCTCCTGGAGCAGTGGATGGAATTATCAGGTGTCTCTCCATGGTCTGTCTTTCCAGCTCCAGCAGAGCCTCTGCCATCCCCTTTCCTGGAGACACTTGCTTGGTGCCACACTGTTGTGAGGCCCATTTAACCAAGTGGCCATGGTCCTTCCTAGTGAATCAGAGAGGGACCCATGTTGGTGGCTGTTGTTTTGTGTAATTACTATAGTGCCAACTGCCTTTAAGTTGAGCTGAGAAATCTACTTACATTCTCAGTTCTGTTTCAGGCCACAGAGCCATGCTGTCTTGTCTATGTCTTACAGCACTTGGGTTCAGCTTTATATCAGATGCTTCCTTTGGAGATCTGGTCCTGGGCTATGGATGCACCTGAAGCTAGAGGGAAATATGAGTAATAAAAACTTTGTTAACCTCAGGATTGCCCTTCTTCTCTGACAGTGACTCATTAATCTTGAGCTGAGTTTGCATATGTCCACCTACTTTGGCTGACTCCCTTCTCACAAAGCCCCATGGTTCCTTGAGTGTGGGGAGCAGATGAATTCCTGAGGGAATGAGTGTATTGTTAACACAAGCACAGCTATGCCAAGGACCTCATCGCTTTAGACCCATAGGAATTGACAACACCTTCCTCTGGTCGAAGTACATGTGTTTGCAAATGATTGACCAGTGTGTGCAAATCCTAGCAACCACAACTTCTTCCTCCTGGATGTTTACAGCCTGAGACTGCTTGCCCACAGAGATGTAGTCTTTTTCCCTATGCTATACATAAAAAATTGCACTGAGGTTGTTTCAGGTTGTTGCCTAGCTGGTGCAAATCCATCAGGCTGTGCATGGCTCACCTGATCCCATTATATATGTACTTGTCTGTATTTCTGTTCTTATTTCATTTCACTATCACCCCAGTTGAGTTTTCAGTACCAAGCTGTGCCAGTTGTAGTATTTATCTGGCAAGTAATTTCTAGCTGCCAGGACTGAAGTGCTGGTCCTCTGACATGGTGTGAACCATCAGGGTTTGCAGAGGCCTCCAGGCCTCTAGATGTCACCCTAGAACCCTGCTACACGTCAGCCTCCATTGGTCGTTTGTAAGGAGTTCTGATGCATGCCTATCCATACCTGCTGTTTGCTCAGCAGTCTCACCGTACTCTCACCGCCCACATCCTTGTTCCAAGTGACTATGCAGTTCCCAGGTTTCATCACAGACTTGTTTCTGGAAGGCTAATTCTTTCCTTGATTTTTATTTTCTAAATATTTATTTATTCTTATAAAATTTATTATATAAGCCTTTCAATTGTGCACGCACACACACACACACACACACACACACACACACACACAAAATATCTCACACCAATATTAATTATACCCAAAGTATACACAACTTAATGAACTTATGTATGGTTAGAACAGACAATTTAATTTTTATTTTAAATGCCAACTAAAATAGTCTTTAAATTATTCAAATAAACAGCCCTTGTTATTAGAGCTAAGTGCCATTTCATTCTATTTTTTTGTTATTTTGTTTTTTGTCTTTCAAGATTTCATTCTATTTGTGAAAATGTACCTGGAGAATTGTACGCAAACCTGGCTACCAGACAGGGTGGAGTAATACTGTTTCAGTACAATAAAGACAAGGAGGCATTTTCATATGTCCAAACTCTGCCAGACCTCAGCAGAGGGAACCACTATTGTAGCCAGCACCATTTTGGACAGTGGAACACCAGTCGTCTGATCTCAGGGGTTTTTACTGACACAGAAGCTCCTCAAGTGTTCTATTGATAGCATATGCAGATCATGAGGAATCAAACATCTTTTACATAAAGCCAACACCTGCAGACAATACAAAATGCCAAGGCCTAGGCAGCCCTTCCCCCAACAATACACAAAACATCCATTTTAAACATAACTGCAAATAAACTTCTGTAACATTTCACTTTTTCTGTATAAGAAAAAAAAAAGTTTTATCTCAACAACACAATTCAATACGACAGCAGCAAAACTATTTATAAGAGGAACAATCACAAAGCTTGCTAGGATGCACAGGACCAAATGAAACAAAACACCTATGAAGCTTTTCACAATGTCCAGTATGGTTGTATCTGGCAATTTTTAAAGAAATATGTTTGAATTCAAAGTCCTGCAGAACATTCCAAAGACTTCTTCACAAAATGCCTGTGGACTGCAGAAAGACATTATCAATGTCCAATTATCTGGAATTCACTCACAATCTTTTGGGCTCCTCCAAAGGGCTAGGATCACTTCTCTGGATCTGCCCTCTGCAGCACTTGTCCTCCAGGATCTGGCTGGCTCCACTCCACTCCTGCAGCTGTTCTTGGTAGTTGACCCATGGTACTGGCATTTCTAAAATTGCTGGGGTTTTTTGCTGCAACTGGGCTGCACTTTCACCAATAGCCTCTCCTGGACTCTCATAGTGCTAAGTCTCAGTTGCTCTCCAAGACCCCTTTATGCCTTCAAAACCAGCACCAGCAGGGTGACTCTTATAGTACCAAGTTCAGCTACCAGTGCAAGATACAACCTCAGCCAGTTCCGAAAGATAGCTTCCGTGTACTGGCCCTGAGGAAACACTTTCCAGATTTTAAAATAGAGTCTGGTTTGCAGAAAACAAAAACAAAAAAAAAACAACTGGTCAGTTTAAATCAATGGTTTCTTGACTCCAAGCCACAGCTAATATAGCAGGGGATGCTGGGTCACTGGGAAGAATCTCCAACAGAAACATCCTGACAGTCTGACATTCTTTTCCACCACTGCTTAATCTCTGACCTATGAGAACTGTCCTGAGCATACTTTACCAGTCTCTGTGAGGTCTGGATTTTCTCTTCTTCCTTGTGTCCACATTGAATGCAGCTGGTGTGATATGATACCCTTCTTTGCCTTCTGCCTACCACGTTGCTACACCATTTGTAACAATGTGCTACTTCATGGGCTCAGACAAGGAGAAGGAGGCATTTTCATATGTTCAAACTCTGCCAGACCTCAACAGAGGGAACCACTATTGTAGCCAGCACCATTTTGGACTTTGGAACAGCAATCATCTGATCTCAGGGGTTTTCATTGACACAGAAGCTCCTCACGTGTTCTATTGATCACACGAGCAGCTTATGAGGAATCAAACATCTTTTACACAAAAACAACACCTGCAGACAATACAAAATGCCAAGGCCTAGGCAGCCCTTCCCCCAACAATGCACAAAACAACCATTTTAAACTTAACTGGAAATAAACGTCTGCAACATTTCCCTGTTTCTGAATAAGCCATCATCCTCCTGGGGGAAGTTGGTGCTTCTCCTTTCCTCATACAATACATTTCAAGACTCTCTTCAAGTCTGAAACAGACTCTATTAACAATTTCTAAGCTGAGGATTTCCCAAAGGTCTACAGAAGGGACTGATTGCAGTCTCATTGTCATCGTAATGAAATTTTGAGGTGATATAAATATTTTTGAATTTGTTTGCAAGTCACATTAGGAACACTACAAAGGAGTGAAAGTAAATTTCAATTGCTTTTTCCATGTCCTTTACATTCCTCCAAAGAAAAAAGGAGAGAGGAAGACATATTTAGAATAGTGTGCCATCGAATTTTACTTGATTTTTAGTTTGAGGTATTTTAAGTAGTCTACTTCAATTTGTGAAATATTTAAGTCAAATAACTGGAATCTTGAATGCATAATCTTCATTTTTATAATGTGGCTAATCTTGGGTAAGCTTGTAATATGTTGCTTAGACAAAGAAAGCATAATCTTCTTATTTCTTATCCCCAAGGAAAAGATTATGCATATGTAATCAGAAAAATCCTGGCTAATAACTAAACCAGAGGTCCTCATGCTTCACGATAGGCAAACCTTCCCTAAACTCATTCACTGTCTCCAGTGGTTCTCTTTTTCTCTTAATTTGAGATCTTGAAACAAGTGTTTAGAAATGGGATGTGATATCTTGCACAAGCTTTTTCTTTAGTTTGTTGTTGGGGTTTTTAATTGAAATAGACCAAGAAGTGCATCCAGGTGACTTCTTGTTGCAATAGCTTAGTGAATAGAGCCATGTTCTATAGTGAGAAGGACATTTGCCCAGCACCCTAAACCTCAGAAGCTTTCCTTGGCATTAGAACACAGGTCACTGAAAGTGAGATTATCCCTGAGAGAAGCAGACACAGCAAGCTGGAGGCACACAAAGAGCACTTGATAAGCGGGTGACCTGATGCTTCTTGCTAGCCTTTCACAAAATAATTGTTACAAATAATTTAAAAATTCAACAGTGCTTGCTTGGGTGAGGAATAGATATTAAAACAGTGCTTTCTGCTACTGCTCTCAGTGACCACTCTTCCAGGTGCGGGGCAAGGGACAGGAAACTGTCATGACTGAGTCTAATTCAGTTCCTCTGTTAGAATTTTGTCATTTTTAAGCCTTCAGTGTCTGCCCTACAATTAAATCAACTATTTTATCTGCTGTTCAATCAAAGAACCCCAGATCTGCTTCAAATGCAAACTTGTCTGAGGGAATCTTCAGCAACAACTGGTTGGTCTCCAGCATCTTCCAGAGGAATTTTCGAGGCAAATCTTTTTTTCTCAAGCTGACTGTTGAGCACCGACCTTGTTGTGACTTTAACTATGAAATGTTCCCCCAGTAGGCTCTCACTTTGAAACCTTGGTTGCCATCTGGGAGGGCTATTTTTGGAGGTTCTAGAAACTTTAGGAGATTGGGCCTAGCTGGAAGAACTGAGCCACCATGGACAATCTCTTACAGGTGCCTTGCCCCTTCCTGTCTATTCTCTCTACTTCCTGTCCACCGTGATGTAGTCCACAAGCCTTCTCCCCCACGATGATGAAGAACATGGAGCCAAACAGCTATGGACCTAGTCCTCTGATACCACACGCCAAAATAAACCCTTCCCCTCTTAGGTTGTCCCTAACGGGCTTTTTGCAAAAACAGAAAGCATCTAATTCTGTCCCTGAGAATTTGTTGCCCCAATGTACACACTGTCATTGCCGTTTATCTCCATTCTGAGTGCCTTCATTCCTAGAAAAAAACCCCAAAACACTGATTTCCCATCCCCTTTCCCTGCATACTATTTTTTCTTTTTTCATCGTAATACTTTTATTAATTACTTGATTTCATACAATGTATCATGATCACACCCTCTTCCCATTTCTCATAAGTTCAATTTCCCATTCCTGTGTCCTCATAAAAAGTAAAAAACAAGAGGAAAATAAAATTAAGTCAAGCCTGTGTGGCAGGAGCATGGACTGTGGGCATGACCATGGTTTTTGGTGGCGGTAAGCAGCTTGGATCATAGACATCCATCTGGCTGATATTAGCTTGAGATTAAGAATGACAAAGTTCAACCTGAAGATGGGCTTCACTGCCCAAGCATGCAGGTACCATGGCATCTCACAGGCACCCTGACATCATGCAGGCATCAGGACATCCCATAGGCACATATCCTGTGTACTTCTTGTTAAGCAAAAGATTAAGTTGGAGGATGGGAGAGAGTATAGATATATATGTTTGGTTTCCAGAACTCCTCTCAGCCTTGGCTGTACATCCCCTGAGGACCGGAGCCTGTGTGTATAATGTACATGCAGTGTATCCTGCATGTTCCCACCCAGATTCATCTAGTCAGAATCTGGTTTCAAAGCTCTGCTCTGAGGCTTTGTTGTGAGGTTTGCTAGGACTGAGTGGTGTTAAATAATAGTGCCACCTGTTAACATTGTCCCTTTTACCAACTCTCCCTTTTCTTCTCTCTCATGACATGCTCACGACACTTATTCATTTATGTGATCCTCTTATTCAACATATCTGATTATTTAGCATGTTTACTGTTTGTTGCCTATTTCTGCCTACCGTATCCAGAGATGTGTTTTCAACATAAGAACTATGCCTCACCCACCTAACTGGCACACATTTATTGAATGAATACTGAAGCTTTCTGTATTTGAGTCCCCTAAGCAGAAATTATTTGAGGGGTTGATACTTAAACAACATCTATCTCACATCTATGCTTAGCTCTGTCTATATTGTCATTGATAAAACATCTAGAAGTTGTTCATTAGTTATTAGACCTACAAAATAGAGGTACAATATCTAAAACAATTGATCATTTGACAATAGTCCAAAACCCATTACTGCAAATAAATTCAGAATAGAGATATGTATGAGAGAAATGTCTAAATCTAGCCAGTGACCCATTTATTTAAATTAGGCTCTTATCTACAAAATCGTATTACAGAAAAGTGATTTAAACAGATTCTTGTGTCTTCACTTTAATGTGACTTAACCTGTATGTCAAGAAGATTTCAATGAAATAGTTTGATGAGGAATCAGGAATCTGCAATTTTTTAGATCACAAGAGTGATTTTAAACAAATAGCACATTTTATAAACTGTTATCCAACTCCCAATTGTGTCTCTTTCTCATCTAACTGTCTTCAGCGGTGATGGAGACAAAGCCTGAAGTTTTCCAACTTTTACCTGCAGGTGCACTCAAAGGGCAAAAATTAAACATTTAAATATATTCAGAATGGTATTTTAAACACCAGCCTATGCTTTTCCTAACAACATTTGAAGCTTACAGATCTCTGCTAGCCTCGGAGGTAGTACATACAGTGAATTTGGTGAGAGTGAACATTAGTGAATCAAAGAAGTTCTATGTCAGTGCAGTGGGTCATTTTTTTTCTCTCATTAAAATTCTGACGTCTTTACTTAGGGTTTCTATTGCTGTGATCAAACACCATGACCAAAAGCAACTTGGGAAGGAAAGGGTTTATTTAGCTTCCTTTACCATATCACAGTTCATCACTGAAGGCAGTCAAGGAAGGAACTCAAATAGAAGGAACCTGGAGGCATGAGCTGATGCAGAAGGCATGCAGAAGTGCTGTTTACTGGCTTGGTTCTCATTGCTTTCTCAGCCAGATTTCTTACAGAACCCAGGACCACCAGCCCAGGAATGTCACCAATCACAGGGGGCTGCGCACTTCCCTATCCATTGCTAATTTTGAAAATCCTTTACAGTTTTTTTTAATTGAAGTTTCTTCTTCTCAGGTAACTTTAGCTTGTGTCAAGTTGACATAAAACCAGCCAGGACATCTAGTTTGTCTTATTTTGTTCATGATGAGTCATTGTAATTTGTAACAGCTGACTTGAAACATAAAAGGATGGAGATTATATTTCTCAAGACAGAAGCTAAGCAGGGTGCACTAACAGTTCTGGGAGTCAAACACGCATTAGTTAGAATCCTGGGCCTACCTCCCCAACTCTTACCTGCCTGAACTTATATTAGGCATGTTTTACAACTATTCTGAGACTCTGACTCTTCGCTTACAAAACAAACCTTTTGGAACCCACTGTGCAGTATCACTAGCAATGCAACTTCAGACAGTGACACATATGTGCAAGCAATAAATCCTACTCCCCATCATCTATATGTGCTGACGTATACTTCACTGTAAGCCTTAACTAAATCATGATGTTACTTGTCCTGTTGTGTCCAATTTATTTCATTTGGAGTTTTCACAAAAATTCAAAGCTCAAATCTCTTTTAATTGTGTTTGATCCATTACTTTTATTGGAAAACATCATGTAGAAACAGTGTCACCCTAAAAATATCCAGGTCAATGAATCTCTCTTATATGGGTCTGTGTCTTGTCTGAGAATCTAGAAATAATCCTGACATTTCAGGAGGCTTAAAGATCACCATTGGTCTTTGTTAAGCTAAGTGATGTGTGTAATAGCTCCTAGCTGCTATTGGTTGAATTGTAGCCCTCAGAAAATGTTAATTCCAAATCCCCAGGACTTGTGAATGTGACTTTATTGAGAAATAGAGCCTTTGTAGAGGATCAAGTTAAGATGCAGTCATCAGAGTATGCTGCAGTTCAGCACACTGGATCCTTATGAAATAGAGCAATTTGGACACAGATACATATATGCATGCCACCCGAAGATAAAGGCAGAGATAGGAGTTATATATCTACGTGCCAAGGAATGTCAAGGTACTTAAAGTGATCAGAAGCTTGAAGACAAACATGAAAAGGAGCTTGCTCCCAGAAGTAAACAAATCCATGGCATCTTGATCTGGGCCTTTGAGCCTTTTTCTAGTGTAAGTCCCAAGGGCACTCATCCACCATGGTGGATGGGCTGCTCAGGCAGGAGTGGGCAGCTTGTAAGCAGTTCCTGGTATTCTTGCTCCATCCACCATACTCTCTGGTGCTAGGTCTTGCCAGCGTCCCAGACTTCAGAATGTTCATTTCACAGAGTGGAGAAACAAGATGGACAGGAGGAAAGAGACACAGGAGAAGAAAGGGGATTTCCAGGGGCCTGGGGAAAGGGAAGGAAAGAAGAGTAAGCTGAAGCCCAGTAAACTGGCTGAAATGCTGCTGAGAAGGAGCTGACAGCAGGTTTTCAAGTCCTTCCCTCTCCCCCACTCAGCATCAGGGTCTTCCCATCACAGGGAAAGAAATCTTTTTCTCTTTACCACAAGGAAGAAAGCTTTAAGCATCCATCCTCCCTGCTGATCCTCATGATCGGCAGGCAGCTAAGTGATAGCTACATTGGCCCCTCTGGCCACCCTTAGCCTGCTGAGGTTGAAGGAGATTCATCATTTTCCAATCCCTCACTCTATAGCAGGCCCTATCCAGGCCCTTTTCTGGCTAATGAGGCCTGCAGAGCTACCAGCTGTTGGTGCTTATCCTTGAGTCAACCAAAGTAGCAGCAGGTCGCACCCATCTGCCACATACATGCACAATTTTGGGATTGCTAAGAAATGTAGTTACTAGTAGTCATCATTAGTTGACTATCTAAGGCATGCTAATCACAAGGCTAAGCACTTTGTGTACATACATATAAAAATCATTATTAGTGTTTGTGTGGTGTGGTGTGTGTGTGCATGTGTGTGTGTGTGTGTGTGTGTGTGTGTGTGTAAGATTCAGCACTGTGTATGAAGGTCAGAGGACAAGTCTTAGGAGCTGGTTCTCTCCTTCTAGTATGGGATCTGAAAATTGAAATCAGGTCTTCAGGTTTGCATGGTAAGTACTTTACCCACTGAGTCATCTTGCCAAACTTTTGTGCATTATTTAAGAAGCATTCATTCAATATTAGATATGAGCCTAATTCGTACAAGTCCCCAATCTGGGTAGGAAAGGTAGAGTGGACACAGTGGACATAAGCTCTCCTTCTTGTAGGGCTTGTCGCTTACCTGTCACTCCACTTTTCTCCAACTTGGATTGTGAAAATTTCATTTTCTCAGAAATTCCGGCAGCTTAGAATTGTAATCAACACATTCATGGCCAAGAATATAAGTTTTGCCACTAAAATTAGATAGAAATGACAATTTTGTTTCCTTTTTCTTTCTCTTTCTCTTTCTCCAAGCCATGACTTAGATACAGTAGCTAGAGTTGCCACAGCTATCTTAAACTCATCAGTTAAGGACCAAATGACATGTGTGAGCTTCTAAGGCCTTACCATCAACCTTCACCTCTGACCTTGTTTAGAGAAGACAGTGATGCTATACTGGTATAATCACTAAGATCAAGTTCTCTGGTACTTGTAGGTAAATACGTAAATATTCTACAAGATGAATACTGCCGTCTTGATATGATGATGGTGATGATGATGATGATGATGATGGTGATGATGATGATGATGATGATGATGGTGATGGTGATGATGATGGTGATGATGATGATGATGGTGATGATGATGATGATGATGATGGTGATGATGGTGATGGTGATGATGATGATGATGATGATGATGATGATGGTGATGATGGTGATGGTGATGATGATGATGATGATGATGGTGATGATGATGATGATGGTGATGGTGATGATGATGATGATGGTGATGATGATGGTGATGATGATGATGATGATGATGGTGATGATGATGATGATGATGATGGTGATGATGATGATGGTGATGATGATGATGATGATGGTGATGATGATGATGATGATGATGGTGATGATGATGATGATGATGGTGATGATGATGATGATGATGATGGTGATGATGATGATGATGATGGTGATGATGATGATGATGATGGTGATGGTGATGATGATGATGGTGATGATGATGATGATGATGATGACAACAACAACAATATATGCAAGGGGACAGACACAGCCAGTTTACCTCACAATACTTATTTGGTTGGGACTATGTCAAGTGGTTATCTATTGGAGATAGCTTCTGGGTTAGGAATGTAGGCTGGTGTCTACTTCCGCTGAGTGCTGGGACCCCATCCTTTGTAGACTCGTGCATGCCCTGTGTATGCAGCCACAATCTCTGTAAGTTCATATATGTGATGGTTCTACTGTGTCTTGGTGTCTTCCATCCCTCATGTCTTTCTACATACTCCTATTCCTAGAGTACTAGGGGAGGTTGACTTATTGAGACATCCCATTAAGACTGAGTGTTCCAAGGTCTCTCACTTCTCTGTACATTATCTGGCTATAGCTGTCTATGTTTGTTCCCATCTACTACAGAAGGAAGCTTTCTGATGATGTCTGGGCAAGGCACTGATCTATGAGTATTGCTAGATGTCATTGGCAGCCATTTTATGGCTATATTTCTTTAGCAGAAAGTAGTATTTGGTTTTCCTCTAGGTCTCTGGCCTATCTGGTCTCTGGTTCTTGGCCACCTAAACACTGTCAGGTATAGGCTCCATCTCATGGAGTAGGCCTTTTATCCAATCAGATATTGATTGTACTCCCAAAAGCCACTACCATATCTCACAGGCAGTTCTTCATTGTAGATCAAAGAATTGTAGCTGGGTTGGTATTTAACTTTCTCCTTTGGTATCACGTAGAATACCTTCAAGTACCATGAACACTAACTAGCTTGTAGGGGTGAAGGTTGTAGGTAGGCACCAGATGGACTTCTCTGTGTTCAATGAATTGTGTAAGTGTTGTCTTCAGCTATAAAGCTTTACATAGGCATATTTTTTAAATGACTCTTAAAAGTTACACTTCCTTATTACAAGTCTTGGCTAATCCCCTCCCTGGAGTGTGTAAACTTGTAAATATAATAGTAAATCTTCCCTGAATTTATAGTAACTAGTACCCCAAAGAGATTATCCATGGTGAGCCTTCGTAATCAGATGAGCCCTTTCACAGTAGAGTGTTGTCTCCAGATATTTACAGGGAAAAAAAGCAAGAAATGTATCAGGAGCAGGCATGTTATAAAGTGCATGCCTCCAGGGGCCTCATGTCATAGAACTAAAGACAGCCACTGAAAACTGAACATAGTCAGTAGCTGATCCACAGTTAACAAGAAAGTAAGGACCTCACTCTAGTCTTCAGCAGCACAGAAGCCACCGTATTTCAGCCACGTGAGCTTGGAAGACCTTAAACTCAGATGAGATAGCAGTCCCAGCTAAGCCCCTCAGTGGCAATGTGGAGAGTTCCAAGAAGAGATTGATCTGAGCTGGGTCTGCAGAAATGCAAGATAATAAACTTATGTTTTACAGCATGGTGCTTGGTAATTTGATGTGCAGCTATAAAAAATGAAAATAATTATGAATATATAAAATGGCATTGTATAATAGAATTTATAATATGTACATTATATACTTTATAAGATTATTTGTTTATAGGCACACATTTATATTTTTACTCTTTGGTTAATCCCAAAACACAGAAGATTAGAGAATTATCCAAGACACAAAGAGTGCATGTCCCTCTGTCAGTACAGTCTTGAGCTAAGCAGGACAGATTCAATTCAGGAAATTTCCTGTAGATTCAGGAAACTACAGGTAAGTGCAGTTTCCAAGTTTACTTGAGCAACCAGATGGATCACTTTTCACCCATTTTGTTGTCAAGGTCATCCCTAAAAGGGAGCCTTCTCTATCCATACCTGGACTTATTCTCCGTGTCTGTGTGTGTGTGTGTGTGTGTGTGTGTGTGAGAGAGAGAGACAGAGACAGAGAGAGAGACAGAGAGAGAGAGAGGCAGAGAGAGAGACAGAGGCAGAGACAAAAGCAGAGACAGATAGACAGAGGATGACAGAGACACAGAGACAGAAACAAGAGAGACAGAACAGGTCCAGAGCATCCATTTCATGTTCAGAACTGACTAAAGAGTGGTAGTCGTCCCCTGCATGCACATCCTGCTTTGAAAGTTTGGTCTCATGATCATGCATAATATCAAGAGTTAGGGATTTTCCATCTCAGTGATGCTGTATAACCCCAAGGAAGAGGAGAATGAATTTGGTCAGTCAACAATTAGTCATTTCTACCTCAAAGGTTATAAACTAGTAATCACTATGATGCACTTCCTAATTGCTCTCCAACCTTGCTTTCCCGCTGAGCACTTTGTTTTGATGATTTCAGAGAAGGCTACATGTAATTGCAGAGGAGAGACCTCACAATTTTGTAAGGCCTATTCACTCATTCAAGAGGCAATGCTCACCTCTTCCTGGAATGGAGACGTTAAGGACTGTCATGCTTGTTGTGATTATTGCAATTCATAATCAAATACTTTCCCCACTGCTTTGAAAACAGGTACAAATGTATTCCTCTCCACCAGCTTTTCTCTACTTACCATTTTCACCTGGAGTGTGGACCTGGGGGATGGGAGAGGAGGAAAAGACACAATACAGAGCCCTCCCTAACACACAGCCAGGCATTTCCTCATCTCTCATCTTTCCTTTTTTTTTAGAGGATTATAGGAGAAGGTGTGATTCAGAATCTCTTCTAGTTTTGCTTGAGGGATGTTGTGAAGTCCAAGTTTCAATTCCAGGAAAGGAGGAGAGTTCCAGATTGCAGAGGATTCTGGGAAATGCAGACAAGTCAGACACATTTTATTTACCAGCTCAGAGGCCACTGGGCAGGCAGGTGCCTGCAGGCACCGAGCGACATGCACACAGACGGGCATGGAAACATGTTCCGAAGCACACAGGCCCTGTAGAGGTAGGTGCACATGCTTCCAGATAAACACAAACACACATACACACAAGCTGATTGGCAAAGGGGAAGGCCTCTGATTTCAAGGTCATATTTTTTACAGAATTACACAATACAAAAGCGACTCTACCAGAAATAGCTATATAGAAGATTACATCATTGTTTACATTTGTGGTTCCCAGACATCCAGTGTTAGCTCAACCCCCACCCCCAGGTCTAGCATTAGCCATGTTTGCCCATGCCAGATATTCAATCCAGTTCCATGTTGTCTATACGTAAACTGACCTTCTGTTCCCAAAAGATATGTACTGTGGCAAGAAAAGCCTGTCAGACGGTTTCCAGCTTTCTTTGAGAATTAGGTTGTCCAAAATGTCCCTTTGTTGAGATTTCCCTGAAGACTTCCAGAAGGGTCTTTTGCAGAGATGCAGACAGTGTAAACTGATACTTGGTTGAATAGCCACTTGGTAAATGCTTACAGGTGATGATATTTTTGCAAGATTATTAATTGTTAGAGAAAAGGAAGTGTTTTCACAGGTTTGCAGAATCCCCGTCACTAAATAGTATTGATTGTTGCTTTCCTCTTCTCTAAAACTGGAGCTTGGCATCAAAGGCATTTTCCAAAACTTGTATTTTGCTCACTGTATATAACTCTGTATGTTATTTCTCCAGAAAACTTATTTCTAAAGTGGCGTTTTGTCTGAGCTCTGATACCACTAGGTCCTGGAAGGAAAGTTTGCCTTTTCATAGGATTTTTATCCAATACCAGAAGTCCTTATAAAAGGATTCAGAGCATCTTTTCAAATGATAAGCTCCTTCTTTCATCCTTTTCAACACTTCCACAGAGAGTAGCAATGGTTAGGACACTGTGTTTTCTTCTAAGAACTTCTTGCAAGTAGCAGAATCCATTTCATTTTCACCTACATCACCCCAGCTAATGGCCTACTTCCCCATTTGCCAAGGATAATCTATAACAATGAAAAGGTATGTCTTTCTAACTTCTGACTGGGTTACTGTGATGCCAGCAGAGGATTCATGAGCCTCATGGAGTGGTGAATCTATAGGCCAGAAACCCAGAAAGGATGAAGGATCCAGCAGATTAAGAAAGAAAAGAGGGACACAGACTCCTCATTCCTGTCTTTGATACCTCTCACTTTCAAGGGCATCAGATAGGCCTGTGCTTCATTAAAACAAGAAATTATTGTTACTCCAGAACACCAACAAACTGGACATGCCATTACAGGGAAAGAAACAATGAATTCTGAAAACAAGTTATAGCATTCTAGTCAGGATTCTCTAGAGGAATAGAACCAAGACTAACCAGGCTGGCTTTCACAACCAGAGACTGACTTAGTGGAGTAGTTTACATGATCAGAGGCTGAGTCGTCATCCATAATAGCTGCTTCTACGCCAGAGAGCCAGGGAAACCAGTAGTTGCTCATTCAAGAAACTAAAGGTTCAGAACAAAGGAGACTAGTGAGGCAGCCCCAGTCCTGGACTGAAGACTATCTCTCTGGGTTTGCTGAATCAATGGTTGAAGGCTGAAGACGCTGGAGCCCATGAGTGATGGAATCAATAATAGTCATACACCTGTTCAGAAGGCAATCAAGTGTTCATGCTTTGGCTACCTTCCTTCTTCTTCCTCTACATTTGCTTCACCCAGGTTCTCAGCCTATTGGATTTCAGCTAGGTCTTTTCCTTTTGTTACTATCCTTCAGTTGCATGCTGAACCTCTCTGGAAAAGTCTCACAGACACATCCAGAAGTGTCTCACTTATCTTCTAGGCATCCCTTCATCCCATCATGATAATAATCAAAATTAGCTATCACACACAGGTACTTACCATTACTTAAAAAGAGTCCTCTTTCCTGGGGTGGGGGTTGGGGGAGACTATTGATTTCATCTAGACATCTGATGTACTGATAAAGTAGAGCTTCTTGAGCCTATTTCTCACCGTAACAGCTTATCTGCATCTTTATCTCGAGTACTCTCAAACAGCCCATGGGAATGGTGCTTATAGTTGAACCTTGACTGCACTGTGTGGGTGGGCCTTTACTCATTGCCTGATTCTTCACAGCAACTGCTAGAGCTAAGTTCTACTCTAAGCTTGTTTTACTCTACTCTAAGCTTGTTTGGGACGTAGAAGGGTTACAGTGCTTCAGTTTATTCAGTGGCAACTGATAGGAACCACTGCTCTGAGCTGGGGGTAATGTGCCTCCAGAGCCTGGATGCTAAACCAACTATTATATTGGCTCAATGGCTTTCAGGGAAATTAAGTGACCAAGAAGCAGCAATGGTCGAACTAATACTATTTCTTCACTATTTCTTATTTCAACATCCTGCTGTTTGGGGGAGCTCTTGGCCTGTGGGCTCCAGGCCGACTTCTTTGCCTGCTCGTCTGTGCCTGTGGTTTCTGCCACTGCAGTTGCTTAGAAATCAACCTTGTTCCAAGGTCACACTCAGGACTTAAAGCCTTTAATTTCCTGCAAGTTGACATTTTACTGTTTCATAGTCCCTAAGCCTCCTACAGCTTTTAAAAGAGCGATTTCAGATATCCACTCCCCACAGCTCCAAGAACAATTCATTTCAATCTTGGGATATTGCCCAGAACTCAGAAAAACTAGCACAGTGCTTTCAGCCTGGCTTTTCATTTAGTTGA
This sequence comes from Cricetomys ansorgei, assembly GCA_026225945.1. NCBI lineage: Eukaryota > Metazoa > Chordata > Mammalia > Rodentia > Nesomyidae > Cricetomys > Cricetomys ansorgei. Next base: position 2,109,477 of record JAMJFZ010004059.1, read on the forward strand.
CAGGCATCAACTACTAGGTAAGAGGTGGAAAACTGTTAATATTCTAGATGGTATTTTTATCAGGTGCTTTGTCCAGATAACAGGTAATTTTCTTTATTCGTATGAATGTTTTAGGGTCATGTAAACAGTGCAGAAATATGATGCATAGATTTTTATCACTATTTAAATAATGATTTAAAAAACCCTATGTAATCATAATAAAAGTCGTTTATTAAATCTAAAATAATTTTGATGAGCCCAGGAAAAAATTAATTATTTTGTACCAGAGAATAGCTTCAAAAGATTAATGTTAGAAAGGAATCTGTAATAGTCTTTTGGTAGCCCCAAGTATTTGTAAATTGATTTCCACAAACAGCAGAAATATCTTCAGCAATGTAGCTTGAAATGAACAGAATTTCAGCATTGACTGTTGATCCGTCTCGAAAAAGGTTATACAAGGGGTTTCTGAACTGAATATTTATTTTCCCTAATTGCTTAAATTTCATATCATTATTAATGGTATTTTTTAATTAGTTGAAATTAACCAAAGAAGAAGCTTAAAACTAAATTTAATACTGGATACGTAGTCTGATAAACATTAATGAACTGATGCTTTTTAAAAATAAGCATAGATGTGAGATGGTTTAGTGAGTTGGTTTTCAGCCTGTGGACTGTGCTCCTGAAGGGGTCGAATGACCTTTCACAGGGGTCACTAAGACCATCTGCATATCAGATACTTACATTACAATTCATAACAGTAGAAAATGACATTTATGCTGCAGAAATGAAAACAATTTTATGGTTGGGGTCACTACAACGTGAGGAACTGTATTAAAGGGGGCAGCGTTAGGAAGGTTGAGAACAACTGGCTTGGCGGTTAAGAGTCCTTGCTTCTCTTCAGAAGATCAGAGTCCAGTTACCAGACAGGGCCTCAGTCGGGGCCACAGTCACCTGTAACTCCAACTCCATGGATCTGATGCCCTCTTCTAGCGTTTGAGGGCACTGCACATACATGTACAAGTACATATAATTTTAGAAATAGATAAATAGCTGCTCACTTTTCAATCAACAATGAGCCTAGAGACTCTTCTAGAAAATTATAAAGCTGTTTTTGTAGTGGCAAATTAAATATTTTCACGTTTAATTTCCTTTAGTGTGATCATAAAAATTTCTGGCCGTTTCAAATGTACTGATACGGAATGGAATTCAAGGATTTAAGGCAGTCACATTTTATGAGCAATGTTTTAATACTTAGAAAAAGGCAGAAAAAAACCTTTATAATGGATAAACAAGCATACTTTGTGTGGTGGTCTGAATATTTGAATATTCAATTAAATTAAATATTGAATATTTAGTTACCAGGGCGGGGAAATTTGGGGGGAAGGATTAGGAGGTAAGGTCTTACCAGAGGAGGTATGCCACTAGGGGCGGGCTTTGAGGTTAAAAGCTCATACCATCCCCAGTCACCCCCCCTTTTCTCTCTCTCTCTCTGCAGATTAAGATGTAAAGCTCTTAGCTACTTCTCCAGCACCATGCTTGTCTGCTTCCCACAGTGATGATCATGGACTGACTAACCCTTTAGAACCATAAACAAGCTTCCAATGAAATGCTTTCTTTTTCAAGGGTTGCCTTGCTCATAACATGTCTTCACAACAGTAGAACACTAAGATATTTTGCAGTCTGCTCCATTTTGCCATAATCCACGACTATCTGCGCACACTAAATCTCACTTAGTCTGAGCCAGCCCTCAAACTGAGCTGCTCACTCATGGACTGTCTTGTTGATCAAAACAAACCCCTGCCGCATGACACTAGCCCTATAATCCTCTATAATTTTCGATTCCTTTGGAAAAGCTCCACGAGCTATTCTTGACACCATTCTCCAGATAATTGTTTTAGAGTGATGTCTGTGCTCCAAACCCAAGGAATTAAGTTCTCTTGTTACGTGCCGTCTAAGCTACTAGCATCTTGGAAGTATGATGTAGATTGAAAACCACAGAACAGAGAAACAAGCATCTTTTGAACAGCAGATTATTAACAGGAAACTCAGAATAGCCCACGATTCCATCCGTGATAGGAGGGGTTACTGCAAGGAAGAAACTGGACTGGAACTGTAATGTTTTGACTCATAAAATTTTATAAAAGTAGCTCTTTCTCAACCAAGTTCAGACAGGCTCAGGACACAACTTCCTTTTGTGACATGCCATTAAAAAAAATCTAAAATTTTGCTACCCTGCATCCACCTGGCTTCCATGTAATCCAGGGCCCCAGTGGCTAAAAATATCTATTTTTTTAAAGGAGCAGGTGCTTCTAGTTCCTTTAATAGTATATTGCCGCATTCCTTTGCAATTCCATTTTCATAGCAGTAAGTGCAGACAGAGAATTCTTGTTGTGCAAATAATACAACAAACACTCCAAGAGAATGGGAAACCTGCCCGGAGCTAGCAAACTGGGAAGAAATAAACCCAGGTGAGTTTGCCCCCATAGTCCTGACTTGCGATTGGCTCTGCTCTTTTCCTCCCTTTACATGTTGTTGTCTCCTCTCTACAGCTGCCTGCTCAAGGGATTAGAGTTTGAGGAGGGGATGGGAGGAGTGCCATGGTGAGAACAGCTCCAAGCTGATAGAAATGTTTGATAAAGGATCTTCCCGAATGCCTGTCAACTCCCGGAGCTAGGACGCAGAACACACAATAGAAAAGCAGAATGGGAACTCAAACCAGGGTTCAAATTCCACCTCCACATGAGTACCTTGATGTCCATTGCCTGGATCAGTGTGATTACATATGGCATTCAACTCCACCAGAGCCACATAATCAGCAGGTCCCAGGCCTATCACTAAATGCATTGCTGCTTTCTTCTGCCAAGTGTGAACCCTGTACCTTTTACCACACTGAGTATCAGTGTGCTCTGATGCCTTTCTCCTAGTCCTGTCAAACTCAGAAGCCTTTGCAGTAGTTCTCTTTGCTAGGTAGTTTCCATCTGTAACTTTTGGTCAGGACTGGAACTGGACTTGCCTTGTCCTGATCTCCCAAAATGGGCTGTGTGTTGCTCCTTAGGGATCTGCTACCCTATTCTCAGGCTCTAGCCCTGCATCTGCAGCAGCAGATTGATCTCTGCCCCCAGTCCCAGCAAGGAGCCACCAGCAGGTGGCATGGTTGTGGTTCCCCAGATCATTTCTGAGGTCTTGTTGGGCTGTGGCTGGGTTTCAGTTCAAATCCCTTAGCTCACCTAGATTTGCACAGTTTGGATCAGCATATTCCTCATGAAAGTGATGAGGACCCAGTGGTTTGACCTAAAACTAATAGAAAACAGTTTTCTACACATCTTTTCTTCATGCAATATCGCCATTGTAACAGACAGTATTATATTTTCTGAAGGCTTACATGGTGGTTTGCATGAAAATGACCCCCATAGTCTCATAGGAAGTGGTACTATTAGGAAGTGTGGCCTTGTTGGAGTATGTATGGTCTTGTTGGAGGAAGTGTGTCACTGGGGGTGGGTTTTGAGGTTTCAGATGCTCAAGCCAGGCTCAATGGCCTACTTTCTCTCTCTTCCCGCTAACTGCCAATTTGGATGTAGAACTCTCAACTCTTTCTCCAGCACCATGTGTGTCTGTGTGTTGCCATGCTTCCTGCCATGATGACAATGGACTAAACTTGTGAGCTGTAAGCCAGAGTCAATTAAATGTTTTCCTTTATAAGAGTTGCTGTGGCCATGGTGTCTCTTCACAGTAATAGAAATCCTAACTAAGGCAGCTTATTTTAGGGGTGTATGAAGGGGGAAGATAGGTTGGCTGTATCATCCAGTCTTATGGGATAAATTCTGGTTCTGTTGGCTTGAATATAGTTTTAGAGACAATATTTATTTTGATATTAGGGTTTCTATTACATCTGGAAAAATATTAGTCACTAAATACTCAAAAATATTTTGACAAATTTAAATATATACAAAAGTGTAAAGAATAACACAGTGAATAATCATGTATGGCTGAAGTTATGGCTCAATAGGAAAGAAAAAGGTTGAATCCCCAGAACGCATGTAAAAATTGGTACCCCTGTGCTGGGCTGGAGACAGGCAGATCCTGGAAGTTCATGGCCAGCTGGCCTAGCCAAAATGGCAAACTTAAGGTTCAGGTTCCATGTCTCAAGAAATTAAGACATTTGACATCCTTTTCTGGTGTCCATGGGTATACACATAGGCATATGCACCCCACACATGTGTGAATACACATGCATACACCCAAGAAAACAATACATAAATAAAAAGTGAATTGCTACATAGCCATCACTGATGTCATTGGTTCATTCAGAGCCTCTTCTGTTATTTTATCCAATCCATATCTCCCACGATCTGTATTCTTTTCACACCAAAACACGTAGGTTTCTTATCACTTTTTCTCATGAATATTTTACAACATGTGTTTAAGATAATGGTTTCTATTAAATAACTGTAATACAATTGTTATACCTAGAAATTAACAATTCAACATTATCAAATACTCAGTCTTCAGATTTGTGTATAATTGTAAAGTCACTTCTCATAAATCTCTCCTACTTTTTAATCTCTCTTTAAAATATTTTACTTTTGTTTATGTGTCATGTGAATGATACATGTATTCTGGTGCCTACAGAAGCCAGAAGAAAGTGTAAGATCTCCTGGAACTAGAGTTAGATGTGACTTGACATGTGTGCTGGGAACAGAACTTGGGTCCCTGGAAGAGGAGCAAGCCCTCCTTACCACTGAGACATCTCTCCACCTCCTGCCCATTCCTCTTTTCTTTCTTTCTTTTTCTTTTCTTTTCTTTCAAGGAGGCAGACAGTTCACCCCTCAGGATTTCCTCTATGCTGAGTTTTTCTGATTGCCTTTCTGTGATGTTCTTTGTCTCTTATACTTCCGTAAAATTAATAGTTAAAGGTCTCAAAAAGGATCATTCAATATTTATAAGAGTATTTCATAGCATTTTATACCTTCCTTTGCATTTTATGAGAAATCATAGAACCTGGGATCATTTACTGTTTTGAAGTGTTTAATTTCACCTGTGAGTTCTAGGTAGTCTGCTTCATCCACCCTTTATAACGTTTCCCATTAATTTTTTCCCTAGTGGCTTATTAACAGTTATTAATCAGGCCTTTCTTCAGCTTCATTAGTTATGCTTGAATTCTATTAACCCTTGTGCATTTTCAGCTACCAGCCATTTCACCGCCCACACCTACACACACAACACTTCCCCCATCACCAGTAAATAAATAAATGATCCTTTCTCTTGTAAACTACTTGGTGATTCTGTGAAATATTCCTATGGGGAAAGCAAGACAAATTCTTGGTCTGTCTTTTTTCTTTGTTACCAGCTTCCTCAAATGACTAATGAGGTGTGTGAGAGCGTTCCAGTGTGTATGAGTATGTGCATCGTTGTTGCTTGTGGTTGGTGTGGTTTGCTTTTTTTTTTAATTTTAGTTTCTGGTGTTTGTGAGGCAAAATGTTGCTTCAAACTCATGGGAATCTTCCTGCCTGCTTTTCCTTCTGAGTACTCAGATTCCAGGCATGTGCCGTCATGTCTGGCTCAAGTATTTTAAATATCATTATAAACTCACATATTTTAACATATTTAATTCATTTTTTTCATGGTGAATGTTAATGCTTCTCTACAGAGCTCATCCTTCAGACTTTAAGTATAGATATGTAAACACAGACAGCAGAAAGGCAAGCTCTGCATGTTAACCTAAATTGAGAAATTCTTAAAATACTAAAAAAAAGGCAGTTTGTAGAAACTTAATTAAAAGCTACAAAAATGGTCAACAGGGGTTTGGATGTAGTAGTTCCAGCATGCATTGAGCTGTAGGAGGCCTTGGGTTCTATCCTCAGCCTCAAAATGATCAACAACAACAAAAACTGAAATGCTAATAAAAGTAGAAAAAGAAAGGACAGATGAGAGTTGTCCAGACAGAGAGGAAAGCCTCTAAGGAGACAAGAAGGTCTAGTGAGTGAAGGGCAGGCTGCAGGGGGGCAAATATGTGGTATCCACAGCAAGGGCACTGTGATCTGGAAATAGAGGCCCATGCTGGAAGTCAGAGAAGGAGTGAGTTATCCTAGAATGGAAAGGGAGAATATGAGGCAGGAAGCTCATCAGGGAGCCTTGAGAGACAGCATTGGAGTTAGGAGTTTGACTACAATGAACTAACATAAATGACAAAAACTGGGTATCTCTACATGGACCAGTTCCTTACAATGTATTACTAAGATGCACTCATTCTTGCTGCTTTGCAGGTCTCTCAGCCATGAACTCTCCTTAGAGGCGTTACCAGAACAAGAGGAGAGTAAAAATTGGGGAAAGAACAGTGAAAGCTGTGAGTTTAAGATAAAATCTTTAAAGGAAAGAAATTTTTTTTCAGGCAGCAATACAAGAACACTAGGAAAAGCCTTTGAGGGGTTCCCAGGGTCTGTATTACCCCTGCAGCTGGCTATCACTTATATTCTTATAGTCTTATGCTGCTATCACAATAAATATTGCTTAACTGTTATTATAAAGGCATTTCCAACCCTTTGTTTTAAGGGAAGGTTTAATAAAAGTAGAGGTCATGGAGTAGGAAAGAGCTTAAAGGTCATATAGTTATAATTTTAAATGAAAATATTAAGTCAAAATTCTCATTCTATTAAAGAAAAGTTAACATTAAGTTAAACAAATTCAATGGTGGCCAAGAAGCTCCTAAGCCTCCTGGGTACAGAAGAAATGACAAATGAGTCTCAGTAATAAAATGCAACAAAAAACAAACATAACTGCCAACCATTATAAACTTTCCCTACAAGAGGAACTCTCATGTGATAGGAAACTGGAGATTGCCTATCATCATTCCTTGTAGAACATGTGTACAGAATTCTATAATCATTCTCTGTCCCAAATTTGTTGGACATGTGTGTGTGTGTGTGTGTGTGTGTGTGTGTGTGTGTGTGTATGTGTGTGAATGTACTCGTGTGCACACATTCATGTAGAGACAAGTTTGGAAAGCCTTGGGATTGCCTGTTACTCAGGTTCCACCCACATTTTGTTGTTTGTTTCAGATAAGGTGTATACTTGGGCTGAACTTGTCAACTTGATTATGCTATCTGTCCAGCAATAGCCCCACATCCCCTGTCTCTGTCTTCCCAATACTGTGATTATAAGAGCACATCACCATGCTTGGCTTTTTAATGTGGGTTTGGGGAAACTAAACTAAGGTCTTCGTGTGTGGAAGACAAGTGCTTTAAAGACTAGGCCGTTTCTCTACCCTTTGTCCTTTCAGTAGGTTGATGATATGATCATATCTGTGCAGACATCAGTCAGCTTACACGGACCAGATGATATGACTTTCTCTGTGTGTTGAAGTCCTATGTTTTAAACTTTGAATGTTCATTGGACATTAGCCAAGATTCTAATTCTGAATGGCACACTGTTCTTTTAATGCAAGCAATGTTTTTAAGTGTTTTATGGAAATGATGTGTCTCAGTAGCTAATAATTCTGTAGCCATTTTCACACACACACACACACACACACACACACACACACACACTTATTTGAGACAAAATCTCATGTAGCTCAGGGTGACCTTGAACATATTATGTAGCCTAGGATGAACTGCATTTTCTGATCTTTTTCCACCTTCCACAGGCACATACCCCCACAATCAGATTTATATTTATACATCACATTGACTCAAACCCAGGGCTTTGTGCTAGGCAATCACTCTACCAACTCAAAGACATCCCCAGCTATACATTCCCAGAAGATACAACTGCAAAAACAGTTAAGCGATACCATCAGCCATGCTTGCAAACAGCTGTGGGCATGCCTCTGGAATCTTGAGTTACTCTGTAACCACACAGCCCCCTTGCTTTTGAAACTATTTGCTCCTGGCAAAGATTGATACATTCCTTATTCAAGTAAAGGGGGCATGGTAAAACTAACTGATCTGATTTCTATACAATTCCTAATTGTCAAAGTGATCATCTCTCCTACCTTTATGGCAAGAAGATAAATAGACAGAAATACAGAATAGGGTGCTAATGATGGTGGTATGTGTGCGTGCGTGTGTGTGTGTGTGTGTGTGTGTGTGTGTGTTAATTTCCTGAGAGGTTGTTTTAATTAGACATAAGGTTAACCATTCCAAAGAGGGAAACTGTTTCTTCATGGCTCAGTGCTGTGGTCACTTTTGTCCTCTTGCAGCACAGTTCCATTGATTAAAAAAAAATCAAGTTAGATTTGCCATTCATAAAGTTGATGTTTAGATTATTATCAGAACAAAAGTGCAATATACAAACTTTTGAACCATGAAACAAATAGTTCCCAAGTGGTATATCCCAGAGGCAGCCAATTCTAGCATTCAGTTTGGATAAGAAATTGTTCCCACAAAAGCAAGACTATGTCAGCACCATCTCTGTAGTTACCTCTCTCTTCTCACCTCAGGATTAGGCTATTCAAGACCATTCCAAGAGAGCAGTAAGTTCTAGCAGACTCCCTCCCTGTTTTTGCCCCTGTGACTGGGTATTTTTAGTGTATGGTTTGAGGGGTGCAGAAGGAGGAGAAACAGAAAAAATGTTTCCATTACCCATCTTACAGAGGTGGGATACAGAACTGCAATAATCACTTTCTCCAATCTGCCCGAGCTTGCTGGTTCCTGGCCAACAATGAATATTTACTAATGCACAGAACATGCACGTGTATTCACTCCATGCAGGCTGGACTGCTGCAGTCAGCACAGTTCTTCAGGTGACCCACTGGGGAGAAGAAATCAGCTCTGTAAAGCTGGTACTATACGGTGGAGGTGAGTTCTGTCCCCTCAAGCAGTGTGGGGTGTTTACTTGCCTCCCCTGTGCTGTGGAGATGGAGACTGATAGATCTCTGGGGCTCACACAAGGCAGCTAGTCTAGCTAAACCCCAGGTTAGAGAGGCCATGTTTCATAAAATAAGGTGGATGTCAAGCCTGAGGAAGGACACACAAAATTGACCTCTGCCCTCCACACCCATTTGTACACACGCACATGCACACGCACACACACTAAAAACAAGAGAGGGGGCAGTGCAAAATCAGAATAAAATCAGAAACTGCACAGAGTCTTCTACTTCAGCTGTTTCTGACTTTGTATCATTATTGCTGTCACTTGTCACTCTATTCGTATTTTGATGCTTCGGAAGACTGAAGACCATGCTATAAGCCTGTTCTCTATGTGACTTCATAATAATCTGCTCCAAGACTGCTCTCTTAAGTAAACATTGCATTTTTCCAACTCTAATATTGCCTGTATTTACTGAGGATTACGTATGCATGTTAGTCTTGCGTCCCTAACTATGAGAAATATTACTTAAGGGAAAAACTAGAGCTCATAAAGTTTCTTTTCTTCACAAAGTACATTCCTGTACTAGGTTCCTATAGACATATTTTTTTTTATCATAACTTATTTAGAACTTTGAATGACAGCTGTCTGTATAATTATGATATAATAAATATAAAAAATTGTCCACTAGGACAATATTTAACTGTGGCAAATGGGTGCCAACTGACTTATGGAGTACTTATGTATTATCGCTGTTCAGTTTCTACCACCATCATCTTCCAGACAGGAGAACAGGTTCGATGAGGCGGCTTGAGTTTGCAGAGACAGGGACACAGCATGGCCTCAAACACAGTTCCAATTGAGTCTATGCTTCATTTGCTTCCCTGTGTTTAATGTGAGCCTTCAATACCTATGTTTCTATCCCCGACTCTCAGGTTTTTCTGAGTGTGTATGTTGGGATGGTGGTGCTGTAGCAGGGATCTGGCACAGAGCAGCAGCGAAGTGGCTGTCAGCTGTCAGCTGATCCTTTAGGGTTAGGGTTAGATGACATATTGGCTCTCCACAGGGGCTGAGGATTCCTGGGGCCTTTGTCACTGTCATCACTTTCAAGGGAAAATAAACTGTATCATGGACGATGCCTGAGCATACCCAGGAAGATCAGTTGCTGATGTTCAGAGGGCTCTGGGTACTAATAAATACCACTAATTTCTATCAAATCAAGGAGTCAGGCAGCCTATTCTCACCTCTGTCAGAGTTAAATCAAGCCCTAAAGTTGCACATTGAAGGCAATAAAACTCATTACAGCTAACATTTTTCTCCTTTGCACTGTAGACAGTGAATATTTGTATAAAAATCCAGTTGGAGGCCAGAGAGATGGCTCTGTGGTCAGAGGCATTTGCCATGAAGCCTGACATCTTTAGTCTAAGCCCTAGAACTCACATAGCAAAAGCTTCACACACATGCCACAGCCAGCACATGCTTACACACAAGCAAAAAGTAAACAAAATGTAACGTAAATTAAAAAAAAATCTGATTAAACATCAGTAGCTTTTGCTGACTTGTGGAATGCTGTTGAGTTTCTTGAGGCCTCTTCCCTGGGTAGTTAGCTTCTCGATCTTCTTTCCCTGGTACCTTTAGTCTTTCTGTTTCCTGGGTAGATACCTTCTATTGTCTCATTATGAGTCTGTCTTCTAAAGAACAATTCTTTCTTATTTCTACCAACTCTCCAGGCTCCAGGACATTTCTATCTGAAATCTGTTTGTTAGTTTGTTAAAGTGCAATTCATCCATCTCTGACTCTGACCTGATTGATGCTAAAAAGTAAGTGAATTGCATACCTCAGGCTCATCTTAATGCAGGCTTCCTGAAGACCAGGCCTTGACCCAAAACACTGTGTGTGTGTGCGCGTGTCTGTCTGTCTGTCTGTCTGTCTATCTCTCTTTCTTTCTCTGTCTCTGTCTCCCCAACCCTCCCTAGGATGAAGAAATGTGATCTCTGGAATAGATCTCAGAAAAATACCATATTAGTCTTCTATCCTGGAGGATTAAATTCAGAAGCAGAAAGGAAAGTAAAATAAAATGCAGACTTATCAAGATGACAGCAGGGAAGCAAGCAGAATTCATCAGGGCTCTGAAAGCTAACCTGCTACTCCAACTCAAGGCGCCCACAGCTCCTCACCTGTTCGTGGAATGGGAGACGCTACCTTGGCACTGGGTCCAGTGAAGAAAACTACAAAAATCTGGAGAAGATGGAAAGACACAGCTGTGGTGACAGATCTGGAGGCACTTTGAACCTGGAGGCCCTGGTGACTGCCAGATGACTGGGTGCCTGCACAATGTCGGGGTGCCTGAGGGGTGGTTGGATACCTTCATGATGTCTGGGTATCTGCAGCTTGGGCCAGTGACTGTAAGATGCCCTGGCATCTGCAGATTCCCTGGAGCCTGGGAGATACCCTGGTGCCTGTAGGATGCCCTGATACCTGCAGGAGGTCCTGGTGCCCGTGGAATAGTCAGGTACCTATGGGATGCCCTGGTGCCTGCTGGAGGTCCTGGCTCCTGTGGGATTTTTGGGTGCCTGTGAGAGTCCCTGGTACCTGCATGATGTCTGTGCAGGTTGTCCCAGAGCCTGCATGATGCCCAGGCATCTGCAGATACCCTGGAGCCTTCAAAATGCCCTGGTACCTATGCATGTCTTGGTGTCTGAGGCTGTCCAGGTGCTTGTGGGAGGTCCTGGTACCTTAAGGATGTCTGGGTTCCTGTATAGTATCTGAGTACCTTGGTGATATTTGGGTGCCTGCTGAAGACCTCAGGTGCCTGTGGGCTTGGGCAAGGAAGTCCAAATTCACGTGGAACCTCATCGTACTTGATCTCTAGCTAGTAGAAGCCAGGCGAATGTCCATCATCAGAGCAGCCTGCTGCCTCCAGGAACCATGGTGAAGCCTGTGATCCATGCTCCTGCCACACTAACTTAATTTTCTTCCTCTTCTTCTCCTTCTCCTTCTCCTTCTCCTTCTCCTTCTCCTTCTCCTTCTCCTTCTCCTTCTTCTTCTATTATTATTATTATTTTTTTTTTTTTGAGGACACAGGTGTGGGAGGGTGGAACAGGCAGGAATGGGAAGAGGATGTTATGGAGATATATTGTATGAAACTCAAATTATTAATGAAAGTATTATTAAAAACAAAAGAAAGGAAATGCTGCTCAGAAAGATAGTCACCTTTAGGTACTGATGTCAAATTATTGGAAATCAATGAGTAGATGAAGTGAAAAAACACAATAACAGTGAATCTCCTCATTCAGATCTACACTTTAGTTAAGTTTTATTCTTTTAAAGAATATATGCTTTAGTGCACCTTTTGAAAAGGCCCTTTTTTATCCCTTCCTTTTGATGTCTCAATAAATCTATAGCTGTAGTTCTCTTGGTTTAGTAGATATAGATTAATACATTGTATTCTTATGAGCAATCACTAAAGCAGTAAAAATTGCCAGTCTTCCATTTCAACTGAAAACCTTCCTCTGAACAAGTTGTTAGAACATGTTCAGAGATGCCTATCACGGGAAGGCATAATAGGATAAATTGACTGTGGGAGAAGAAGGCAGGAATTAGTCACTCAGACGTTGGTGGTGGAAAGCCAACGGTAAGGCCTCCATACCAGGCTGACAACCATAAGATAAACTGGCATCCTGCCGCGGTCGGGGTGAGCACTTGCTTCTCAATGGATTCGTGAGTTTTCTGTTGGCTTGGATAATAAAGCTATAAAAACAAAGAAATATTAACTTTTAAATAAGAAATAATTTATGAGAGAGACTCAAAGCTTCTCTATTCGTAGCATGTTCCTTTGACACCCTTAATTTCACAACAGAGAAGCTAATGGTTAGCTCAGCTAGATAAAATATGATAAAGTACGTACAAATACTAACTCCACGTGGCAGATGCTGAATGTTAACTTGATGAGCCTTCCTTGCTCCCCAAAGATTGTAAAAAAGAAAAAAAAACCTTTTTTAGTCAATTATTCTTTTAGACAACCATCTAATTTGTAGATGCCAATGATAACTGAGATAACCAATCGGCTACCTAAAGAGCTAGAGCATGTCTCTGTGCTCTTGAGACAGTGCTTGTCTCTTCCAACCTCACATGGAAGCACTCACCTTTGCTCCCAAGACTGCACAGACTGGTGTTAGGGCCAGGGCTGTGGAAGAGGATGGTGACTTGGGAGGTGGTCTTGCCTAGCCAATGGAGGAAAGGGTCAGTCTACAGCTAGAGGAGTTTTAGAAAAGTAGGAGCCTTCAAAAAAGGAAACGCAATTTCCCCTTTGGAATGGATTTGACAGAAATGAATTGCTCAGAATGACTACTCTTAAAATTCCCGTATAAAAACTAGGTAAGATCAAGTTCTTCCAAGATTACTGACGCTCCCAATAATAAGTCTCAATTAGAGAGGACACGTGGGAAAGAGGGGGTGAAACAAAGTTCGGTTATGGCATTCACTGTTACCACTTAATGTTGTCTGTTTTCAGGTTTAATAGAGCTGGGGAGTCCTGCTGGTAGCATCGCTGGTCCCCAACTCACTGCTTGCTATTTGTGCATGGCCCCATGATTTTCTCCATAATGTGTGTGACCTCAATATAGAACATTAAGGATTTTTTGGGATGAGGGGAAGCTGAGATGTTAGGCCATTGTGTTGAAGTTTGTTCCAAAATATATAGCCCTATTCCAGATTATTTCTGGTATGTTCTAGATTATGTCCTCAATGTTTTTTTTTAAATTCTCAGCAAAGAATCGAGTCTAATATGCAGTTGCTCATCTCTTAGACCTCATTATTCTGTTCTCACAACGAGCATCACAATGAAACAACTGACTAAGGGCTTCTGAATACAAGCAAATATAGAAGCTCTATGTAAATATGCCTGTCAAAGCAGGAGAACCGAGAAAAGGCTCCGAACAATTGTTGATGCTTTCTTTCATCTAAAGTGCCATTTTCTCTGTACATCAGATAACACATTGATTCTAGCACACTTCAATTCTCAATTTTCTATAAACCATAAAAACCTTAATGACTTTTCCAAAGCTCAAGTGAGAAACAATCAATTAATTCTCACAGTGGTTCAACTCTGTCAAAATCAGACTACTATTTTAATAAAATTTCAGACATTTAGGCTCTGCACACTAGTGCTTCAATGCCAAAAAAGTCTTTCTTTTACCACTCCATGCAAAATTGAAATACAGGCCAATTAAAAAAAGAGTTCAAGTGTTTTAACCTTTATCACAGACACCAAACTGCAAGCTACTTGAAAGAAGATTTTTTTTTTTCTTTTTAGGGTTCAACCTAATGCTGAGTCCACAACAGCTCTCAACATAACTGCTCCCAAATCTTCACAGAGCTCAGAAGCATCAGCTATACCTCTCCACCACCACACTGCATGGTGTGATTTGAGGAGAGACAGAGACAGAGACAGAGAGGAGGGAGGATGAAGGAGGGGAGGAAGGGATGGAGGGAGGAGAGAGAGCAAGAGAGAGGAAGCAGGAAGAAGGAGAAAGGAGAGGGAGGAAGAGACAGTGAGAGAGAAGGGGGAAGGAGAAGGAGGGAGGAAAGAGAGAGAAAGAGAGGGGAGGGAGGTTGAGGGAGGGGAAAAAGGGAGGGAGAGAAAGGGAGAGAGAAGGGGAGGGAGGGAGGAGAGAGAAAAAGAGAGGAGGGAGAAAGAAGGAGGAAGGAGATGGAGGGAGGGAGACAGAGACAGAGAGAGAGATAACATCTTTACTTAAATTCCCATAACTCTCATTCCAATTCCATCTCTTTGAGATGTTTGTTCAAAGTAAAATTCCCCAGAAGGGAGCAGAAGACAGAAAAGTCAACATCTTTTTAATAGGGACCGACAGATCATAGCATGCATTGCGTCATGTTAATTGATTTTCTTTAGAAAGCAGAGGTTATCCAGCAGGGCAAGTACAGTTTAGGGAAGGCAGGGAGGAGGTGGAGAGGTCTGTTTCTTGAAATGACCCTGTGGTAGCCTGGGGGTGAGGGGCAGTGGATGGAAAAGAGGCTGAGAAGCCTTTGAATTTGAAAAGGGTACAGGCAGCTTCAAAGAGAATTTTATTTCAGGCCGTTCTGAATATGACTAAGACCAAAACACTGGATAATTGGAATTGTGAACTGAGGTAAAAATAGAACTAAATTACAGGTAGATAAGTAGGAGACTGTAAGTTTCCTTGAGTTGAATGTGGACTGTACTTTGCTGAAGTGAAGGTGTAGTGCTGGCTCTTGCTTGATAAAGACCTTCATAAATCACCTCAGTCAGGACCTGATTAGGGGTTTTGTTCTGTTTCTGAATCATTCTTGGATTTTCTCCTTTGGTTTTTCACACGGGTAATAATATAAGTATTGATTCACGATTGCGAATGAGAGGAAGTTATCTTGAAGAGTCTTCAATTTGTTTGTGATGTCTTTTCACAAGACCGGATCTGTTATAATCCACAAGAACAGCACTTTCAGGCAAACTTGCCATTTGGCCTGCTTTTCTGTTCAGTTTCAAGGCAGCTGTTGATAATTACATTTTTTTACTGCCTAGTCTACTGTTTCTTACAATTTTGAATCACCACAGCATTGTCTGCCTGTTAATCATTTATTGGCCTTTGTTTCTGTAGTGTAGTTCTTTTCCAGTCTCCCACAGAGCTGCATGGGACAGAGCTAGCTCCTGCAGCTTCCCTCCCTGAGAGCAGGTTTCCAGTTCCTCCAGGAAGCTGACCTACCTCGTGGTGTCTAGACTTGCTATTACCATTCTGAAGTGAATGCAGTTATGTTATGCTGCCTTCATTCCGAGCCATATCTAAAGATCAGAAGACTGTGTGGGTGGGCAAATGGAAAGGCTGCTCATCATTCAGTACATAAATATAAATCAAGAGGCAACCGAGTCACCAAGTGCAGGAAAGCTAATCATATCATAAATCTTCTAAGTTATTTTCCATTTACATAACTAGTAGCAAGCATCACTTGCAGTGCTTAAATAATGTAAATACAAACTAGGAGCGACTCTCGCCATGGATCTTAATGAAACATCATATGTAATAAGTACTGAATAAAAAGGCTCATTGAACAGATTTGAAGAAGTCAAAGAAAATATAAACAAATGCCCATACATGCATAATACATATGTGTCTAGCAAATTGCATTAGTCACTGGGACTGAATTTTGTGGGCTGTAAAAATAAATAAGCTTACAGATTCCTAAGGGAATTAAAGAAACATCTTTTGCTACATTAGACAGACACTGATCTGAGGTTGTGATCCTGGGGATTTCAATGGATTGTCTGGTCGGGGCCCCACAGCTACTGTGGAAATGGATGTAGATTAGCGGTGAGTTAACGGGGGAACAGATTTGTCTTCACAGAATGCTTTGCTCACACTCTTTCAGAGCCGTCGTTCACTCATGATATGATCTATTTGTTTCCTTCCAGATGTTCGCTCACTGTTACTCTGAAGTTGGCAATTGAACACTGCTGGGTATTTTGACACAACCGGATAGGAAACTTCTAGTAAAGGAAAGCCCTGCAAATGGCTATGCTGGCGGAAGCAAGGATTCAACTGAGGCGTCTCCACTTCAATTCCTTAGCCTTCTTATTGCAAAATTGCTGATAGACACTCAATTCCAGAGTAGCTTTAAGACAAACTCAAGTCATTTGTTCTTGCTACTTAAAAAGATTACTAAAACATTCCTCTAAAACACAATAGTTATTGTGAGTCACATAACAATGTCTCAGCCAGCTAGGTTCTGTATAGGGGACAGTGATAGTCCTACAGTGTTATAACAGAGGTGTCGCCTTGCCACACTGTAGCCATAGAAAGGTGGTATTACAATTTCTGTTTTTGGTGCTTCTGCTGTCAACCAACCTATTGTGCTGCCAGCCATACAAATTATGTTGCATATTATTAGGTTCAGTGCATTACTCTTGGTAATGAGTTATGGCACTTCCCGTTTTATGTCCTTACACTACTGTGCTTTCTATTGTTTTCTTTCTGTGCTGGAATGGAACCTAGGATCTCCTGCATGCTAGGTAAGTGCTCTACCACTGAGCTATAGCTTCCTCCCTTACTGTTAAAGTTTTCTCCTTTTCTTACATAAAAGAAAACATTATGCTGTATTATGTCTCATATATCTCTGATTTTCTGAATCTCTTGAGTGCATTGTTCTCTCTGATGCTTGATTTAAACTCGTATTTTGTTCCGGGAGCCATGTACACATGCATACCTGCTCAAGTACATACATACTAGTACATACTAGGTGTTTATCAGAGTTAGCCCCATCTAGGTTCGTGAAAATACTCTCTGGATACTTGCCCTCCAAAATAAGCTGATGATAGTTTTCTCAAAACAAATCTCCATCATTAAGTAACTCTTTAAAAAAACCGAAACATGTAAAAATGCTTAAAAGGAAGGGTACTACAACACAGATAATGTCAACAGCAAGAACGGACACATTACTGTTCCTCCCTGGAAGCATTTGCTTGTTACATTTTGCTTCTCATCGACTTAAGAAGTCATCTATATTGACAAACACCATTGGCTGGCCTAGACTACACAGAGAATTTCAAGCCAGTCTCTCAGTCTTTGCTACAACATGAAGCCTTGTCTCAAAAACCAATGCTTGGTAAGATGACTCAGCCAGTAAAGGAACTTGCCACACAGGGCTGACAACCTGAGTTTGTTTCCCTGAACCTATACAAAGGTGGAAAAGAGAACTAACTCTTGCAAGAAAGTTGTTCACTGCTATGCACAGACATCACGTGCACAAACAGCATACACATGTGCACACACACACACATATGAACACATATGCATACACACACATTCTTAAAAATTCAAAAGAAAGACAATAAACCCATCCTTTGATCATAGATTCTATCCAATACCTCACACTTACATAAGTACAATATAAATGGGATTAGCTGGCTAAGCATTACTAAAACTTTTCAATATTCACATTTATGATTCACTAAATGATTCAGACTTTTTGAAGGTCATGGTTTTGCATAAAATATCTTCTCCCACCTTGGGTAACAGTAATTCTTGAAACTGTTTTGCTCTTTCTCTAGAGCTTGTCCTCAGGCTGACGTTTCCTACCCATAAGTCTTTCAACAGAAACACCTACCATGAAAATGTAAAATGCATGGTTCCCGCAGACATGTAAACATAGTAAAAAGTAAGCATCTTGGAATCTAGGAAACCTATAGAGTATATGTAACCTCTTTGCTCAATTTTATATCATGAGAACTTATGGTTATCTTTCAAACTGACAGTGTTTAAGGACTTTACAAGATTCAGTGTAATTTATGGAAACAATTCCACATACCTGGACATTCTGAATCATGTCCAGCTTCTTGCCATAAAATAAAGATAAGACAAACACCTTGGTACATAAACTCTTGGCTATATCTATGACTGTTTTCTCAGGAGATACTTCTAGCCATAGCCAAAGTGGGCCAAACATGTTGTTGGTAGATCATATTTGCTGCCAGGTAGCTTCCTCACATGGTCATGTGAGCGTGGACACACGCAGGGGCGCGAGTGTGCTCAGAAGGGTTCCACTCAGTAGTCTTCACTACTTGGCAAAAGTGTATACAGATTAGATCTTACCTCTCACCCAAATATTCCCCTTTCGGTTCTTCCTTTATTCTCGTTTATCGCTTGTTTCCATGACAATATTCCTCCCCTTGGCTGTACTCCCCAGCTCACCCTCTCAGTTCCCACCAAGCCTTTCTCAGTCAGTCTCCACCGGCTGCAGCAGCTACCGAGTTTCTCTCTGAAGTCGGTATCCACAGTCACTCCTTCGCTCTACTTTTTCAGACACCCAAGGGACAAAACCTAAATCCATTATTAGTCGTCTCCCCGCCCATCTGGAAGGTAAGAATCACCTATTTAATTTTCTGATGAAATGCTTACTTACGTCTAGTCTTCTAGTCAATTAGCAGCCTGTGCTCTTGCCCACTGCTGTCATAATCACTGCCCTTGCAACACAGTTTTACTGCTCTCCATCAGACCAAAAGCTTTCTCTTAGAAATATTGTTAGGCATTGTTTATTTTAGGAACAAATGAAATTTCTCTCATTAGTGCACTTATGGGCTATGTCTTCCTGATCAGTTCTTAATATTACTAATATTCACCTTCGTAGCGAGCACCCATTGGGCACACACAACTTATAATGTGAAGTGATTGATATCAGGGACAATCCTCATCAGTCCAAGGCATATTCCTGACACAATGATGATAATAACTAAAATCTATTGAACTGTGAGTATCAGATCCAGGACTGAATGCTTGCATGTAATTGTTCATTTAGTTTGCTCAAGGACGATAATGGCTTTGGTCCTCTCGTTCCTCCCACTTCAGTAGAAGGGAACACAGGATCTCTGAGGTGGAGAACTGGCATTTGATTCTAGACCATATGACTTTATAATTCATCTCAGTAAACACACACTTCTGTTCAGTGGGGAAGATCGCATCTACATAAACCATAAGATATGCTAGTGTAGGGATTGGGGAAGTGAGGTAAATCAGGATCAAAATAAAAGATAGAATATGTGGATAGAAATAAAAGTGGATTCTTCAAGGTGGGGCTGAAAGATGGTAACAGCCCAGCACCCTTGGGTTCAAATTCTGGAACTAGCACATATTTGTGGTAAAAACAATTTCTCATAGCCTCAGGCACTCATCTATTTTAGTTCTAAGGAGCAGTTGTGTATAGAAACAGCTACATTAAAGAATGGAAGCCATGCAGGATGGAAGGGAATTAAAGGGACTCTGGTGGCATCTGAAGGAAGGAAGAAAGGGAGGGAGAGAAGGAAGCACAGGCACACACACACAGACACAAAGACACCCACACAAACACATACACACACACACACACACACACACACGGAGAACTGTGGCAGAGGATACATGGAACAGCTCTGAGGACTTGAGGGAATAGTAAAAGTGAGCAGGAGGAGAGCCAGGTGTTTTACTTCAGGGAAAACAAGGTTGGCAGTGGTGTCACAGAGAGGTGAGTCTGGAGAAGGCTGTTGGGATTATCCAGGTAACAGGTAATAAAAGGCACGAATCAGGGCGATGTCATGAGAAAGGAGGAGAGAGATTCAAGAATTATTACAAAGGTAAGTTTGAAAGAATTTGGTAATCAACTGGGGATTTGGGACTGAGTCAAAATGTTCCTTCCTTTTCTGCCTCGGGAACTGCAGCAATGAAACTGCAAGTTGAAGACGGGGTAGGTGTGAATCAGAATTGAAAACTTGGTTGTCAGCAGTATGGATGACTTTGTGAAAAGTTTGAATGGGAAAGGAAAGAGAGGATGGAGTGTCGGGGTGTCAGGACTCCACATGTTCCAATAGGAAGGTAAAGTTCTTTGCTACTAAGCTCCTGTTTCAATAGTCAACCCCAAAGTCACACACAATGGAGTCTTCCTTCCATGCTTATCAGAGACCTTCATACTCTCTCTGAACTAAGCATTTCTTTGAGAGTTTGATGAAAGCTGTAGATTATTATTGGGTATGGGTATGATCATTAACACATACTTTTGCATTCATTTGTAGGGATTTTTTGTACTTTTTGAAACTCACTAATGTACCCTGTATAGCTTCTTTTATTAACCAAATTATTAATATTTCCCACCCATAATTAAATACTTATCAGGGACTGTATTAAGCATTTGACCTATATTAGTACATTTAATTCTTCCCATAACATTTCAGACACAGAAGAATACAGGGTTCAACTTGGGAAGGTTCACAGAGCTAGAATGTGGTAGAACCAGAAACCACACATAGGTCTCTATGTTAGTACTCTCCAGAGACGCAGACAAAGAGATTAATTTAGAGGAATTGGCTCGTGCCACTACAGAGGCTGATGAGCTTCAGGCTGAACAGGATGCGCTGGTGAGCTAGAGACCCAGGAGACACGATGACGCATTTTCAGTCTGAGTCCAAAGTTCTGAGAACCAGAGTCAAGTGTGGCTCCACTCTGGGCAACAGGTTTAGGACCTAGGCAAAGGTGACTTCAGCTCCTGTCTACATACAGGAAGAAGCAAGGGGTCCTGTTCTACAGCAGTCAGTGGGTAGAGAGATGTTTTCACAGAGAGGTCAGCCTTTTGTACCAGTCAGTCCTTCAACTGACTGGATAGAGTCTACTCATGTTTGGGGAAAGCAGTCTGCTTTATCCACGTTACTAATTGAAAAGTTTGTTTCTCCCAGAAACATCCTCACAGAAACATCCAAAATAATGTTTATATTTTTATTGGTATGTATTAATTGCACAACATAATGATTGCATTGTTACAGTTTTATGCATGCATTAGACGTGATCATCCTCACCCCATTTTCTCTCCTGCTCCCCGACCTTTGCTTACTTCCTCTTTCTCAGTCATTCTTCTACTTTCCTGGCAGTTATTTTTTCTCTAGACTTTACATATGGGGGAACATACAGGGTACTTACCTTTCTGAGTCTGGTTTACTTCATTTAACATGACAATATTCAGTTCCATCCCACAAATGGTAGAATTTCATTTCATTTCTAATTATCTATCTATCTATCTATCTATCTATCTATGTATCTATCTATCTATCTAGTTTTTAATCTATTCATTTCTCGGCAGACACATAGGATAATTCCACATTTTGGTTCCTACAGTGTTCTAGGTTGATTTTTTTCAGCTTCGACCCAGGAATGTTATAGTTGGGTCACAAGTTAGTTCTATGCTTGTGTTTAGATAAAACTTCATGCTCATTTTCATACTGGCTAGGTTAATTTACAATAAAGGAGTACACAAACTGAACAAATGCTTCTAAAAAAAAGTACAAATAGCCCAAAAATAGGTCAATTAGTACTCAACACGTTTAGGTATCTGGGAAATGCAAATGAAAACCATAATCAGATTTCATTTCACTCTAGTCAGAATGGGCACCGTCAAGAAAACAAACAAACAAAAACATGAATGCTAATGGAAATTTGGGGAAGAAACAACACTTATATGCTGATGGGGGGAATGTGAATTGGTCCACATTAATATTTTGACAAAGATCAGGGTGCATCATGGCCCAATCAAGTTGACACATAAAATCAACCAATCCTGACTGGAACTTCTGTGCCCTCTTCTGACATTTTTACAGCACACTGTGACTTTTTAAAAGTGAAAATTCTTTGTGTCTTTGGAAGTTCTTCTTTTTGTCCTGTTATGGTCTCCTAACTCAAGATTTTAAATGAAAATCAACGCAGGCTTATTCTGGTTGTTTTCTGCTGTCTACTCTTTTCCCCCCAAGAAGATAAACTTTCCAAGAAGCTTCTTTCATTACAAATGTTCAAAGAGGACTTTGCAGGTAAAAGAGAGTTAGCGACATCTAAAAGAATGCATGGTACCCACTAGGAGCATAGGCAGGGCATTAGAAGAGTTTTCGGAATCACCACATGCAATAGCAAGCAAGTCCTGGCTTTCAAGTTCTTGCTTAATATGCTGTGGGTACCTGCATGAAGACTCAGTTCACCGATTTTAAAAAAACAAGCAAACAAACATAGTGGATATCTAGGCCTTGGAGCAAATCCAAAATAACAGCTGGGATTTTACCTTACCTGGGGAACTCCTGGAACTCTTGAAACGAAGTACCCCAAACTCATACCATCATTAGAGTGAAGACCCTGAAAGCAGGTCCTGGTGTCAGAGTACCAGGGGACGAGAGAGGCAACCCTCTCTCTACCACACATATTCTCAGTTCTTTAAATGAGGATGAGCCTTATAGTTTGCTTGGTTGATTTTATTTATTCATTTTATTCGGAGACAGGGTTTCTCTGTGCAGCCCTGGCTGTCCTGGAACTCATTCTGTAGACCAGGCTGGCCTCCAACTCAGAGATCCACCTGCCTCTGCCTCCGGAGTGCTCACTGCTGGGATTAAAGGCGTGCACCACCACTGTCTGACTCTAAGGACTAGCTTTTAATCTGTCACACAGATTTGAAAACTATGATCGAATACTAAAATTAAAGCTTTTAGTTTACAGAATTGCTCTTCCCTACCAGGTGAAGGCGGCTCTAGAAATAAGAATATGCCTTCTTTTTATTTAGAAAACTATGAAATGAAGACCAAGCAAGGCTACCTTCATGAATATATCCCACGGTCTGTGTAATTTGGTTAAGATAAATCAAATTAAATTCTGAATTTGTAAACCAGGCTATAACACCAAAGTGCACTAGATACTCGGAAGAATTGTTCAAAAACGTTCCACAGATTTGAGCCCTTGGCTGGAAACAATGGCTGAGCTATCGTCACTATTTTTCTTTTAAACTTTTGAGATTGTAAGTGAACTGAAACATTTCCCCCTTTCCTTCCTTTCCTTTCCTTTCTTTTCCCTTCCCTTCCCTTCCTCACTCCAAACTCTCCCATGTGTCCCTCCCCACTATTCTTCAAATTTATAGCCCCCCCTTTTAAACTAATTTTATTACCCATTCTTTAAAGGTCATGGATTTTCAAATTTATAAAGAAAAAAGGTGTTTTATACCCACCTAGCTGTTTGACATCCAGTTTCTTTTAAATAAAGATCGAGACAATGTTACAATTTCCTTCAATAGACTTTTACATTGTTTTGAATATAAGGCCACTCCAGACAGTGGAAATGGAACCTAATACAGCATACTCAGTTGAGTCAAATGATGTTTTACTGTTTTCTAATATTTTGTTGTCAAGTGCTCTGAAGAACACAATGTGAAGGATTCACTAAAGGATTGTTTTTGTACAAGAAACGCCAAGGATAACCCCAGTGAGGGCAAACACCATCATCATGGATCATCATTGAGCTTGTTCCCTTGTCCACTGGAGGCACAAAGAGACATGGGGTTTAGCTGATGACGGCCATATAGGCAAAGATGATGTAAGATGTTCAGTATTCATGAACAAATATTTGAGCAATAAAGAGCCTGAGGTGGTAGAAGTCACGACTCCAAGAGTTTGTTACTTGCAGGTGTGTAATTCACTAGATAGTATCTGACCCCAAGACTAAGATGTGCTAATTTGAGCTACTACTAAAATAAACATTTCTTCTTGTATTAGCTTTTCTCCAAGAGTCCAGCACATAGTAGGAATTCTGAGTGAGTTAAAATACAATCAACAGGTAGTATTTGTTATCCCTAAGCTGTCACTTTCCTTGGTGGGACAGTCATACCAGTGATTGCAATATAACCCCATGAGTAAGGGTTAGTTATTATTAGATGTTTACTGGGAAGAATCACACCTGTTAGCATAATCACTCAGGTTTTAATACTACATAAAACACTGCAGTGATTTCTGTTTTGTTGGGAGTGGAGTGTTTACCTGTACTCATAGTCAGTCTGGCTCTAGCTGAATGGCCTTTATTCTGTCTGGGAAACCAATGACATTCCTTTCTTAACATTAGGTTGGTGGATCTAAATTTTGAAACACTTAGGACAAGATCAAAGTTACCCCAAGACTCCCGAGGATTGACCATTTAAAGGTAACAGGTGTACATTCTGTTTAACGGGCATTCTGTTTCCTGGACTTTTTGAAGAGTCTGAAAGGAAGGTATGAGCAAACTCAAATAGGATTTCTAAGGATAATGCCCTGGGATGCTGTTTATTTATTTCTACCTAGCCCTTCAAATTTTCTGTGTTAAAGACTCTGGCCCTGAATCTTTTCCTTGGGAGAGATAGCCACTGGTTTGGGGCAGCTGTGTAGTTCTGCAGCGACAGTGACCACTGAGGCAAAGGAGCTACGGCAGGTACAAGCATTCCCTCTTGACAGAACAGCTTCTGAGGAGGCTGAAGAAGAGACCTTATCTCTCAGTGTTGTGTGATTTTGCTATTTCTCTGGCAGTGCTATTATGCTTCCAACAGAGGCGAGAGGAGACCCTGGCACGAGCCAATGTCCTCATTTAGGGAGAGGAACCACAGTTCCTTCAAAGGCCAAAATAAACTGCGGAGGAGAACCCCCAAATCCCCCAAACCGCCAATAGGTAAGGCCTCTGGGGCTCCAAATTCTTCAGGACACATCAGATGCCCGGGAGGGCATGGTCAATTTCCCAGCCAGAGCCTTGAGCTTGAGGAGATGGATGCCATCTCTGTGCAAGACAGCTGCCAAATGTCCCCCTCCCATACAACTGAAACCCCAAGGAAGAGCCCACATGCCTGGGCAGAATCTTCCAGACTCCACTACAAAGCCCCCCCTCCCCCCGCCCCATTCATTTTCCACTGATTTTTTTCTGTGAGCTTATGACAAGAGGAAAGAAACTAATCATAAAACCTGATCGTAAAATCCTCCCTATACTTGAAGGCAGCTATTAAATATTCACTCAGCTAAGATCTGCTTGCATCCTTTAAAACAAAAGCCCCCCACAGCCCCCTCCCCCCACTCCCACAGTCCCTACCCTGGCACCGGAGCTGACCACCCCGAAAGTTGCCACTGCCCTATGTTGAGGGCTAAGTTAGCGAATCCGGAATCGCGAGTCTCAACTTGGGGGAGGGGGCGACGGGCAGGGCGGGGTGGGGGAGAAGCGGCGAGAAGGAGGGACTGGAGGGAAGGACACTGCCCCCTGCTTCATCGAGGTCATCGGCGAAGCCGCCGGAACGGCGGGTCCGGCCTGGGGCGGGAGGCCCGGGAGGGAAGGCGAAGGTTCCGCGGCGGCGGCGGCGGCGGGGCGCCAGGCTCCGTACCTGGCGGGCCGGGCGCGCCTCGCAGGCCGGCGGCCGGGGCGCGGAGGGTGTGAGCGCGCGCGCCCCTCCGTGCCCGCCCAGCCTCGCGCGCGTCTCAGGGGAGAGGCTCCGGCGACGGGCGCCCCGGGAGCCCGCAGCTCGGTCCCGCCCGCCCTGAGGAGCTTTGTGCGGCCGCCGCGGCTCCGAGTCCCACCTGCTGGCGGCTGAGGGACGAGGAAGGGGAAGAAGGAGGCGAGGAGGAGGAGGAGGAGGAGGAGGAGGAGGAGGAGCGCAGCGAGGCGGCGCCAGCCCTGAGCTCCCGCCGGCGCCCACCTCCGGGGGCTCGGCGGTCCTGCACCGGCCTGCTCCGGTCCCGGCCTCGCGGCCACACCGCGCCGCCGCGGCTGCACGCCGCCCCCTCCACCCCCGGCTCCGCGCGGCCACTGCACGGCCCGGCCCGGCCGCCGCCGTCGCCGTCGCCGCCGCCACCACCGCCACCCCCGAGAGATCCGGAGACTTGGAGGCGAGAAGCGGGGCGCGTGGCGTCGCCCCAATGTGTTGGGTAGTCTCGGCGGAGCCCCAGCCCCGCTGAGCAGCCCCGGGCGTGCCGCGACCGGCCGGAGGGCGTGATCCAGGAGGCGCGGCGAGCCCCGGAGCCGGCAAGCGGCGAGCGACCG
The DNA here is from genome assembly GCA_026225945.1 of Cricetomys ansorgei. NCBI lineage: Eukaryota > Metazoa > Chordata > Mammalia > Rodentia > Nesomyidae > Cricetomys > Cricetomys ansorgei. The sequence goes on from JAMJFZ010004059.1 coordinate 2,135,603, forward strand.
AGCCCCGGAGCAGCCTCGGGGAGCAGACACCATGCCGGGCTGGAAGAAGAACATCCCCATCTGCTTGCAGGCGGAGGAGCAGGAGAGAGGTGAGCCTGGCGGCCGAGCTCGGGGACCGGGCCGGGAGCCCCCGGTGCCTCCTTGTCCCCCAGCTCCGCGAGACCCGTCCTCGGGCCGGCAAGGGAAGGGAGCCGCGCCCTCAGGGGGTCTTACGCCGGGCGAGGTGTCACCTTGCCATTTCCGAGAGGGGATTTGGGGGCTTTGGGGGTTGTCGAGGAGGCAAGGGTACAGTGCTGCAGCAAGCAACTTTTCGCCTGGGGAAAGAGTCTTTTCTTTTTTCTTCCTGACGAGGATATAGAGGAACTCCAGCCTCTCCCGGGCCCGCTCGCACGTGGAGCCCGGGCTCCTGTCTGTGCGGTGGGCGCTTCGGGTGCTGGGGTTGGGGGAAAATCTTGCAGTGCTTTAAGTGACTTTTCAAACTTTCCTCCTCCTGCCGCGGCAGCCTTCGCGGTGTCCCCGCCTCTGGCTGGGCTACGATGGTGCTGCCAAGCCCAAAGTTGCTGGAGATTCATAAAGAAGGAGGAAAAGGAGGAGAAGGGGGAAGAGCGTGGGGGTGGGAAGGGGGCGCTGCCGTGGGTCACTGGAGGGGGGAGGGGAGATGGAGAGGACTGTCCCCAGGCTGAGAGGTCTGGGGCTGGTAGTGACTGGCCTAGAAGTTATGCCCCAGCGCAGTCTCGGCTTTCTAGTTAATACCGCAGGACTGCGGGCTTTTCATAATTACTGTCTATTTTCTTCCTAAGAGACGGCTCTCCGTGCCAGGTGGCTTGCAGACCTTTTGTGCTTCAGCCTGACAAGTGTGCTGGGCTCGTTGCTTTGAAGTGACTTGCGGAGAGGAAAGTTGAAGGCCTTTTGCACCTTAAATGCTTGGTTCTGTTGTCATTTTTTGGTGTTTGCCTTGTGCAGTGGTTGACCAGGAGTTCAACTCCGTAACCTGGAAATAGTGTGAGTGCACCAAAATTTCCCACAAGGACTCATGGGGCTGTGGGGTGCACAGCATCCAGAGGGAGTCCTGGCTGTCAAGGTCCACCAGGGTTTATATTTTCCTGCTTCTTCCACTGCAGCCTTCCCTGGCTTGTCCAAGGAAAATGCTTTAGAATTGAATGGCTTTCAGGATGCAGGGGCTTCCTCAGTATGACTAACAGTTGGTGTTGGAGGTTAAAGGGTGGGTGGTGAAGAAAGCTGGAAGTCAATCTGGTGTGCAGACAAGCAGTTTTGGTCCCCCCCCCCCCACCCCTCCAGAGAACTTGATTCTGCAGCAGCATGGGGAGCTGGTATGGACCGTGGCTGGGTTACTGGTCATGCCAAAAGTTTCAGGCTTTTGTAATAATGCTTACAGGGGAAGAAACAATGTATAATCTCCAGTTTTTCTCTAGGTGGCACAGCGTGTCTTTGGTTGATAGCCTGTTTAATGACTCAGGGAATTCAGCCCTTTTAAAGACACTTCCTTGTTGGGTTTGTGCATTCATTTCCAGTACACTTTCTGGCATGTGAGCATGTGTTTAAACCACCCCCCACTCAAAGGCACCCCTGCTTCAGAAATGCATCTGCTTCTGCCTTTGCTTAACCATACCTCAAACTGTGCAGATCCAGGCACCAATAATTTATCACCAGGTAAAAGCATTGAACGGAAGCATTCTGTCGAGCACACAGTCTGTCCTATCAGCTAAATGTTGCCACGCACCTGAGGTTAAGTGCATCAGTTTGATTTAAAAAAAAAAAAAAATCACAGTGCTGCCCCTAAGTTTTATCAGAATGCTGAAGTGGGTAGAATTTTTGGATTGTAACACAATGTACTTGTATGTCTTTTAGAAATATATGGTAACTTTGAAAGATGATCACCTAATCTGCTTGGCTGAGATAAGACCGAATTCCTCTAGCACATAAAATTGAGAGTCAGAAAAATTGGGCTGTCTTAGCCCCTCCCACAGGAGAAAACGGAATGTGTGAGACTTGGTGCGCCCCCTCCACGCCTTTTAAATGTTTCTTATTCCTTGCTTATAAGATGTTTTTCTAAACAACAAGCGTATATAGAAGTGTATATATGTTTACATATTTGGTTGTATTTTTTGAGGTCTTGCCTTATGGAGAATGTGCAGATGTTTTTGTTCTTTACACATCACATATAAACCTAGATTTTTTACATGTGAATGCATTGCGCGTATGCAATTGGGATGCTTACACGACTCTCAGTACATCTGTCAAAGGATACTGCTTGAGCTTGGCTTACAGCTTTTGCAGAATTTTATTATAAAGAATTGAGTAATTCATATTTCCTGTTTGTATTTGAAGTAACATTGTATAGAGTTATTCCCCTGTCCCCCAGAGATTTTAAGTGATTCAATGAATTAGGTACTTTTGAAATATAAACAGAAAGATTGAACTATCATGTTGGTCAGAAAAATAATAAACATGAAATGCATACATTTTTAATATTGTTTCCGGATACAATCAACCAAAAGGCCGATTTCTAATACTTTGTATTAAATTCTAAGGTATGCTGGGCTTACTGCTCTCCCACACTTTCTCCACCCTTAATTTACATTCACCTTTCTAAAATCCATTATGGAGACTACTCTGATGTAACTTATTTTTTTTTTTCACATGCATTTTATTTAGTTAAATCTTTTTGTTGATTGTAATCCAAACTAATATGAGATGCCAGCTTCCTCAAGGTGCACATATATAAAGAAGTATGTATCCCAGCATTATCCTTTTAAAACGCTAATTTCAGTTCACAGATATATGGAAGGAACTGGGGAGATGGCTTAGTCAGCTTGCTTGCAAGCATGAGGATCATAATTCTAATCTCCAGCACCCATGTTAAAAAACCAGATGCACTGGTGCATACCTGCAGTGGTAGTGCTAGGGGATGGGGGGATGGAGACAGGTAGACTTGGGCTTGCTAGGTGGCCAGCCAGTTCAGTTGAATTGGTGAGCTTGGGGTTCAGTGAAAGACTCTGTCCCAGAAATAAAGTGTAGGGGCAGTTGAACAATGACGGTGTATCAGCACACTCAAAATGTGCAGGGAACACACTTTCTCAGTGTTATCACATACAAAAAATGTTTTGGGTAATCTATGTAATTTCATATCATGCCTACATGATGTTCATAACTTGGGTTTGTCTTGAAGGCCTCTGTCAAGACAATATTGAACGAGCTATTGCTATTGCATGCAGGACTGAGCAGAGAAACTGCAACATATGGGTTGTTGCAGTAAGTGCAGCCACTTTCAAGATGGCATGTTAAGAGTCACCCATGTGAGGTAACATACTATTAAAATTCAGAACACAGTTCTCTGTCCTTGCCCCTCCTCACCCTCCCCCATTTTCTGCTCGAGCTGCTAAACCCAAATCCATTTAGAGGCCACCAAATATAATTTTGGGTGAATGTTTTAGGAGAAGAGGAAAGAGTATGATGTTCTCTTTAATATCCCTTCCAATCAAATTAAATTAAGCGGTTTATTGGTTCTTTTACATCTGCTTCTTAGCTCTTCCTTTGTAATAGGAATGTAGCTGTTGAGAAAAATCTCAGCACAAAGGCATAGGTACATCTGTAATTAACAGTCCCTTTCTTTTGCCTCGTGGCTTTCCTTCTGTCTCATGAGTCTTTGGATGGTGAATGTTTATTATGGTTTAATGATGTGTAGGGAGAGTTAGAATCCAATGTGCTGTTTAGGAAGACTGACACCTTTCTGCTCTAAACATACCTCTCCCTAGTTTGCTTTATGGCAATAAAATAATAATAATGAACATTTTCTTTTTTTAAATTTGAAATTAAGGCTTAATAGAATATATGAATATTATCCACTTCTAAAGATGCTCCAGCTACATTTTATATCGCCATATATTACATCTAATTTTATATTCCTTCCCACCTTTGCCTTTAAAATTTCTTTTTGGCTTGTTTTGGCGATCTATACATGAACTTGAGGATGCCCCTTAAGTCACCATCTAGGGTTTCTGCATGTGTTTTGGCAAGTGAGAGGTGTAGATCCCTTTACATGTAATTAGCGTTTATAAAGCACTGGCAAGAAAGGTTAGGGACAGTTGAAAAGTATGTCTTTACTACATCCTTGGTCTGTTTTATTTCTACATCATATGGAGACTTGGTGACATCACCTTGCACCTGCGTAATAAAATGCCAGCTTGACATTTGAATTTTGACAGGGAGCTTTGTGTGGGAGAAGGTAAGAAAGTAAACAAATCTACAGTCCACTGGGTGCTGGACACTGTTAGATGCTGCATATGCATGGCTTTGTATAATTATGTGGTTCCAAAATACTTGTAAGGTAGGTATTATTGTCAGGTGAAGAAGTTGTGGTTCCAGATCAACACATTCGCTTCCAGTTACAATGTTACCTTGGGCATTAATTTCTAAAAGAGATAACTGAAAAACATAAAAAAGAAGTTAAGTTCCAATTCCTTAGAGAAACTTTGTGGAATTTTTATTAGCACAATAATATCTTCCACTGTTGCTTTCAAAAAAGGCTTCTGGCAAATCTTTCCTCATGAATTCATGAGACAGGTTTTTTTAAGTTATGTATATGGGAAAGCTCTTGTAAGGGATATTTTGTGCTTTCTGTACACCGACTTTGGACGATAGACATACTAACTTCAGTAGTAAAGATAGCTCCATGAATGCATTTGTTTTTTCATTTATGTTGCCTTTATTTATTTTGTGTAATGGGGAGGGGTCATGCTACAGCAGAGTCAGTGGTGGGAGTCAAGGATCCAGCTCAGATGCCCTGGCTTGGTGGCAGGTCTTACTACCCACGGAGACACCTCACACCCAATGTACTTAATTTTTGATACAGAGTTTCTCCATGTGGTCCAAGCTGCCCTGGAACTCTGTATTCTTCCTTTGCCCCTAAGTGCTGGGATTTACAGGTGTACTCCACCACATTTGGCTCAACATGTTTCTCACTAGAATTATTTGACAAGCTTAAAGTAACTCAGTTAGGTGAATAGCTTTGTCCACCAAGATTTTGACATTATTATAGTTTTCCTTGTCTTCAATATGCATTAGCCATGAAGCCAAGAATTAAGGAGAACAAGGTGTTTTTCTGTGGTGAGCTGGTAAATGACTGTACTGTAGTGGCCATTGTAGCATTGCTTAGTGGCCAAACATTTTATGTAATTAAAGCCATATATCTGATCTCAGCCTGGCTACCAGTGGCCAAACAAAAGGACCTCCTCAGATAATGCTTTCTTCTGTAGCAACCTGATTGGTTTCTTATACAGAGAAAAAGAAATATCAATCCATACCAGTGAAGGAAATTGAGAACTGAATACTATGGGGTTTAATATTGTGCTAAGTGCCCTATGATGGCAGACAGTTTAAGGTGTTTAAGAATTATTTGTTTTCCATTAAGTTGCAAGAGTAGTTAGTAACACCAAATGCAAAAGCAACAGTAATAGCAAGTCACCCATCTAGCTGAAAGGCAGAACTGATTCTGGGCTTCAGTTTCACGTCCCTTTCACTGTCTGAAATGCAAAAGTTCCTTAAGTGTGAATATGAGACACTTATTGATGCAGGTTTCCTACGTGAAGAGGTCCTGACTGGTTTAGGTGCTGTCGGCTTTATGGGAAAGTTAATGTTGTCTAAATATACCTGGCAATTAAAATGCATCAGACTTAATATCCCACTGACCTTCATTTCAACAGTGCTTAACCTGTACCAAATTAGGAATGTGGAGAAGACATAACTAATATCTTAGATGGAGTCCTTGGCTTCCATACAGTGGTAGACAGCAAGAAATTTGGAGAGAAATGGCATTGAGTTCCAATCACTCTGCCAAGGTACCATCTCTCTTATGTAAGGGTGAAATGATACTAAGAAATGCCAAAGAGTTCTGGGTAGTGTCGTGCCTACATCAAGGTCCACTAATGGCAGCTCTCCTTATTTGTGATGCTTGAAGTAGAAGATCTGCAAGCTCCTTAGGGTGTATAGATGATGAGAGAGTGTGACATTTTATCTTTTATGAAGCCCACAAGCTGGTAGAGGCGAATAAGTCCAGTGTTTTGTGAGATGCTACAATGAAGCAGAGTTTTCTGAGGCCAGGTTCTTTGATGTAGTCTAATCTGATTCTTTCACAGAGATGAAAAACCCAGTGGAGAAACAAACAAGCCCAAGGCCACATTTCACTCCCATGCAAGTTTATTGGGCACAAGCTGCCATGATGGGTGTGTGGATGGAAAAACCATGTGTTTGTGTTTTGTTTTGGTTTTTTTCCCCTTTTGGAAAATGGTTAAGTATAGTTGTGGAGCCCTGGGTGTAACCTATGGCCTGCAGCTTCCTCTTTGCCCCTGTGCAGACTAGTGCCAAGGAAGAGTAAGGGAGAGAGTGATTGTGCCGGGTCAGGGGAGAAAGATGCTCCAAGGACAGAAGCCAACGGAGATGGCAGGAGGAAGGGTGGGACAACTTGAAAGGAGGGAGAAGCTTCTGGAAGATTTGGAGGGATATAAGGAATGGTGTGTTTCTGAGCATCATTGAACAGGATATCCCAGGAACTGTTAGGGATTTCTCAAGGGACTGAAGCGTAGGGAGTGGCTGTGTGTATGGAGTCTAGAGTAGGAGGAGGATTCACTTCCCCCACCGTGGTGGAAGGGGACATGAGGCTGGAGAAGTCAAGATGCAGGGCTTCCTATGGAGTTGTCCACGGAGGAGGGATGGGGTTCGATTGTCTCTTAGGAAAGTGACCTGAGTGGCATGGAGGGAGGCTGTGAAAAGGGAGGGGGCTTGGAAGAGTCAGGGGACTGAGCAGGCTGCTGCCTTGATTAGGCCATCTCTTATCCCCTCCTCTTCTCTTCCCCTCTCCTCCCCCCTTTCTTTTTGAGCCAAGGTCTCACTATGTAGCTCTAGCTGCCATAGAGCTTGCTATTTATATAGACAGGCTGGCCTAGAACTCTGACTGTATAGAGGACCTGATATTCTTTCCAGGTAGACTTAATGAGGTCTGGTACCACGAGAGTGGCTGTTCACCAGTCAGGGTATAGTTTACTCTGAAGTAGTATTTTTACTCTTTTAATTATATAAAATTCACATGCTGTCTGATCATCAATGAAAAATGACTACTGTCTATCCTGTATATGTATGTGTCTCTTAAAGTTAACTTGAAATCTTAAGTGACCTTTTGCCACTGAAAGAGAAAGATGACAGTAGTTTATTTTACAAAAGTGTCTTCCTTCCTGGTAGAATAAGGTAGTCTTTTATGATTGTTGCATTCTGAAAATAGCTAAATGTTCTGTGAATAGTTTTAATACACTTCTTACTCTGGGCTCAGTGTTGGGTAACCTGGAGTGGTTATTTTTCCACATCTTCCTGGCTTTTGGCCTGGGTAGACAGCCCCTGGTACATTTGTTTTTTCTTATCTGTAGAGTAAGGATACTTCTCGGCATGTTTACAGCTGGGGTTGTGTTCAGAGGTGAAAGCTGTTATTGTTACATGGCTGTATTACACGGTGGGAAGTTGGCAAAGACTGAGACTCTTGAAGGACATTTGCCTATTAGTGGGCCACCTTGAGACAGAGGTATTATCTGTATTACTTTTTTGTCTCATAAAATACAGTGAAAAATCTCCATTGAAACTTAACTTTTAGCCTTCCAAAGTGAAGTCCAAATGATCCATAAGTTCCTTCCACCCCCCTCGAACCTTTGTAACCTTTGTAGCAGTGTTGGGAACAGTGTATGTCAAACAAAATAATGCACATGGTGCATCTAAGATACAATGTGACTAGTGTTGCTCAAGTCTCCTGCACATGGCATCCTTGGCTGCAAGGAAAACGCCAGCTCAAATGCTGAGAGGACTCTGCTTCCTAGAACTGTTGAATTTCCTATTCTCTCTAGCCAGGCCTCTGTCCTCAATCCAGTATGGGAAAAGGTCATCACCATCAAACTGAAATCATGTTTGTAACTTTTTTAAGTAAGGAAAAAGTTTTTGCCTATTTCTACTGCTGCTTCATTTTTATGATGCTACTTAAACACATATGAATATAAAACTAGGCACAGACTTTGATGCTGTGATGACAAAGTCAAGCTTACAAATGTAAGTCAGCGACTTACAAATGAAACACGAATATACCTACCCTTCAAAGTCAGTCACATGGAAATGAATAGCATTCATTACATATATTTTGATATTTGACTGCCACTAAATTCCTTCTGCAGTGCATATGTAGTTGGTGGTTCAGAAAGTAATGTCACTACTTTTTATGTTTTCTACCTGAACTTGTGATACCACCTGATTTTTCTGGTCATAAACACATCTCTTACGTAGACTGTCCTCTGTGGTGATTGTAAATATAAAACCTAATTTTAGCATTGAAATTGGTGTCACATTTAGGCTGCACACTGTAATTGTCTGTTTTGATCTACATTTGTCCTTGTTTGTAGTGGAGGGCTATTTTTAGCCGTAGGTTGAATGGTAGTCACAGAGCACAATACATGTGCTTCCAAATCACTTACTTGGCCTTCCTGGGCTTGTTTCTACCCCATTTGGTGAGATGAGTTCACCAATCATAGATCAGCACGTGATCATGCCAAAGGGTGGCAGGAACTTCTACACTGATCTTCATTTTTCACCTACTTATTTAACCAGGAGTAGTTAACATTGTATGCCAGCCCACAGACCACACTTAAAAAGTACTACGTTAGAGTGCATGTACACAGTGAAGATTTCAAGTCCAATAACCTTTGGGAGGGACTGCATAAAATGCACACACTTCTTTAAAGGTAGAAAAATGAAACACAGTTTCTGTAACTGCCTTTACCTCATCTGTGAGCTCCATTCTTACTGAAAATGGAATCTGCTCTTGTCAATCAAGAGTGCATCAGTCCCACTTTAAAAACTCTTCTGCAGTATCCCTAACTTCTCAGTGCTTTCTCTCCTGTCCCAAGGAGGTACCCACATGAAGGGGACAGTTTAGTATCCTGTGACGCTGGGAGAAGGGCATTCCATCCCTTCACTGTGTGACCCTTATGGTGTCCGCTGCTCTGATTTGGCATGCTCACGACCTGGGCATTGTGCCCTGGTATCCACAGAAATGAGAATGTTCTCTCTTGTTCTTTTGAATGTCACCTTGGCAGTTGATTTGCTCTACCTGGGCCTCGTCATTGTTTCTGCTTGTCGGATGTCAGCCTGTGACCTTCCCACCAATGCCACCACTGCATTACAGTGTTCTTAGCCCGAGTGCCCGAGTTGCTTTTGATAAATGTTCACACTCTGTGGGCCCATTGTCCCACTGGATACTACATGCATTCAACAGGGGGCCTGCATGCTAGGTGGCGGTGTCTCTGGCCACTGCTTTCTCTAATGTTCTCAAGTATGCAGGGATTAGTTTTTCTCTCCTTTCCTACCTGTGTTGTGGAAGTTTATTTTTAGTTATATACAAAATAATTGTTTTGTGCACTATTGGGTGAGGGGCTGACGGTCTTGGCATTTTGTATTGTGTGCAGGTGTTGGATGTTTGATTGCTTACGATCTATACCTGAGGAGTTCTGAATCAATAAAAACACCTGAGCTGAGATGCTCATGGGGTTCCAATGTCCAGGATGGCACTTGCCATGACAGTGGTTCCTTCTGCTGAGGTCTGGCAGGATTTGAGTTTATGAAAATGCCTCCTTGTCTTCTTTGCTGACCACCACAGCAGCATTCTGTACCTACCTGTCAAGAAATTTTGAAACATTCAGGGTCTGTAACCTCAGATCTCTTCCCTCCTCCTGCCTTTTCTCTTTCTTTCCTGCCCTATAACTGGAGTCATTTAAGTGACTTGATAACTTAAATGGGAGGAAACAGGGATCAAACTGGTGAGTGAATGGTGAAAGGAAGAAAATTCCTAGTTCTGCATAAAGTGGCCACTTCTCTGAAGTTCCAGCAGCCCAGAGATGACATACTGTGAAGTTGGCAAACAGTTCTCCCAATACCTTCTATTGGCTGAGCTTGGGCACTAGCTTTTCTCAAAATCTGCTCTATTTCTTCAGTAGACACAGGCAAATAAGAACTGTCATGTTTCTCCTCAGAGTAGGGAACTATGTGCTTCCTAATAGATACTGATATTTTTGTTCTGAGATACTAGTCTCCTTCTGTAGTCTATGTTCTCCAGGAACTTGTAGTAATCCTCCTGCCTCGGCCTCTAAAGTGTTGGTCTTACATACGTAAACCACCGTACTTGGTTTGATACTGATGCATTTTTAAAAGCTTACCTTAAATATCAAGTGAAGATTCATAGAATAATTCACCAGATATGGTCAAGATTTATCATACGGGTTTAGAGAAGTAATCAGTCAATCTTCTTCCTCTTCTGCTCTACTAATACTACAACTGTGACAACTACTCTGACTGCTTCTACTACTAAGAAGTAGTAGTCTTTTATTTTCCTAACTTTTGAACGCAGGATATAGCAAGCCATATGAAAATCTTGTACATAGGTTGACAGAATAAATCATTAGAATTTAGGTCTCTTTTGGATACAATTCATCATTTAAACAAAAGATAGTGAATGTGGTTTTCAACCATTTGTACATTCAAAAAATAGCAACAAAGCAGAAGAAAATAATGTAGGGAAATATTTTGTATAAATGTAGACGTTCTTTTTTTTATTCTGTATTTAAGCTATGAATACTTTCCTTTCTTGCTATCTCAGGATGTCTAGTGTTTATGTCTTTTCTTAGTGACGTTCACAAATTCCATCAGGAAAGATTGAGAGGAATACGTAGATCTCCTTGGGGAGCCAAGATTATTTAGTCACAGGAATTTCTTCTACCTTGCCCTTCTCAGAAGCTTGAGGATTATTAACTAAAAGAGTGGCATTCAAAATTTTTTTTTCAGAAGAATTTGTTTCCTTTTAAATGTATAATTTTCTAGTATGGGAGCACATTTTCATCAAATGAAACTCTTGAACAAGGCAGTATAAATTTAGCTTCTTTGTTACTGTTTTTTTCTCCTGTAATTTGAGTTATGAGAATGATAATTTGCCAGGCTAGAATCAGACACCTGTAGGGCTGTTGCAACTGAGAAGGAATCTCATCTGGTTGTGTCAGTGAGCTTGTATGTAGATGTACAGAGGAGAGCCCTGCCACAAAAGTAACCCTATTTCCTCCCTCACACAGGGGTGCGAACTTATTGAGTGCATTTTGACTATACATTCAGTGACTGTACTGACTCAAATCCCTCCCCTAATAATCGTACCGGGAAAAAAAAGAGGGTGCAGTGTATTTGTTTGATCAGGGTGCTCTAACAAAACACCATGACTGAAAGATTGGGTAATTTTAGCTGCATCTGGAGGCTAAAAGTTTATTATAAATGGAGGGAGGGAGGGAGAGAGAAAGGGAGGGAGAGAGAGGGTCTGACTCTGATTTAAGATACACTCTCTTGTGTATCTTCTTAGGAGACATTGATCCTATTAGATCAGCATCCCACTCTTCAAACTCCAATTAGCCTTAATTACTTTCTTAGAGACCACATCCCCGAATAAAGCCACGCTGGGGGATTAAGCATATGTAAGGATTTTGAGTGAGTACAGTTACTCAGTCTGCAGTGAACAGGAATAGAAGGTTATTCAGGGCGTTTTATCTGTGATTCGGTAAATTTTACCTTTCAGTGTCTGGAAGCTGATCATTTTGAACAGAGGGTATCTTGTTGTTTTAAAAATATGACCTCCACTCGTTTTCTTGTGTGATGTGTGTGTGTGTGTGTGTGTGGGAGGGGTGAAGTGAGGGTGTGTGTGTGTGTGTGTGTGTGTGTGTGAGAGAGACAGAGAGAGAGAGAGGATTCACTTGTGTATGTGGCTGCATGATGAGTGTGCATGCACATGAGTGTGCATGTGTGTGTTGAAGCCGAGGCTGCTGTTGTGAGTCTTCCTCTGTCTCTCTCCACTGTGTTTACTGAGGTCTCTCAGTTGAACTTGGAGCTCACTAGGATGGTTAGTCTAGCTAGCTAGGTTGTTTGAGGAATCCCATCTCTTCCTGCCCACCCAGGATCAGAACTCTGGCTTTCATGCTTGCTTTCTTTATTGCAAGTATTTTAACCCCTAAACCATTCCACAGCCCTGACCTCTCATTTTTTGTTGGTATTTTTCTCTTTGAGTACCTATGCCCCTCTATTTGAATATTATCAGTCTTATTACTTCTTTAACCAACAGTCTTCAAGGACTGTGTGACCCCTGGGGCTGGGGTGCAGAAGTTGGTGGGGATCCCTCTTGGTATCTGGAACACCTGTGCCTGGATCCCCTGGAGCCACCATGTTCCTGTGCTACCACCAACTTCTCTGAAGCCACCATGCTGGGAGGAATCTCCTTTGCATGGACAGGCTACATTTTCTCTAGGTGGTAGTTCTGGATGTTTGGTCTTCTGAACCTGGTACTAGTCCAGGGAGTCAGTGAGCCCTGAGAGGATTGGAATCTGTGGTTATCGAGTCACTTCAGGTATTGGTCTTCATACAGAGGTTCTGGACACCACGTAGTAGACAGCAGCCATTTTCACAGTGACCTCTCTGTGTGCCTGATCTAAAGAATCTGCGAACACTGGAAAATGGTTCAGAAAAGGAAGTTTAGTTTTGGTAAGGTTTGATGTGTATCAGGAACACTAGAGCAGATGTGTAGCCCCTGTTTGGGAATTTTATTTCTAGCAGTCAGTTCATGCAAGTATAATTTAAATGTTGCTTAAACTGAGTCATATGTAGATAGTAGAAATTTATCCTGTACAGTTTTGCAGGCTGGGAAGTTTAAGATCAAGGTCTGAGCAGATTTGGTGAGTGTTACTTTCTGCTTTCAAGGTGGCAGCTTTTGCTGTGGCTTCATGATGAAAGGTGTACAGGCAAAGGACACTGGGTGCTCCCTTCAAATCCTTTTATAAGGGATATATATATATATATATATATATATATATATATATATATATATATCTCCAACTAATGAAGGCAGAACCCTCATGATTTAATCTCTACCAGGGGCCCACATCGTAATTCTGCCACACTGCACTGGGCTTGAGTTCCACCATGTGAATATTGGAGAAATGCATATATCCATGTCTACATGCTGCTACTGCAGTACTCTCTGCAGCCCAGTGTCCATCCAGGACAAAATCCCCAGCCTCCTCTGTTTACTTCTCTCCCCTTCTTGCTCTAACTGAAAAGTGGCTCTCACTTAGATTTACTCTTCGTTTTCACAGTTGTGTGTCATTGTCTTTAGCTTTTTATATACACCACTCTATGCAAGATGTTCATGTCTATGACCATATATATCCTGGGTCCCTAGTTCTCAAAGGCAGTTCAGTAGTCTCTGAATGTCTCTTAGATGCTTTTAGAACAGCAGCTCTCAACTTTCTTAATGCTGTGACCTCATTGCTACTTCATAACTATAATTTTGCTACTGTTATGAGTTATACTGTAAACATCTGATATGCAGACAGTCTTAGGCGACCCCTGTGAAAGGGTCATTTGACCCCTAAAGGAATCGCAACGCACAGGTTGGGAACTGCAGTTTAAAAGGTATGAGGTCAAAGCTCTTTTCATAACAGTATCAAGACACTATTTGCCTTCGGATGTATATGTCGTTAGTGTGTACTATGGATTTTCACAAGATACTTGTGTAAGGTCACTTTTTTGTAGCAGCAAAAAGAATTCTACAAGTAGATGCTTGCATTTCAAATGATTCTATTTTAATTTTCAACATGCCAAATATCTACAATTGACATAACTGAAAATTGGTGGGGGGTGCTTAGTATGTTAAAGACTTTAGAGTTTGAAAACTGATGTTCTAGAACACACTCTTGGACCCTGTTTTCGGCTATTGTGCCCTTCAGTCAATACCAGTCTTTCTTATCCTGACTCATAATCTCCCAATCCTGTAGAGCCGCAAACCCACTGACAGCCCCCCCCCCATACTGCTTCACATCTTTCCACATCTTCACATCACATATGCCCCTTTCCTTTCCTCCAAACTAAATTCCTTTGTACATTGCGTTATCAGCCTCTTAGGTATACCTTCGTTTCCTCATTCATCACTTGGCAAACTGGCCTGACCCAACTCTCCCACGCTGCAGCTAGTTTGTGCCTATACAGTTTAAGATTCTTGGGGAGAAACATCTAGCCAAGTGATGAATTTCACTTTAAATTCACCATCACTTGTGTCCAGTGGGCCATGGGGATGCAGAGTGGCCAATCTCCATTCATTCGGTCAGTTCATTCATGACTCTGCTTTTCTAGGTCACTGACACCCTCCTCTCTCTGCTCTATTCTCAAATTTCCAACATCTCTTCCTTTCCCACTCTCAGCTAATGCTTTGGCTGCTTATTTCATTGAGAACTTAGAAGCATTTAGGAAATCACTTCTGATTACCCTACCCCTGTGGCCATACACCCTGTCTTCATCCTATCATGACTGCGGACTGTGTGCTCTTATCCAGAGCCAATCCTCTGTGTTCACACAGACACCATCCCCTTCTGCACACGACAGACCATAGCTCCAACATATTCTCCTCTCTTTCTAGCATCATCCATTTCTCCTCTTCTGTCAGGAGTCTCTCATCAGCACATAAACAATATTTGATCTGCTTAACAAATTTGTCCCCTCCTAAGCCACGTGTCTTCCATTATATCTTTACTTTCCTGCTTCTCTTAGTAGAAAGATACCTTGAAGACACATATATCGTCAATTTATAGTTGCACGTGTTCTTTCTTGAACTTAGTCAAGTAGGGCTTTTGTGTTCCATTGTGTTTCTTTCTCCAAGGCTAGCAATGGCTTCATGTAGCTAAACCTAGCAGTCAGTTCTCAATTGCACAGTCCTTGAACAGTCAGTTGCATTGCCAGAGAATTACTCCCTCATGGAAATACCTTTGACCTTGGCCCTCCAGTCTATCACATTAATCTACTTTCCTTCTGTATTTCATTGGCCATTCCTATTTTTTTTTTTGTCTCTTTGGATATGTCTTCTCCATGTTTATGATGACTAATTATTGGGATACACTAGGGTTTAGATTGTGTGGTCTTGGTTTTTTTTTTTTTTCTTTTCCCTAGTCTCACAGTGTGCTGATGCCTCCCAGTGTCACATCTGCTAGTCTTATCCTGGAACTCTGGGCTTCCCACTTCGCCTAGCTACTCAGAGTCTATTTGAATGTTTATTAAGTTTGTGATTTCCCCCCTCCAGGCTAGTCTTCTCCGGTGATCTTCTGGTTTGTAAGTGATGAATCCATCTTTCTAGAAGTTGATGGCAGAGCCTTCAGTATCTCATTCTGTCCCTTCTGTTTCATTCCACACAGAACCCTAAATCAGATTCTGTTCGTTCTACTTTCAACATAAACCAGCATCTCATCATTGCCCTCTGGCTTTACTGCTTCTAACTCAGTTGAAATTGCTACCTTCTACAGCTAGGTAGATTATTGTGTTTAATTCCTGCTC
This sequence comes from Cricetomys ansorgei, assembly GCA_026225945.1. Classification (NCBI taxonomy): domain Eukaryota; kingdom Metazoa; phylum Chordata; class Mammalia; order Rodentia; family Nesomyidae; genus Cricetomys; species Cricetomys ansorgei. The sequence goes on from JAMJFZ010004059.1 coordinate 2,151,053, forward strand.
CCACCTGTTTTGTCTGTTGTCCTGTATTCCAACAACCATTTCTGCAAAGAAAACACAGAGATGTTTTAAAAATATGTCCAATATGCTCAAAACACTTCACTGGCTCCCGTATTACCCAGAGTGGAAGTCTAAGCATAAAGTCTTAACAACTAGGACTTCTGTTAACCATGGCCTCACCCCCTATAACATCCTATACTTTACTCCAGCCATGCTGGTCTTAGAAACACCCACGTCTCTTCTGCCTCTTTTCATTACATGTATAATTTGATCTCTCACCTCTCCAAATATCTTCATAAATGTCACTGTCTTAATTAAGTCTCCTTCACTTTCCTTGTTCAATGTAGGACCCAGAACACCACTTCTCTCTGTGACTGTAATGTGTTTCCACAGGATCATGGGATATCCTGCTGAGATTACTCATGCATCCAGGTGCTGCACACGCTCATGTCTATTGCTAGTGGAAGCTGAGGGCAGACATTTTTTTGTCAGTTTTGTTACTGTGGTATCCTCGCTATTCAGAATAGTTCTTAGCTCATAGTAAGCACTCAACAAACATCTGTCCAATGAGAGAAAGCTGTCAGGTGGTGTCCCTAAGGTGGGAGAAGGACTGATGAGCAGATGCTGGGTGCTTATGCTCACAGGTATGCTTCCATTGTTTTTAAGGTTTATGCTTGAACTCTAAGCATCTTGATACCAGTGGAAGAAAATCCAGGAATGGTTTGGTACTGTGTCATTCTTAAACTCTGTGCTAGTTAGTTTGGGATGTCAGTTTGACACAACATAGAATCATTTGGGTAAAGAATCTTCATGAGGAATTATCTAGATCAAGTTGGCATGTTGGGAGAATATATTGTTTGTTAACTATTGTAAAGACCTAGGAGGAATGTGGGCAACATCACTTCATGGCCATGAACTGTGTAAGAGTGAAGAAAGCTAGTGATGTAAACAAACAAGCAAGCAAGCAAGCAAACAGCAAGAAACCATTCATTTCTCTGTGCCCTTGATGTGACTAGTTGCTTGAGTTCACACTTTGCCTTCTCAATCATGGACAGTAACCTGGAATTGTAAGCCAAATAAAGCCTTTCTTCCGTTACTTCTGTTCTGTAAGTTACTTTTTGTCAGCATATTTTACCACAGCAATACAATAAAACTACAACAACCCCCACCTCCTTACATCCGGGGAAGAATTGGGGAGCTAAATAAACCTTACACCAACATCTCCTTCACCTGGCTGGGAGAGGCAGATGAGCAGGGAGCTTCTTATCCACCACTGGCAATCCACACACTGGTCCTTGAAAACTGCTTCTTGATGACAAAAGCAGCAGACACTCCTGGCTAAAATATACCCCAGTTAATGGTACAGTTGATGCTGTAGAGCAGAGAAACGATAGAGGGATGCTTAACAGAGGGAAGCTTTCTCCTGACATTTACTTTGAGGTAAGATTATTTTGTCAGCAATTGTATCACAATCTCCCGATTTATGTCTACGCTGCCTACCACGGTGCAAGGCACGGTATGGATACTTAACCTTTGCTAGGTGAGTGGAAAATGAGATAAAAATGAGTTGGCATTATGCAAAACAGAGGTGGGAAAGAAATAGACTTATCTTCTCCCCCTGCATGGAGACAAAACTATGTAAAGTCAAGAGTACAGTAGATGCATGGAACATTGTCAATGAATTATATTATCTAATGGATTTAGGAGAAAAAAATTTGTTTATATTATATGTAGGACTTAAATACTATGCCAAAAGCAAGGTGGTTTAAAAAACAAAGCTAAATAGTTTACTTTATTTTTTCAACTATGCTGTTTTGGTTTCAATCTACGGTCTTAGAAGAAAGCTGCAGCCATTACCTATCTTAAAAGCCTCCTTCTGGTCCTGAGATTAGTTTTACCAGTGTATAATAACATGCCAGTAAAATGAAGATTAGTGTAGTTTCTACTATTTTTTTCCTAAACCAATTCAACATACTCCATTCACTCTGGAATGAAATAGAAATGGCCTTTAATTGAATAATTTATTGTGCCGTTTGTTGTTTTTAATATCAAACACAAGAAATAACCATTTAGTCAATTTCCTTTCTTAAATATAGTTATAGGGAAACCTATTAGGATATCTGTAAAATTACATATGTGTATATATAATGTATATACACATATATAATTTAGGATGCTACATAGCATTGTTCGTTTTAAGGCTGTATGTCATATGTTTATACATTATTAATCACACCATTTTTCTCTTTAGATGCAGTTGATTACATGGTGGATAATCTCAAATTTCAGTGTAATCATAAATCTTACTTAGATTAAGGCGGTTGGCTTAATTGGGTAGTTTTTCCCCATCAGAGCATATCTTTAGCAGTGAATTTCCCAGGCTTCCAGCATATGTAAGCTGTCATTTTTTTTTTAAATTCATGTTAGTGCTCCTTTATGGTCTGAAGTCTTCCATCCTATCTTCTTCCAGTTTCCTGCCCTGTTTCTTTCTAAATTCAATGGTTTTTTTCTTTCAGCTTCTTGCTTTTTCTTTCAGCTCCCAGTACTCTAATATCTGAATAGCAATTGGTTCGACACCACTATAGTTTTTGCTGATCCCAGCAGGTCCCAGACCTTCTTTCTACACTTCTTGACTTATTAATCTAACCTCCTACACCCCTTCCCCGCAGATTCCCCCCGAGTGAATCACATGCCTTGCACGGAATCTTCTTCATGCAGTCAGTTAGGTTCGGAGTACATGTAATGGACGAGGAAGTGTTCCCTGGTCAAATTTTACTTTTCATTATGGGAAAACAATCTTGAAAAGTTGGCTTTCCTGCGGAACAGAGACTCTGGCTTTTATCATGGACTTGGGTTTGAATACTAACTCTGACACTAACTGACTTTGTGGCCTTGGGCAACTCTTTGATCGTTCAAGTTCTTTCCTAAGTGGGCTGTAGGGAATACACACCTTCATCTTTATAGTAAAAATTTTAAGAGTATGGAATCTCCAAAAATACCTGTCAGTGGTTGGTCCTCAGCAAAGGCAGGTAACTATGGAATAGTGGAATTAGCTTTATGAGTACCAATGTAAGACTATACACAGTTTTGGTCCAAGTATCCAAGTTATTATTGATGTTTCAGTGACCCGAAGACTGCTTCCAGGTAGCTTTCAGAATGTTTGGACACCCTAATCTCTCACCAGGGAGAATGGAGATGTTCCCATTTCTCTTGCTAAAGTAAACGTTTGGCAATTCAGGAACCATTTGTTAAGAACAATTGAAAACTAATTATCAGTATAACTCAGAAACTTGCGTGAGTTACTTTGTGTGAAATTTGAGGGCCCTCGATGCTGTAGAATAATGCATACGTGAATAAAAGGAGCATTCTTACAGTCACATGACTGCATCTGTTTTGCTGCTGATATGTGACAGCCTGACAGGAAAGCTGGGCACTCACAGTTTTCAGTTCTCTGTTAGCACATTCATTTGAAGGTGATACTTCCATGCTGTAGGAGACAATAAAGGTGCCACCCGAACTGCTGTCTTTCAGCATTAGAGAACCTGTAAAAAAGGCACAGGTTTGGATTTTGTTTCAACATTTCAATTAGTGTTTCCAGATAAAAACAAAACAAGGCACAAAAACAAGTGCAGAAACAGGAAGTCTAGCAAAGCTGCTGTCTGGGCTGAGGTCTTAAGAGTACTGAACATAGATCCTGAGGAGATGCCTTTCACCTGTTCAGATTCCCTGTGCTGCTGCTGTCATTTATTATTTATAGTCATTAGCAATTTCATTGCTCCCTGAACCACTGACAATAAAGTCTGTCTCTCCAGCCTCACTGTGATCCATGGCTAGCTGGGTTGAGCTGAGCCTCTGAGTACAAAGAAATAGAGACACTTGCCTGGAAGCCCTGGATTTGCTATTGAGATCAGAACTGACCACCCTGCCCAGATGGCACTCAGTCACAATCACAGCAAGATTAAGGAGCCTGCTGCCAGTCTACAGGAGTTCGATACATCACTGAAATCATTGGCATTATGGTGTGAGTTAATTCTTCACTTAGTTCTTTTACCACAGTACAGAGACCTTCAGCAGTTTTTTAAAACGTCCCTCTGCATTGTGCTTTGGCCAAGCCTCTGGTAATAATCTAGTGTTGAATGAGAAAGTCTCATAGGAAGCAAGTGATCAGCAGCTGCAGGGATCCCAGGTGCTGTGGTCCAGCTTGGCTTTTGGTGGTTGGGATTGGTGCCAAGTCATCCATTCTATCGTCAGGCTCTGCCTGCCTTTCCACTTCCTGTTCCTGGCCCATCATTTTCGAGCATCTTTTATTTTTTTGCCCACGCAAGCATACAGCCCAAGCCCTGTCCACATCCACGAATGAGTATTTGCTACCTCCTCTGTGTCTCCTCCAGACATTGGAATTTCTTCTGTGCTTCAAATGCAAACCCTGTCCAGTCAGTATTTTCCCTTGAAACCAGAATGCTGGCTTTTATTTTTATTTCTTTGTTTTTTCCTATGACTGACATTTTCCCAGATCCCTACTATCTTTCTAATTCCTCCAGTCAAGCTCTGGCCACAGCTGCCATTCTATTGCCTGTGAAAAATGGAGCCACTGAACTGTCCTAAGTAGGTTTTGGGGTAAAGACAAAGTCATGTTCAGTAGCTGCCGCGTTTATTTGGTCACAGAACTCTTTTGCAGCTGAGGCTTTGTGGCGCAGGATGCAGCTCGGAAGACACTCAGAGAAATGCTGCCACATGCAGCAGCACTGGTACGAGGGCTTGAAAAGAAATATCAAGAGCAGGTGTTTACCCTCTTCACACAGAAGGGCATCAGTGCTGCACAATGCTTGGCGCTTTCCTGTGTTTCTGTGGTGTCACTCTAATTAAAGCCTTGGTTCTCCACTCTGAGGTCTGCTGCATTTCCCCAAAGCATTCTTTTCTCTAATTGAGCAAATTCAGCATTTATTGAGGGCCAACTATATGTCCTCTGTTGTGGTCGTTGCCAGAAACAAAATAAAGCATCCAGATATGACCTTGAGAAACCTATTATACTGTACAGTGAACATTTTATAAAGTTGGTGCAACATGAAGCCAGTTACTATTTTTTTGTATCTTAGGCCTAAAATATTTTTAAAGGGATTTATTCTCTTTTCATTCCAAATAGTAAAGGAACCCCTAAGGGTAAAGAAGGAAGTTGTGAGCATATTTTAAAAAGGCATGTGTGTGAGAGAAAATATCATAAGTTACATGAAAATTTAATAGTCTTGTATGTTGAAACTTGCCATAAACAGAATTAAAAGGCAAATAGTAAACTAGAGAGAATATAAATGACAAAAATTCAATATCTTGTAAAAAAAACAAGCACATAGTGGTACTTAATAAATCATTGGGTCAACGGATGAATGAATGAATGAATTAGAAGCAATAAGGAAAAAATCTTACCAGCAGATAAAGGAAAGTTATGAACATGAGACACAGGGCAAGGCACACACAGGTGTGTACACAACACACATACACACAAATACATATAAAAATAAGTAAAAAGTAAATACAATGTCTGTGACCCTAGTGCTGAGGTGGGAGCAGAGACAGGTGGCTCTCCAGAGCTTGGGTATCCGTTGGCTAACCATTCTAAAACTGGTAAGAGACCCTGTCTCAAATCATAAGGTGGAGAGCAATGAGGCAGATACCTGATGTTGATCTCTGGCTTCCATAGACACCTGGAATATGTGTACCAGCATACAGACACACACACACACACACACACACACACACACACACACACCAAACATATATACCACATATCGAAAAATATTATTAGTATCATCAAATTAGTATGTTTTAAAGTTTATAGAGAAGCAAAACCAGATAACAGAGTAGCATGCGTTGAGAGAAGAGCAAGTGTGGAGTAATCGAGCAAAGAAGTAAGTGATATGGCCAGAAAAGAGGACATCTATATATTTAGTATATATTTAGAATTATGGCCAATATTAGTATTTAAAGACTCAGGTAACTATTTCTTGCTAATATGTGATTAGGGAGCTTTGTATTTATGCATCTGGTTGTTCTTAGAGGCTTCTCAAGTGCTTTGGGAAGATCTGCTGAAACAGGCACACCATAGGTCTTGTTGTGGTGGAAGCATCTGGATGGTAGATGCTCAAAGTCTTAGAATCATTTACATAAACTTTAGGCCAGTAATTCACCTTCTGGAATTTGAGCCTCTATAAATAATTCTATGTCTTGAAAAAGGTTTATCCTCAAAGATATATAGGATTACCTATAATTGTGGAGAGCTGAACGTAGCCTAAACATCTAGTGATACTGTCATGTGGTAATCAATGATGCAATAAATCTCTTGTTGATGAATTAGCCAACAAATACACAGTAAGTGCCTGTGCAGTCAGGCAGTACTCAGGGTACCATGGAAGCAGCAAGGAAAAGAATAAGCAAATCTCTTCCACAAGTGATTTTTAAAAAAGATGACTACAAAATAAATTATTAAATCACACACACACACACACACACACACACACACACACACACACACACACAGAAACATTGATCTCAACTTAACAGTTTGGAAAATAGACAGAGGGCCTAGGGAGGTGAACACATTAGTAAACAATCATGAAGACCTGAGTTTGGATTTGCAGTGCCCATTTGAAGGCCTAACATGGTGTCACACATTTGTAACCCTAGTGCTTGGGGAATGGAGACAGGCAGATCCTCAGTCACTAGCCAGGCCGGTTCAGCCTAATTGGTGAGTTCATACTTAGGGAGAGACCCTGTTAAAAATAAAGTGGTAAGGAGTTCTGCCTGACACTAGTAACAGAAAAAAAAATTAATAATATGTGTGCTTAGAGTCTTAATAGCTATATTATGCCATAGGTAAAATTAAGATTCAGCCCTTGCTTAAAGACAATAAACAAGAAGCAAAAAATAGATGAAAATGAAGAGAAAAAATAAGGTAGAGAGGAACTGAGGGAGATACTTGGCCTCCACATGCAGGTGGGTACACATATCTGTGTGTACACATGCCCTCACACTCATGTCATACAGACATATACACACTGAGTCAAATAAAAGAGAACAAGACAGAGAAGAGCCCAACAGGAAGTCTTTGGAAATAACCTTTTGCAGTTGGACCGTGGATTAGCTTTTAAGAATATCTTTGCCGTGTTTCCCAATTTTCTATCATGGAAAATATGTGGCTTCTAAGGTTAGAAAAATAAGCATAAAATTTAATTGCTACTATTTATAGAATGTTTACAGTATTCTCTTTACATAGGGAAATAGGGTCTTCTGTCCAAGCAATGCAGAAAGTTTAGTAGACCTAATTTAAAATGCCAGGATTTGGGATTTTATTGCGCTTCTAAAATGTCTTTGGTTTTACTGATATGTTTAAGGCTTTTAAGATGTTGCTTTTCATTAAAACTCCTGAGGTAAATGGTAATTGTGTATTGAACAGATAAAAACTTACATTCAGCAGATCAAAATGTCCAGCACAATGCCAGTTTGATTAGGCAAATGCACAATTAATAGCCCAGTAATTCTTTAGATTTCTTATTTTACATGCCATGAAGAGAGCAGTAATATAATTAAAATTGCAAAAATGGCTATTTAAGATAATGGTGGTTCCCTCCTTCCTCTTTTAAAGTAAGATGAGGGAATTTAAATTTCTACAGAAGCATTATTTCCTACAGTGAAGGATCCCACTACTGTGATTCTAAATAAGTTTTAATTATGTTCCAGACTTATGTGTAAATTTATTTTGGGTAATTGAGTCATGCTTTGATGTGTGTGGATAGTGGTTTTAAGCTTAGATATACTTTTTTTACTTGTTGTGTTTGAAAATTGAATTAAAATGGAGATTATTTTAGACAGCATAATATCATGCATGTTTTCCGTGACACTTTGAAATGTTCAGCATAGGTCAGAAAATTCTGATTTGATTGTATCTTGGACTGTGTAAATGTGCTTAAAAAGCAAACTAAAAACTATTTCAATTAGCATGAAATTGTCATGTGAGAGTCAAGGCAAAGCTCAGCTAGAGAACTGCGGGGATGCCAAGAATCACGAGCACCAGGCTCTCCCATGAATTGGGTGTGATGAAATTGGCTTTTAACGTGAGCTTCCTGAGATCTGTAAACTCTCCAAAGCCCAGGGAAATGCTCACCTGGACTCCCTGCTCTCGCAGCTCAGCTGTTTACAGGTGACTCCACTGGCTCCCCTCTGCCCCTCCTACAGGGACTGACTGGTCAAGAGGGACTGACTGGCTTTTGTGGGTGGTCTGCATGTGTGGGGGTCACATGAAAAGGGCTCAGGTTGCTTAATTTGTTGTTTTATCCCAAAACAAAGAAAAATGCTTGCTCATCGTTTCTTTGGGTAGTACTCTAAAGAATTTTTAGGTAAGATGGTTTCATCGCTGGTATGTACTTTTAATTCAGGAATGTACTCCCAAACCCAGTTTGCTGTATGCATCTCAGGTTCTTGTTACCTTTTGTGGAGTTTCCCCCTTCAAACCAGCCAGTGCACCTCACACCCTCTGTTGCTGTCAGCCTGATCACTGTCATGCCGTGCACGGGACTGCTGACAGATGGCGCTATGCTAGTTACCATGGACAAAGCACAAGGCCATATGACCTGCTCTACTGCCGCCATAGTGAGCGAGCATCATTGTGCTCAGTCTTCCTCTTAATGGACCTCACTGTACTTGAGACTCTCTTTTCTGACTTCAGAATCCCAGCAGGCCTCACACTGGCTTCCTCTGTCTTCACTGACCATGTTACATCTCTTTCTATGCATGGCGTGCAGAAACTTCATCTCACCTCATGGTCTTCCTCACGGTCCGGGAGAACTGCATCCTATAACAGGCTGTTGAGATGGAAGACCAACGCGGCAGAAAATATCTTTCCCAGATAACACTGCATTTCCGGGTGGCTTCTTTGGGCACTGGAGAGCAACACAGTTAGAATTTTTCCAGTTCTTTAGAGTTCAGCTAGTTTCCAGACAGGACTTGGTTCTCCATGTGTCTCCTTATTTCCACCTTGCCCTGCCTCTGTTCCATCTCTCTTCTTTCACATGGAATCAATGGCATCCTACTTGCTAATTTAAAGCACGAAAAACATAAGGAAATGTCATGGACACCATTCCAGATGTATTTATGAAGCAATGGTGTAATTTTTTCTAAGCAACCTGACTAAGTCACCTCTGTGCTGAACTGTGAGTTTTATTTTCTTATGTCACTAAGGCAGGGTTAGGAGGACAGACTGAAGATGACTCACGTCATTGACATCATGGCTCTGCCATGTCTTAGCTGTGTGACCTAAGGGAAGTCTTTCAATGTTCCTGTTCCTCTGTTCAATAGTGTTTGGGATGGTGAAATGACCAAGGCTTCCTCAATGAATTGCTGGAGGCTTAAATGAGCATATGCAAAGCTCTTTGGCATAGTTACGAGCTCTGTAGGTACCTCTACGCTGCTGGCCAGCTCAGTCTCCTCTTCTAGGTTAATTCATTGGAAAAGCATGGGGCAACGTTCCCAGGGCATGCATTTTGATCTCTGACCTTCTGGTTGCTTTTTTTATACCACCTTGATGTAGACTAGTACATTGCTTGACTTCAGATTAAAATCTGTTTAGTTTCTTAAACAGAAACATTGTGACAGTCACTAGCAGAGAATTACAAGAAGCTGGTGTCGGCTAGAGCACAGCAGAATGAGATAAAGAGCAATTGTGATACGGGAAACACCCTGGGACTCAACAGGAATTTTACAGTAATTATGATTGTGGCAACAGTTGTGAGATTTTCCCAGCAGTCTTTTTTATTCCAAAGATTTATAAGAGGAAGCTATAGCCACTTAGAAAAATCTGTAAGAAGATTTTTTTAAAAATCAATCTTATTTTCTATAAAATGTAAAATTGAGCAAGAAAATGGTTGAATAATGCTTCCCTGGGGAATAATACAAGATCAATAAGTGGTAAATCCAAGTAGCTTAATTCCTGATTTGCTACTTTGTACATACAAATCCCAGTTCTCTCAAGATGGGAGCGATTTGCATGTGAAATTTAGGAGGAAAGTTCTTTGGATTAGTCCCTTAGGTGCGTATAGCATGCCTGTCTTCTGCAAAGACATTTAACTGGTAGAAGCAATGTTCCCACCACATGTACCACTGTCCCCCAGGAAGGAAGTGCTGCAGAGCACTCCAGGGAGGAACTGGAAACATCATTAGCTTTGCTCCAAGCACTGGTGCGTTTTCCTAGTTCTTTCTGAGTTGAAGATGCAGAATTAATAGGCAGATCTCTCAGGATTAAAACTCACTGTGCTATTATGAAGGGTTCTGTCAGGGTCAGCCTTGCCTGTGGGTGGAGTGGGCCCTAAACGAGTTATTTCAATTCAGAGGCTGAGAAATGCCTTTGAATTCCTTCCCAATAGCTTCTTTATCTACCCATTAAAATTCCATATTAGGGACTTTCTTTTTAATTTTTTAAAAAAAATAAATTTCATCTTTCACATATTCTATACAAATCCAAATACCCTGTGTAATATCATATTTAGTAACACGTGGCAATGTGAAAGGACTTGACAGCAATGTGCCAGGGAGTTAAGGCGCCATTCTGTGCGCTATGAGGCTTTAAATACTATAGATAAGGAAGAAGGCTGAGGAGGGAACAAGAAGGGAAGGATTCATGGGTGAGGGTGGGGCCTATGCAGGGTGAGCTGGGGGAGTGGGAGCTCAGTGTCACTTGCTTGTGCTCTGGGTCTCAGCTTTCTTCCAGGGTCTTGGAATAATTGGGGGACAGCCTTGCTTCATGCCCAGCGACAGTGAGGTGTGCTGTTGGGAGTGACTACTGCGTGCTGCTTTTAAGAGCATGGGATCACATTCTTGTTGCCTGAGAATTTATTGGGAGGCTGGATGGTTATAGCTTCAGTGGAACTGGGAGGATTGTCAGGGCCTCCACAAGTCCTCACAGGAGAGCATAGGACTTCTCCCTAGAGTTTAGCCATTCCTCATAGCAATGGACTCTGTACAATAGAGATGAATATTTAATCTGTGGCACATAAGAGGATGCAAAGCAAAGAGTAGATGCCTGCTCTATCATTTCAGGAATGGTCATGGACCCGCACCAAGACCTGTACTTGTGGCTGGAGTCAATCACACCTGCAGAGCCATCCCTGGCCACTGCCAGTAAATGGCACACACCTGCCACCTGGCATCTACAGACATGAGCTAGGCCATTTAAAGTTTGGACAGCAGACAGATGGCATTGCTCTGGGATCTGCTGTCATTCCAAATTGTGCTGTCATGTGAACAAGTCTATTTGTCCCCTGTGAGGAACTTCTCTGCCTCCTTCCACGCAACTTTCACGAGAGCTGCTCCCAGCTCTAGTCCACATTTTTCTGTGGGACCGGCCATTCTTTCTGGCTCCTGCTTAGAGTCTAAACTCTCATGCTTCACTCTGTCTCTGGTCCTATCTCACAGGAAGCACTCCTCTCTTCCCAGTTACAGTCACAATAAACCCTTCCCTGTCAGACCCGTCCCTTTGGCCTCTGCTGTCCTAAAGTTGTTCTTATCACTAAGTTGTCCCTAGTCCTGGCCTTCCAGCTACTTGCAACCTGACCTCATGGAACCATCTTTCTGATGATTAAAGAAGTAAAGGCATTTAAAGCCAAATGCAAGGTAAGAGAGCTACCTTCTAGGACACATAAGCTTTAAGATATGGACAAATAAAGAAATAACATGTTCGGCAGAGAAATAAGGATATTTATATCCCATGAGTTGAAAATTACCAGGTTTGCAGATCTCCTTGACCTTCTTCTGCTAAAGAGAAATGTGAAAAGAGGTTGTGGACGATTTCATACTTCAGAGACATGCTGCTTCTTTATCACCGTACACAGAGGAAGGAGTTTTGTTTTAGGATGGCTTCATGAGCAGAACTCAGTTTGCTAAGCACGTGCTTGGAAATCCAGTAGGTGTTGGGCGTGGGGTGGTACACTTAGAACCCTAGCATTCAGGAGATAGAGGCCAGGATTGACTACATAGTAAGTTCAAGGTACATCTTGCCTATCGGAGACCCTGTCTCAAAAAATAAACTACAGCAAAACACCCCTATAAAACCTCTCCAACCCTCTCCTCCCCCAAACCGAAAACAGCAAGCTAATAGGCAGTTGAATAATCCTATAGTCATGATTACTGTGGGTTTTGCTGAAAATCTGCAAGCATTGCATACATCCCCCAAAGTTTACATTCTAATATATTCACAACATGGAAAACAATTAATTTGAAAGTTGTAAGTTTTTCATTTTGCTGTGGCTTTTTAAAAATAAAAGAATGGAAACATTAAAATCGTCAATGGGAATGGTTTTAGGAGGAATTTTGACATATATGTTTGTCTGACATACAAACCACATCAGGGACACTTTAGGAACTTGCCAAGGATTTCCTTTGGATCTAAGAAGGGTGAGAGGAATGATATTATTCTTCCTATGGGCTTAAAAGCATCATAATAATTATGATGATTATGAAAAATAAAATAATAACAGATACAGTTCTCCAGAGCAACAAATTCAATAGTTCATGGTTTGTAGAGTTTAAAATCTTGTGGAGTAGAACAGCAAGCTGGGCATTAGGAGAGCGCTTCGGAATGTAAGTAGAAATCCCTCTCATTTTGGGGGCTGTGTGTGCATGCATGCATGTCAGTCTCTATTTTATGGAAACCTTCAACTTTGTGAATGCTATTCTCAAGACTGTCAGTCCCACCCAAAACCAACAAACGATGAAATACCCAGAGAACTGTTTGACCAAGCTTTTGAGTACCGTGGCTTAGTTTTATTTACACAGAACTAACTACTGTGGCCTTGGCTGAACATATTATCTGAGGGCCAGGCCCCTGCTAAACCCCTTCCAGAGGAATGTTTCATTCAACTTTACAGCTAACTTGTTAAGTTGGTGTCTCCATTCGACAGTCACGGAAAGTCTAGGGAGGAGGTAGGTGAGTTAGTTACCCGCACAAGGCCACTCAGGTAGTGTTAGTGCTGGGACTCAGGTTTCTTACCTCTCCATTTAAGCATGCCGAAAATCATGGCAGTCCCTTGAAGGGACATCTAAGTTGTGTTTCAGAGGACTCTCTTTGGTATAAATGGTTTTTTACTTACTGAAATTGTGACTTATTTTCATGAGAGCACTTGCAATGGGGATTGATGTGGGAGTATTACCCAGTAAGGCCCAGTAAGGTAAGGCCCAGAGGCTCATTGAAAAGGTTATTAATGGATTAAACAAGCCAAGTTTCGGAAGACTGTGTGCACTTCAGTTACCTTTCAACTATCTGTAACTCAGCTAATCACCAGAAAGAATGTGGAAAAGGGCCATGAATGCCATTCATCCTGTAACTCAGCCTGCATGTGAGAACTTGAACCCCTGGGCTCTGACATGAGGACAGTGTGGGAAACAGGACATTGGAGAGACTTTAAGAGGAGGCCGGGCAGTGAGAACCCAACTTGGGAGTAAGCAGAAGTAACTGCTGGCTTACTAGACTGTGCGTTGGGAAAGTCTTGAGAAAAGTCAACGTAGACCTAAAGTGAACTCAATAGGTCTTCTCTTCTCATACCGAAACATTTGACATAATTTAGTGATGCTTGCCCAAAAGAAGCCACCAAGAGCTCAGCACAGTTTCAGCATTCCAGTTATGAGTTTCTAGAACTGTACAGAGTATTCTAGAAAAATCCCTTAAGAATGCTGGGGAGATACACTCCTCTAATGTCTTATTTTTCAAGGGATCTGGATAGGTGTCTTCATGAAACAGTAATTACTGTCATGAGACCTTTTGAATCCTGCCTACTGGTGTAGAATATGTGTTCTGGAGTATGATTGGGAATGGAGATTTGTCCTCATTGAACTTTGAACATCGTCGTGGTAGCAGTTTATGTTAGAGAATCCAGCTGTGCAGAATTCACCTCTAGTGTTCAAACTGAATCCTTCTTGATGCTGCAGGTAACCTGTCTGCCCTTTATCCTGCTGGACATAGATTTATTTTATCTACTGGTAATGGAAGAGTCCTGTTTTAGAATCTGTTTCCATGGCTATTCCTGGTAATATTCGATGTATTTTAAAAAAGAACAACAAAAAAAAGGGACTGTTTCCTTTTATCTAAATTTATTTCTCAGATGACTGAAAGTAAGCATGCCATTTAAACTATAACAAATCCAATGGTATGTTCACCAGTTGTGCCTGGGTTTGATTCAAATAGTAAAAAATATAATATTCTGTCTGACCTGAAATACAATGCTTATGTGATTCTTGGTTTTCAGTAAGATTATATATAACTTTAAATGTTCAGGATCTTTGTTTTTTCATCTTAAAATTGTTTTGGGAATATGTGGTTCTCGTGTGTGTGTGTGTGTGTGTGTGTGTGTGTGTGTGTGTGTGTGTGTACACGTTGTGGCTATTTTTTGTGACATATTTGTAGAGATTTGAGGATAAGACTGGCAGTGTTGATGTGGTGCCTAGTAAAGTTTTTCTGGGCATTTCAGGGTATATGTATTGATTGGCAGGGAATACAGAGTCATGCTACATTAAAGTGTTGATTGATCATAATTTTAAAGGTCAATGCTGGATCATCTAAGATAAAATGTGCATTTGTAGCAATTGAGCTAATTCCAAGGAGCAATATGCCCTGCTGATCAGTGTAGAATCCGACTTGCAAAGTGGAATGCACAGATGCCCCAGGCATAAATTCCTGGGATTTTATCCTCTAGCCTCCCCTTCACCGTCATACACTGAGGTCAAGTGCTCTGGTTGAGAAAACATGTCGAATAAGCTTATAGTAATGTGTACATCATGTTTTTTTTAGAGATGGGTTCTCTGGGGTATGAACCCAAAGGCTTTTAGAGTTTATACACAAAGAAGTCCTACTGGTGTGCTGCACTTTTAACTGCTCTGAGATCTTTCTGATGACTTATGTTATTATATATCACAAAATTCTAAACAGGGTAAGCAAGCATTTCCTACTTGAAGATCTTTATTCCAAAATACAGACAACAACACAACAACTGGAATTAATTTTAAGAGAGGAGGGAGGGAGTGAGCGAGGGAGGGAGAGAAGGAGAGAGGAAGAGAGGGACAGGGAGGAAGAGGAAGAGGGAGAGGGAAAGGGAGGGAGGGAGGGCAGGAGAGAGAGAGAGGCAGGGTGGGGGAGAGGGAGAGAGAGAGGGAGAGAGGGAGAGGGAGAGAGAATGAGGATGACAAGGATTCTGAGACATCTCATGAACTATAGAGGAGATGTTGATGCCCCATGGGAGTGTTGTGAAAGTACGAAAGAGTCGAATCTGTATTTTTCAATATTGTGATCATCTCATATAGGTGGGCAGGAGTAGAAAGCCCACGAGAGCCACCCCAGGATGGCTGCTCTCACGGAAGTAAGCAGTCCAATGAGATGCAAAGCTGGCTACTAAGATTTTTATTTTATGTTTATTTTGAGATCCGGCTCATAAATCCTAAGCAGTTGACAAGTCACTTAGCTTACTCCAGCGTCTGTTCCACTGGTGCAGGATTGTGTTGACCTTCATGTCACACAGTTCTAAATGACTCATGAAAATTTCAGATGGACCGCAGTCATATTTGCGCAAACTGTCTCCAGTGTACACCACAGTTCGTATGTTTCTATTTATCATCGTTTTGAGATCTTACTATGCGGGGGCACTGGACAATGTTTCGATGAAAAGGACACAGCACTCTGCTCTCAGAGCTCACGGTCTGTTGGGAAGGGAGTGTGCCATACATGCAATTCAAATACATATGTGTGGGTAATTTGCAGAACATGAAGATGGAGTGATCATGGAGGAGGTGCTGTTTAGATGGTGCTGCAAGGGAAGTTAGTTTCCCGTTTCCAAGCAGAACCTGGCTAGCTGGCTGTCCCTTTTGTTGTTTGGGTATTTTGGATGCCCCGTTGGCAGCCCTGCACCACCGCTAGTACCTCCTCTCTGTGGGATCTCATATTCCAGCAAACACACCATGAGCACTTATTTAAATGCCCAATCATCGGCAGAAATGCAGCTGTGTTCGTTATTGTCAATTCTGATTTGTATGATGTTCCCATCCAAACGTACCTCAGGGTACATTTGCGCATCTAATTACAGCATTAAAACTAATAATAGCCTGATAAAGCACTGCTCAGACAAATGTCTAAGCAAACAGCTGGCTGTTTCATTGTGTCCTGAAGGACAGGCAGTTTGAGACTTTGTTCTCTAACTGGAGGGCCTGAATTCCAAGCTGCAAACCCATCTACAGTCTCCACGAGCATCCTGCTGAGGGGAGGCACAAGCGAGATGTGTCTAGTTTAAAGGCCTTGAATAAATAAGCCTCCACAAAACCCAAGGTTTAAGGGACTACATAGAGTGAGAGACAGACTTGTGTGTGTGTGTGTGTGTGTGTGTGTGTGTGTGTGTGTGTGTGTGTATTTGTTTTTCTTCCCACCCAGAGGTAAACTAACTCAATTTACATTGTACCAAAATACAACAGGTTATTGCTACAAGGTGACATTAAAATGCCAGCCTTTCTACAACATTTTGAAAATTGATATACAAATTTTCCAAAGATAAAGAATACTATTACATTTCCATTGTTATCTCATGGAAAATGGTGGCTCGTTTCATTTGTCGGAGTGTTTCTATTATGCTTTTTACTGAGAGAGAAGAAATTTTGTAAAGTTGGCTAATCCTGTTGGCACAGTCAGCCTTCCCATTATCCAAGCCAGTGAGGGAGTGTAATTTAGTAGATAGACATCGGGTCCTTCTTCCCAAGTTCAGCTTCAGTTTAGGAAGCAGGCTGTAAGGCTAACCAAGTAGTTAAGGAATAGACATATTTAGCATGTAGGGCATTCTTCCTCCAGAGTGGCATGGGCCCTATGGAAGATTCTATTTGGCCAGGTGTACTGAAATGAATAATCTCTTTGATTCACACTGAAATGAAAAATATAGACTTGTAGAAAAATTTGTTAATTATAAGAACTGTCTCTTATTGAAATGTGTTGAGTCAACGCATGCGTGCACACACACAGACAGACAGACAGACACACATACACACACAGTCTTTTTGTTTTGTTTTTTTAAAGACCTTAAGTAACTATCTAAAGTTTCATCAACATTGAGAGATTAGGCATCATATCTTAAAGGTATAAGAGTGGATTAAATAAACCTTCAAGTCGCTCTTCATTTTCTTCATATGTGCTGCTCCTTTCAGATTGAACAAGTACAGTGCACAATATTTTTACATACATGAATTAATTTAAGGTAATTCCCACAAAACGTAGATATCATATTAGATATGAGAAAGCTGATGGTTGAAAAGCAAGTGTTGTGCTACTGAAGTAGGAGAACTAAGCATCAGGACTCACAGACCTTGGGTTCTGGCTTAGTCTGCAGTGAACACAGAATCTCAGGATGATTTCTAAGTCTGCCTGGATTCCAGTTTCTTTATTTGTAAGGTGAAAGGGTGACGATAGAATGAGATGATTTGGAGAACATCTCTTTCCTCCCCAGTAATGCATGGCCCAAGGGAAATGTGAATAGAATCAATATTTAATGAAGAAGCCTTTGCTTCTCCGTACACCCAGAAAGCACCATCTGTAGCATGTGTAGATGCCTGTGATTTCTGGGGTGGAAATTTGGGATGCATGTGGGCATTTCTCCATATGACATGGTGATTCATGGAGCTAATGTGCTAGAGTTCCTTGCTAACCCTTACTGGAATTTCCTTCTTCATTTCTAAGGTCTCCTTTCTCATCCCAGTTCTCTTATCTATCTGCTTTGAAGTTTTTTTGAGTTCGTCTGATACTGAACTTTGCTATATTTGATTATAGGTATGAATAATTATGGGGCAAGAAGAAAGGCTTTCTTTTTCGCTTCTAAAAATGAGTTCTCAGTCTAGGGGAAACTGTCTAGATCTGAACGGTTTAAACAAGGGGCTACTAGCACCTGTGGCAAAGATAATTGAAATGCCAGCTAGTACTCTGCCTAAAATACACACTGGGTTTCAAGGACTAATAAGAAAAAAAGAATGCGAATCATTTCACAAATATTTTTTTCATGTTAATTACATATCATTGAGGTGATGTTTTTAATATATTTGAGTTAAATAAAATACGCCATTTAAATAGCATAATATCTTAATTCTTATGTTATTTTTGTTTTGAGATAATCTTGCCTAGGCTGACCCTGAGCTCTTGGGCCAGGCTTCTTGGAAACTTGGATAGAATGTCTGTACCTCCTTGCCTGACTTGTTCCTTTCTGTTTTTAATTAATACGAAAGTATACATGATGCTTGCATTGGCAGCTTCTATTATGGTTGAGAGCAGTCAGTGTGCCTGATGGGAAGAGACTGAAGATGCTGTTACAAGTCCTGAAATACATAGGGCATCTTCTCTCAGTCTCCCAGTATAGATGATATAGACAGGAGGAGTAGAGAAGAAGATTAGAAACTAAAGCTGTGTTTAGGTTGTATTTAAATGAATATGCAACTAGCAACATTGTTGAAGGGTTACTACAGTCAGGACTAGGAGGCTATAGATAGTAACCATGGAAACATGAAAAAACAGGTTTCCTCAATCTTTTCAAAAATCTTCACTGAAAGACTGCAAATCATTTTGGAAAGAAATGAGGGAGAATTCGTGCATATACGTAAACATATACAAATATTGTATTCTGACTGTAGGCAAAGCTTCTTCAAAGAAAGCAAGAAGGAAGCGTGAGTCCGTCCGCCCTTTCAAAGTCTTCAGGCCAGCATGAGTTGACTTAGCTACTATATGACATTTCTTCTGATAATTTTGGGATAGTAGCTGTGGGAGAAACAACAGCTTATATTCTATGGATTTCAAACAACCATGTACCATATTTGGGGAAAACAAGAAATGTTTCCTGTAGAAAATCCTATTTGAAATATATTCCTAAAAATGTGCAAGAGGATAATCCATGAGATTGTGAAAAGGCGTGCAGTGCGGAGGAAACAGCATGGTCACAGGCAGGAGGTGAGATGTGAGATGTGTGTGCAAACACTCCATCTCAAGCTGGCTAATAAATAAAATTTCAGTGACAAAAAGTTAGAATGAGACGATAAAACACCAAACAAAAGAAAGCAAACAAAACCAAGTAACGGAGATCATTTATAATAGATTGGCAAGGTATACTTAAACGTGTGCTCTAGGCAGTTGCTGCCATATAGGCAGATGAGAGAACTAAAGAAGGACCTGGACTTTTTGCTTGTGTGTCTGGGACATTAATAGGAGCAGAGAGGCTAGGAGGATGGATTGGCTCTGCAATTGTGGGAAGATGATGGATGTGGAACTGCCTTGCTGCACTTGAGGTAATAGTAAGTTACCCATCCAGGTGGTGGAGAGTGGGAGGCAGTCCCTGCAATCAGATATGTAGGCCAAGAGAGAATTTTGGAGTCATGTCATGTGAAGTGACTGTTGATGCAGCGCCAGGGGGGCATTGTCAGTGAAAGGTTCAGGAAACTGCCTTACATATTAGATGATAGAAGGAGGGAGAAAGTCAGCAAAGGGATCAGGACTGTGGACAAAGACACAGGGACCGGATGTTGAGGTTCAGAGACATGTCCACTGGGAATAGCCCATGGTGCTACGCACAACAGAGTGGAGGTCAGGGCTGGGACCTGTTTAGTCTTTTGATGTTATAGTTGGAGTGATGTTAGTAGTGTCTAGTAACTAGGGTGGATTGCAATTGAGTGTATGTCAAGCTGCTGTCTCCTCTGGACCTGGACTGACCCAGAAGCCTCTGTCAGCAGACCAGGAATTAATTTTGTGTCATTCCTTCTCTTGGATCTTTCATATCTTCAACAGATGTTCATTAAGCATGAATCCGTTATTTCGTCTACCATCCTGTGGCTGACCGTCTGTTTACAAAGAAGACTGAGATGAGGATCTTCGTCATAGGCAGACTTCACAAAGCCGTGGTTTGTAAGACGGAAGGGAGACTTTTCTTGGTCGTGAGGGTCTTAACTTAGACCTTGTTCTTCATTTGTTTCCTTCAAAGCTCTGGCCACCTTGAGGATTGGCAGATTTGATGAAGTTTATTATGCTTTCTGTTAGGCAGTTTAGGCCGAGGAGAGTGATTCTGTTAAGATACATGAACTAAAAATGATAGGAGGTTAAACTAAATAAATAGACTCACTCCATCCTTGATGGCATTTTTATGGTTATGATAAAAGTAATTCAATTCTTACATTTTATCTCCTGTTTTCAGAAAGTCTGGTGAATCCTGATGTAACTGCCTCATTTTAATATTTATGATGGAAGGGACCTGGGAAATAGATGAATAAAGTTTTATAAACCAAAGAGAGAAAATAATAGTTTTAAAATACATTTCCCAGTTGGAAACTTTCTTTTGGTTATCAAAAGGCATGCTAACTATAATTCTGGCTTTCCTACTCGTGCCGAAGGCTTCTTGTTATGTGTCACAAGGCGACGTGTGCTGCCCAGGCTCGGCTGGACCAGGAAGTAGTTCCATCTTACCCTGAGGTTGGCTTTTCTGTGCAGTGTTACCACAAACTTACTTCCTTACGGTGATAATTTTGTAATTGGCGACAAGTTTTACTTCCATTCAGAGACCATGTTTTTGATATTTTAGGGAAAGCTTACGGTACAATTCTTATTTTTTTTAAAAACGTTTTATTGAGAAAAAGAGAGTGAAGATGGGAAATAATTCACACTTGAAGCACTTGGAATACTTTAAAACACAAACTACAAAAGACAGGGAGTAAGAACACTGGTGCTGTTGCCAGCAGTAGAAACAGTTAAGGCTTCCGTCAGTGTGACTGGTGCGCATCAGCGACCGCTTCTGAGGAACGTGTGTTCTGCAGTAGGTGGAAGAGTGGAAGCAACGCTATGTGGGTGTCAGCATGCTAGTTTGGTGATAGAAAATGGACTAACTTTACTTTAGATTTTTTACTTGGCCTTGATTAAGTTTTATGTAAACCTATTTAATATTTAAGCCCAAGATTCCATGTTTATAAAATGAGAGGACCGCTGAATCTCATTACCAACTTCACGGTGATTAAGTCTCCAGTGTTATCTTAGTGGTGGCAATAAGTAACAATTATTAAAATCCTGTAACAAATGTTCTCCACAAATGCTGCTAACTAATTAATTTAAAAACTGATTTTTAAAGCACCGGCATGGTAGAATGTAAAAAATATAATATTTTTTAAGGCTACGGAAGCATAGCTCAGGGATTTTTCTGAGTGCTCCTTGCTGGGTGTTTTGAGATACATGCCTTCTTAAATAAACCACTGACACTAAAAACACTGTACGGGCAAAATGGAGAGGGGCCTCACCGCCTGGGAGCTTATTAGTAAAACATATCAATGAAGTAGGGACAATGGAATTAAAAGAGTTCCTGAAAAGTTACTCATCTTTGTCTATAACCTGCGTTAGCTGCATCCCTTGACAGTAACAAGGCACACATGATGTTTCCGTTGCAGCCAATGTTTTTGAAAGTTTTACTTACATAAACACTGAAAACTAATATAATTGCAAATAAACATTCTGGGCTGGAGCCATGACTCATTCCAGAAGACCCTAGTTTGGATCCCATCTACACTGAGTGGCTCACAACTGCCTGGAACTCCAGCTATGGGAGAATTTGGTTCCCTCTTCAGACCTCCACAGGAACCTTCATACATGTGGCATATACCCACACAGGCACGTGCTGATCCCTCTCCCCCACGTCTCTAAAAGTACCAAGTAAACATTCAACCTAAAATATATTTATGAAGTGACTACACTAAAAATTGCCTATCTTAATATGGTTTTATTCATATATAATTTTTAATTTAAAATTTTATTGTTATGGAGGTTTTGTTGTTTTTTGTTATTTTGTGTGTGTGTGTGTGTGAGAGAGAGAGAGAGAGAGAGAGAGAGAGAGAGAGAGAGAGAGAGAGCGCTCCTAGATCCCTGTACATGGTAGAGCACCGCCACTGATGCCCTCGGTTCAGATTTAAGTTAACATTTGAACCCTTAGGTCATGCTTCTCTGTAAGTTCCCAGGAGAGTGGCTGACAGGAAGCAGAAACATGGAGCCCAGCATGACCAGAGAACACTGCACATGATCCCTATGGTAGGAAGTGAAAGTTTCTTCTGTAAATCACACCCGAGCGACTTCCTGAAGTGCTTTCCCTCAGAGATTTTAGTGAGTTCATAAAATAAGCAGTGATCTGAGAGACCTGAGAGACGTAGCATTTGGGGGTCCGGGCAGAGTAATGGGATGCTGCTGGTGGTCTGACCCACACATCCCACATTCAAAGATAATTTTGAATTGTATCCTCATTTTCAGGATTGTTTTCTTATTCTTCGTCCCCTTCCACCATGAGATCGTGAGCTAGCTGTACAAAGGCCAGAGTGGTGTCTGGTGCTGTGCAGCATTGTAGTCTACGGTCTCGCAACTCACACAGCACATACAAATCTTTGGTAAATATTTATTGAAGAGACGGATGGACGACAGGAAGGATGGCTTGATGGATGGCAGCACGTGGATTCCCACAGTTGTGTAGGGAGGCCCTGATGTTTCCTGCCTACACAGACAGTGCTGCAACAGAGGGCAGTTACAGTGGTGGTCCAGCTTCGCAGGCTGCTCTTGGAGTGTCTGCCGCCCGAGGCATGGAGTTCTGAAATGGTACATATTCCAGTGCACATCAAAGTTCCTTTCCTGTCTCACAGGCCACTGAATGTCTTTATGAATAGTCCTCGCCTCCCTCCTCTTGCTGTCCCTCACTGGGAGGTTTTTCCTTCCCACACAGACTAGGCTGTGTCTCTGAGAGTAGTTTGGATGGAAATCCATCAGAAATTCTGCCAGAGAGCATCTCAATACCTACTAGAAATCATTGTATCTGAAGATAGGATACCAAGATTATTCTGTAGTTAGAAGAAAAAAGACCATTTCCCAAGGCTTCTGAGCAGTTGTTTTTCTCTGTAATAGTTACCTGCAAGATGATCTTAGAAATGCATCCTTCTGCATCCATTAACACCTGATAGTGGAGTAAAGGAGAAAGCAAAAGAGGAAAAGTCTTCAAACAAAGAGAATGGGTGAAAATGTGGAACATAAGAATGGTAGATTACAGTGTTGCTATCTGTGGGTGGGAGATGAGGCATGGATTTTGCCTCTTCTTTATACTTTTCAATATTTTGAAATAGGACATTTAAAAACCACTGTTCTTTTAATGAAGAGTGCAATTGACAGAGAGCACCTAAAGTTTTCAATGAGTAGTCATCATTCAATGAGGATTATTAAGTTGCATTAGAAACAGTGTCCGGGGAGATGTCCAGAGTGAGGCCTCTTAGATAGGAAGGAACCTAGTCATTAGGAAAAAGAACTAGATGATGTACAATGCTTGACTGAGGAGCCTTGGGATTGTGCCTTTGGTTATTCCAGTTGGGAACACAGGACAAAACCACACAACTACACAATAAGCTCAGGACAATCCAAACCAAATTCAAACAGCCAAGCCCTACAAAATCCCCAAAGCAAAACAAAGCCAGCCCCTCCCACCTCCCGCTGCCTCAAATCCTTAAGACTAAACTAAACAAGGGAACAAAACATACAAGTAAAAAACACTTGCTGGTTACGAATATTTTGGAAATTAGGCTGGAGAGATGGTTCAGTGGTTAAGAGCACTTGCTGGTCTTGCAGAGGACTGGATTTCACATCCTAGCATCCGCATGGTGACTCACAACTGTCTGTAGTTCTAGCAGATCTGAAGGCCCTTGGTCTCTGAGGGAACACACATAGTCACAAATAAAAACGAAAAAATCTGTAAAAGGTTATTTTTGGAAATTCAGATGAAAGCGCACTATTATACATGATCATTAAGAGCTGGTTAATAGTTTATGCATGTCATGTTAACAAATGATGTATTTCCCACTAAATGTGTGTAATCACTTGGATCATTTTTGTTTTTATTGACATACCTCTGGGGTAAACCCACACCATGATCCAAGGTACCACCTGCTGGCAGGTGGAGAGCGTGCAGTTGAAGGAAGAAACTCAAAGTGAAGGGTACTGGAGAGCCCCCAACACTCAGTCAGCATTCATTCTTTCTTTTATTTCTATGAAAATAGAACATAAAAGCATACAAGTGGAGAACGTAAAATTTTTTATTTTCTTAGTTTTTTAATAATTCTTTTTTTGTACGAATTGCAGTTTTTCCCCCCTTCAGATGTGAGACGTCAGAAGAGGGTGTTTTATGTTTTATTAGGGCCAGAAGACTTGGCCTTGAAGACACTGGCATGGCGTCTCTCTCACACAAGTTGATGCTAGATGCTTTTTCAATCGCTCTCCACCTTAGTTTTTGAGACAAGGTTTCTCACTGAACCCAGACCTCAGTGAGATGATTGGACACATCGGCCGGCCAGCCCCGGGGGTCTTCCCATGCTGGGGTCACAGAGGTGCAGTATTTTTTCCTGTGCTAAAGCTGGGGCTGGAACTCAGATCGTCATGCCTGTGCAAGAAGCACTTTGTCAAGAGCCATTTCCCTTGCTCCATGATTTTTTTAAATTGTAATAAATTTCTGAACACCTTTAGTGGGAGAGCTACTGACAACCCAGAGTAATTGTGAAGAATCTATGATTGCAGAAATCTTTGGCTTGAAGTGCATGCTTATCAGTCATTCTCTGCCGCTCAGTTCCTTCAGCATAGCTTCCTCCGCAGCAGTGCAGGCGGGTCTTCAGTTCTTTGTGCCATCGTGGTTATAATTTGTCTGTGTTGCCCTTCTCAGGAGTAATGGGAAATAGATAAAGGGAGGAGGGAGGCATCAGTAGTTTGGATGGATTATTATCAAAGAACGCCCCCAAGTGTGGGCTTGCTTCAGGGACCAGAGTGGAGAGATGTCTGCGAAACATCTCTACCTGGTTGGAAAGTGATGGCTGCCATAGTGGAAAGGGGAACAGGAGAGGGAATCTATCATTCCTGTGGAGGAAGGGAAGAAGTGAAAGAACAAAGCAAAGAAAGATAACCAGGAACTGGCCCTGGATCTTATGGAGACAAGTGGATCATGTTCAGTGTGGTGGTAAGAAGTGTCTCCCAAAGGCTCAGGCATTTAATACTTAGACCCCAGTTAGTAACTCTGGGAAGGTTCTGGAACCTTTAGGAGATGGAGCCATGCTGGAGTAAGTGTGTCACAAGACTGGGCTTCAAGGGTTTCTAGCTTCTCCCCACTTCCTATTCGTTGTCTAATCTTCCTGTGAGTGGATGAAAATATGATCATCAAGCTCCCACGTGGGTACCTCCCCCACCAATTTCCTGGCCTTGTTAGGTGTTGCCCTTGAATCATAGGCTAGAATAAACACTTTCTTCTTCAAGTTGTTTTTGGTCATGGCATTTTATCATAGCAACGGAAGATTTACTTTAGACACCTTACTCTTGTTTCCTCTTAGCCTCTGGCCACTGGCCTGCCAGATCCTCAGCACTGGACTCCACTTCTGTCCTGTGAGGCTGGCTGTCTAATGGAAGAAAACATGAGAGAGGACATTCTGGATTGTACTGCTTGATCTAGAGGTTCATTCTAACCAGATTCCCAACAAGCTTCCAAAATTCATAAGGAAACACAGTGGACATTGAATAGCTAAAACAAAGAGAAAAATAAAAGCACAGCTAGGTGACTAACTGCAACTGATTCTGGCATTTGATACAAAGCTACAGTGACCAGGATGGCATGGAATTGGTATTAGGGGAAACTAAAGCATAGAACATTATGGAGAATCCAAAAGTAGGCTGAACAGTTATGGGCAGCTTCTGAACAAATGATGCTGAAAAATATTAGGGTTCTATATGTCCGATCTGAGTTTAAATCCACACCTTATATCACATGAAAACAATAGTTGAAAGTACATATAAACCTAAAAGTAAAGCTTGTAGCCACAATACTTCTGTTAAAGAACAGGACAGCTCTGTTGTGACCTAGGATTTGCAAGAATTATTTAGCCACCACCTAAAGTATACACACATTAAGAAATTGGATTCTCTCAAAGCAATTTACATTTTTAAAGATATTTTTACTGAGTGACATGATAAACTTGGATTGGAAGGATATTATTGTGAGACAAATAGTTAACGTTATATGCGGAGTATATGTAAGAACACTCTGAATCCTATAGTGAAAAAGCATATAATCTGATTTTAAAAATATTTAAACAGACACATAGCAGAGATGATCTGTGGATAACTATTAAGCACATAAAAGAGAATCTTTGTAAGTCATTAGGGAAGTAAAAATTAAACCAACAATGAGGTACCCATACATATATGTCTATGAGAATTGTTCAAATCAATGGTCGACTATCCTGAGTGCTGTCGAGGATGTGGGTCATGAAACTCACACTGGGAATGTGAACCAAGAAAGATAACCACTGTGGAAAACAACCAGGCAGTTCCTTAGAGAGTTGATATTTCATGCACTAAATGGTCAAAGCATTTCATTTACATAATAGAAACAAAATCTGGTACATATGTGAAGATTTGAATACACATGTTCACATGGCCTTTACATTTGCTTATTTATTTATTCACTCATTCATTCATTTATTGTGTGTGTGTGTGTGTATGCGCACGTGCGTGCACGCACCTGGTCACACAGTACACATGTGGGGGTTAGGGGATACTTTGTAGGTGTCAGTTCTCTCTTTCTACCATGTAGATGGAAACTGAGTTGCTCAGGGTTGTCATGAGTGCTTTTTCCTGTGGCAGCTTGCTGGTCTGAACTTTATTTTCAGTCGTCAAAATTACAAACAGTCCAAACATGTATCAGTAAGTGAAAGGGTCAATAAATAGGGACATGTGCACATAGGAACTGCTATTCGGCAATGGACAGAAATGCTAATTGATGAGTGACATAGTGTGGCGTTTCTCAAGATTAATTGTGTTGAATAAAGGAAACTAGCTCTTTCCTTCACCCAATACACAGAGTATGGCCGTTCATTAAAATGATATTATTAAAATAAAATTCTTTACCATAGGGACAGGAGAAAGAAGGGCGGCCATGGTATAAATGCATGGCTGGAAGAGAGGAACAATTTTTTTTTTCACAAGGAAACATTTAAGGTGATGAATCTTGTATTTGCATGTGCATATCTTGATTGTGGAGATGACTTATTGGGTATGTGCAAAAGTCAGCTTATTGGTCCTATATTTTGTGAGCTGCCTTGTGGGTGCTGGGAACTGACCCTGCTGAGCCATCTCTCCAGCTCCATCAATTCTGTGTTTTAAGTCTTAATTGTTCCTTGTATGTAAATAATCCTTCATGAAATTTAAAAGTAGACAAGTTTAGCTTTTAAGTGTGGGGTGACTCTTACTGGTTTAAAACGCAATTTTCTTATGAATGTTTGTTTGTTTTGGTTAATATTTTCTATCAGTTTATGTTGACAATTTCCAGACTGTTAGTGATGTGTAAATTTTTTTTTTTGCTTTTTACTTTAAATGCTATATGTAAGCTTAAAATAACGAGGCAAATATTGAAGCCCTTGACTTGTGGGCAGTGCTATGAAACACAGGGGGACAGACTGTTGAGTCTTGCTCTGTACAAACAGCAGGACACAGAGTCATGCTATGCTCTCTGCTGGCATTGAGAACTGTTTCCTGTGCTCATTCATTTTCAAGTATGTATTAGATGCTTACTTTGGGTTTAATATTTGAAATTTCTGAACAAAGTAACAAAGAAAAAATGGCATTCTAGAAGAGTCCATATTTGGTTGCACAGATTTATGAGCCATGGTGAAGTTAGGAAGGACCAATGAGAGACAGGCTTTAACCAACATCAGAAACACACCAGTTGACATTAGTTTCTTGTAATACATAACTTTTCAAGCTTTGAGAGGTACAAGTTTCTTCTGCAGAAACAATGACACTTTCTCATTTCAACTCTCTAAGTAATTTTTTATGTGCATACACTATTATCGTGAACAACCTGATATTTTGATATTTACTGCAAAAGATTTTAGGATAATTTACCTTTATATTGATTTGAAAGTTGGTAATGTTGTTTCTGGCCTAGTCACCCTCACTTGCTGTTACAGCAGCTACTTCTGGGTATAGGAATGCTAGCATTTTTATACAAGTTACTTCTTTCTCTGTGAAGTTTCCTTAAATGATTCACGAGGAGTGTAGGAACTGAAGGTGCTTTCTAGAGGAGCATTTGTTTCCCCACTGCTCTTGTTCCTGGTGTCTCTCTGGCTGTTTTGCAGGGTGTCTATCTTTAACATGCTCCTTTCTTTCCACTGTTTATTCTCTTCCCAGCTTTGTGTAACCAGGGACAGCCAATGTCCTGAGTAGCTGTGTCTGTGACTCCCAGTCTGGCTGGTGAGAGGGATGTGTCTGTGTTTATATCTTGTCATCACTCGGGACTCTTTAGATGCATTGTATGGTCACTAAGCAGATTCTTGTACATGTGCACACGTGCACACACACATACATGGTGTTCCAGCTCTGGGAAGATTATCAACTGCTTTTTACACATAAATCACCATGTGTAAAGCCATTCCTCTGTTGTTATGTATGCTTCCTCCCCTCATCTCTGATGGAATCCAGGTTCTTGCTCATGCCAGGCACTTACTTTACTACTGAACAACTCTAAGCTCTACCCTCAGCCTGCTCCATTCTCCTGTCAGTATTTTCTGCTCTGTTCTCCTTGTCATACCTGCTCTGAGAGAAAAATAAATATTATGAGTCCCAACAGATATGAATTTAAGTTAGCATCCCTATGAATGTGTGCATTTTAACCTTAGTCTCTTGAGCATAGTGTGAAAGCCTTGCTGTCTTTTGATGGGTTTCAGGCTCTGGAAAGAGTTTTCAGAGATGGGTAATCTGAGACCATACTAGGTGCAATGAGTTAGTCTGCTCCTGAGAGTCCCCTGGGGACCACTTAGGGTTCCCTGGGCGAGTTTAGAAAACACCTACATGCTTCTGGTTCCCTCTGCAATGCTCATATCTGACCTGGATGTAGCAGCATGCATTTATAGGAAGAAGAATCTGCAGCGGCCAGCTCTGTTGATTATCTACCATGTTCAACTTGCTGCACCAGCACCTCTTTGGCTGTTATCTTCTCCTCTATTAATAGCCTTTGCTTAAATCTCCACCCATCAAAATATGCCTCATCCACCCGACCCTATGCCACCACTGTCATGATGAGGCTGATAGTTTAATTCATCTTACAAATTGGGACACTTGGGGAGTGAAAGGGGCCACTGAAAGGAAAACAGGTACAAGCTGGGATTGTTCATAGCAAATGAGGGCATCCAATAGCTATTTCTGACTTGTTCGCTGCTCTTTCTCTTCACCAGTGATCTTTCCCTTCTGCCGAATTTATTCGAATCTCTTCACATTTCATTTTTCCCGGTATTTTGATTGCAAATAAGTTGTCAATGTCAATGTTCTCTTAAATTCTAAATTCCTAGAAAGCAGATGCACTCTCCTGTTGTCTTTTCCAGAGGATTTGGCACATCACTGAGCACATAGTAAACACTGATGGGAGTGAAAAAGAGAGAAGACAGAAGGAAAGGTGCCAACATCAGTATTCATAGGTCATTGTAAAAGTCTTATAGAATTGGATGGCTACCACCCCATCTACCATCTAGTAATTCTTCCTTCTTTATCGAACTTCCATAGGGTCCTGGGCACATGACTCAGCATTTAAGCATCTCAGTTTCTTCTTTCCAAAGATGAGGGCTTTGGAGCTGGCTCAGTGAGTAAAGCACTTGCCATACAAACACAAGGGCCCGGGGTGAACTCTCCCACACCTGCATAAAAAGTCAGGCATGGATGTATGTGCCTCTGACACCACCACTGAGAAGATGCAGACAGAAGGATCCCAGAGACTAGCAGTCCTGGTGGTCTAGCTAATTGGTAAGGTCTAGGTTCAGTGAGAAACTCTCTCAAAAAAGAAAGCAGAGAGTGATTGAGGAAAATACCTACTGTTGATATCTGGTCTCCACACATACTTCCACACAGATGTTCATGCACCCCATGTATTCATTTCTTTCCTTTTGTTAGAGTGAAGCACCATGACCAAGACAACTCGAGAAGAAAGAATTTATTTGGGCTGATGGTTCCAGAGGTTTAGAGTCCGTAATGGCAGAGCTGAGGCAGAAGATGTGAATCTTTAAACCCGCTTGCCCCTTAGTGACCCTTTCTCTCAGCAAGGCTCCACTTCCCAAACCAACCCAAACAGCACCACCAACTGGACACTGAGTATTCAAATGCTCAAGACTATGGGGGACATTCTCATTCAGACTACTACCAGTTCTCCCGTCTCCCGACACACACGCACAGTTTTGGCCCATGTTCTAAGTGCACTGTGTACTCAATAGGGATGTTGTAAGACCAGGGGAAGTGGTGTGTACAAAAACACTTTGAGAATTATATGTGACAGTGCCTCTGTAGGAACAAGGCAATAGATCGTTTTAATGTATTTGTTTCAAAACATAACAGCGATTAAGTGTTCAGGGGACTGCATCAGTTGCTAAGTTTGGAGCTTAGATTTTAGTTCTCTTTCCCTACGGTTCTGAATTTGATGTAAGTTAAAGTGATTGAGAGAGGGTTTAAGAATACCCAGGACATAAATTATGTGAGCAAGTTATTTAGTTTCTCTGTGTTTGTTTCCTCATCTGCTGAGTGAAATCATTCCTGCAATCTGTCCCAGGACAGAGTGTGGCTCAAGTTAAATGCATATATAAAAAAATACCCTTCTGAAATAAATAAAAAGGGTCATGAAGCTAGGGACTATTTTAGAATACTTTTTTGTTCTGTGACCTCATGTTTGGTATCTTATTAACCATCACTTCATCCTTGTGAATACACATGGTTACATATTCTTGTGCGTATAAGAATTATTGTTTGTTTGGAGTTACTGCAACAGATATTTCAACATTTTTTGGTATATATCAGTGCTTAAATTTCTGAAGTATTTGATTTTTTTCCCTCTATCTTCACAAAAGAGAACTAGTTATTGACCAAGATGATGTTGTCCTTACCCTTGAGGATAGCATCATGCACATTCAGACAACTGAATCTATCGGAGTATAAATGGCACGACAGACCTTAGACGTGTAATCCAGTTATATGGTGTTATATTTCAGTAAACTGCCTCTGTGTCCTTAAATCCTTGCTCCAGGTATCTGGTCAGCAGAGGCAAGTGGTAGATTGATAGTGCCATTGGTGAGGCCAATAATAACTTACCACCAGGGTCATTGCTACCTCATGCTCTGTTCTTAGGCAACTTGGTTGTTGCCTTTCAACAAGGGTAATATTGTCTTGGAGGTTAGCAGAATTTTCTCACTCTTTTCCAGTGGTTCTGTGGTCAGTTGCTGTGAGATGTGTTCTGTACCTCTGTCCTACAGACACTGAAGGGAAATTGCTTCCTCACTATTGGAGGAGGAACCCTGATACAGGATTGTCCACACTCTGGATCCATCCCCAGGCTGTTTCCTTGTAGACATCTGACACCTTAGACAATCTACACGTTCTCCCTTCTTCCTGGTCTCTCGATTTCACATGCCCAACATGGAATTCCTGACAAAAGTGTTTTTGGAGTGCTGCTGCAAAGCTCCAAGGAATCCTCGAGTTACAGAGTTCACCAGCCCAAGTTGTAGTGAAGATGCCAGTCTTTTTTGCTGTAAACGGGATTTATTTTAGGGCATCTCTAAAGCCTTTTGTTTTACTCTACTGAAAGTCAAGAGAACACCCCTTGGGGACAGTGAAATATGCCCTGACACATTTTTCCTGAGCACATGTCCATATTTCAGCATGGAAGAGCCCTCTTTGCTTGCTAAGAATTTATGTAGCAAAGGTTGCAATTTCTCAAGTCCCTTGTAAAGTCATTATGGTTGATACCGCCTCTGGGATAATGCACATCTTGAAGTGCTGCAGGCTATGAGCCTGTATGCTTCTTGATCAGTGTGGAGCTCTATGTGGGTTTAATTGCTGCTGTGCATATGTGCTTTTTTTTCTAGCTTTGCTTCGCTGCCCTGTGTAATCAGATTTATAGCCCTCAAAAATGCCACTTTCCTTACATGATAGAGATACTTCGTTATTCATGACTCTAATTAGTCATTAGGAGATGTGAGCTTTTGTTTTTTATTTAAATTGAAAAATTAATATTTTTGCATAGTGCATGTATGCACACGTGTGTATGTATGAATGTGTGGAGACCAGAGAGTGATGTCTGATAACTTCCTCAATTACTCCTTGGTTGAACCTGGAGCTCATTAATGTGCTAGACTGACTGGCCAACAACGTTTCTGGATATACCTCTCTGCTCCCTTTTATCACTAAGTCCCATGTTAGGGTTTCAGACACGGGCAGTCATACCCAGCTATCTGTTCTTGAGAATCCAAAAATAGGCCTGTGCATCTTTGTGGTAGGCACTTTACTGATCAAGCCATCTTCCTAGATCCTGATTTTTTTATTTGATTAGTTTTTTTTTCATTTAATTACTTGATTATTTAACACTGAAAGCTTTAAGCATTCTAGAACAATTTTTTAAGAATGTATCCATTACTTTTTCACATTTTAAGTCAAAGACATTAAAATAACTTACAACTATTCTGTCAACTGAGCCCTTAATGTCTGAATGAAACTTTTCCCAAGCTGGTATCAGCAGAATGATTATTGACTTCATAGTATTAGGCATCAGTTACAGAACATTATTGGCTAAATTCTTCGTGTGACAGTTAGGTACCGGTTGTCAGTTTGAAAAGAACTAGAATCACGTAGGAGACAAACCTAGTCATGTCTATGAAAGATTATTTAGATTAGGTTAACCTCTGGCCTAGGAGATTGTGTGATTAGGTTACTCACGTGACACTGTTCTGTTTACAGAGGAGAAAGCTAGTTGACCACCAAGAGAGCATTCATCACTCTCTTCTTCTTGACTGAGGGCACAGTGTGACTAGGTGCCTCAAGCTCCCATCACCTGTACTAACCTACCAAGGTGGATGTGCCTTTAAACTGTGAGCCAAACTGAAACCTTTCCTCCTTAAGTGGTTTTTGTCAGCAAGAGGAAAAGTAGTTAATACAACGAGTGAACAAAATTAAGCAGTATTCTCTATTGCTTCCTAAGAATACTGTATTATGTCAAGGTTTGATTCAGCAAGACATTATAGAGTTCATTTATTTTTCTCCAGTACAGTTGACCAGAGAATACCATGTGTGTTTGTTTCACTAACTGTGATTTCTTAAGAGAGTCTTCAGAGCTTATTTTCAGTGATGCTTTGATGTAGTATCCTCTATGACCATCACTGTGTATGGGGTTGCCCTGCCCACATAAACAAATAAATGTGATGCCCCAATTTCTATTTATACCTTATACATTAAATATTAACATGTGTTAAATTGTTTCTCATGTCATTGTGAATGTTTTGGCCACTTCTGTGTGCCTGCGCGCCTCAGCTTACCTCACATCATTTATCATGGAGCAGCTCCTATCATTTTCTTTTGCAAACCAGAACATGTTTAGAAGTGAAAGCTACTTTGGTTAGTTGTTACATCTGGACAGTATGTATAAACTGTGCCTCTCTAAAGCAAACACGGGTTGTTATGGTTAGCATGAATCTCCAAAGAAGTTCCCGTAGTCTATGGAAGCATTTTATTTTACAGTAACTGGAAAGCTCCAAGGAAACAGTGGCTTTTGATGAGGCTTACTCAAGGCTCTGGCTTCATTTTTACAGATCCCTTGGTTGTTTTACCCCAGTGCAGTTCAGTGTCATGATGCTAAATTCTTGTAGTATTTTCATACTGCATCTCAATACCTAAATAACATAGTTTGTCATCAGAAAGGAGCATCTTTGTCCAGAAATCCTGAGAAGAGATAATTGCATAGTGTTCTAACCAATCTCTGAAACTTAAGGACTTCCAAATTCTTACTGGTCTCGGCATGTTGTGTAATTAATGTGGAAGGAAGGCTGAGTTATTATGAAATTACCGCAACTGCCTGAGACTATTCTTTTAAGTGAGTCTCAGTTCCATCCAGTTCATCCACATAGAATGGTTGTTCTATTTGAAGGACTGGATAGAAGAATGTGCCAGTCAATCTTACTGTCCAATAGACATCCGGTCTTTTTTGCTTTCTAAGCTCTGACTCGGCAAGTGGTGACCTGGATTTATTAGAATTCCCTGTAAAATAACAAGTGCTCAGAAGGTCCTCTTTTAACAAGTGTGCTGGAAAACATTGTCGTATCTTCCTGAATGACCCAGGAGTAGCTCTGCTTTCTTCCTAATTCTCATTTAGCGTTCTAGACCAAGGGAGGCAAATGACTGAACAGTGCACGGATGGAATAATGAAGAAGGATTTGGCCAATACATTTGTTCTGGTTAGTTTTAGCTGTTAACTTGACACAACTCAGAATCTTCAGGGAAGAGAATCTTAATGAGGGCTTGTCTTCAGGTTGGCCTGTGGGCTTGTCTGTGGGGATTGTCTTGGTTGTTAACTGATGCAGAAGCACTGAGCCCCTCGTCTGCAGCACCATTTCACGACTGGGCCCTGAACTGTGAAGAATGATGACAGCTAGCTGAGAGCAAGGAAATGAGGACTGTTTATCCTCTCTTTGCTCTTGACTGTGGAGATGGTGTGACCGAACGAAGTTACTCTTCTCAACGTTGCCTTTGCTCATGATACTCTTATTTTTAGATTTTATTTTTTATTTAGGAGTACACAGGTGTGCTTGTGTGTATGTGCACATGAACACAGACACCCACGAAGGCCAGAAGAGCAATCTTTGGGTCCCACTGAAGCTGTAGTTACAGGTGGTTCTGAGCTACACAATGTAAGCACTGGCAACTGAGCTCAGGTCCTCTGCAAGAGCAGTGTGGGCTTTTAACATGACAGCACCCCTCATGCCCCTTGGTCACAGTGTTTCTATCACAGCAATAGAAATGGAACCGGAATAAAATTGCTGAGAAAATATTAAGAACTTGTCCCTAATCCTGTTGGTTTTGATTATTTTGTTAAATAAGTAAAGGATGTTCATTATTAAAATTTAGAAAGGATCAATAATCAGCCTGAGGTAATAATGAGCACTTGTCATCCCCAGCTCTGACCGTATAACCAGATTAATTTTGACCTTCTTCTGAAGAAAACCCTGCCTGCTTTTTTTTTTTTTTTTATAAGTATTTATGTGTGGAAAAGGAACTCTTTTTTTCAAAGAATCAGACAGAGCAGTATTTATTTTGTGCTGCACCTACTTCCTCCAAAAGATAATGCCCAAATTACATGATTTAATACTTTATAGTATTACCTCCCTAATACTTCGTCTGTTTTCCTTCTCTGAAATACAGCTTGAAAAATAATAGTTTATTTTTTTCACGAAGGTAAGATATTACTCTTAGGCATAAATTATTTCTGTTTACATAGTTGTTATATTTGTTCAGCATGAGTGAAATGAAATGGTTTTGTAAGATGATTATTTTGCTGGGGACGAAGCTCAGTGCTTACCCAGCATGGGTGAAACCACAAGTTTAGTTCCTAGCAGTGCATAAACCAGACACGGTGGTGCACAGCTGTTATCCCAGCTCTCCAGAGCAGAGGCTGAAGGAGCAGAAGTTCAAGGTCATTCTTTTTGACATAGGAAACTTCAGGACAACCTGGACAAAAAAGAGATTCTCTCAAAGGACCCCCCCCTCCCAGCCCCAATGAAACTGAAACCAAAACAACCTCCACCCCAATAAAACCCAAAACACTCAAATGAAACAGAAGATTCTTATTTGAAAGTTCCCCTAAATTGACTGTTTAAAGACACACAAGCCTGCACCATTCCTTTAGACTCTTATAGAGAATTTGACACAAATTAGTTTTTGAGGGGTTTATCTTTTAACCCTAACCACACAGGTAAAGGGGAGGTGTGGACACCTACAAAGTACATGCCTGAGCTCAAACCTAGTCCACTGCTTGCTTTTCCAAATAATGTTTTGTTGGGACATATCCAGACTTACTTGCTTTTTGCTGTAGTAGCTAAATTGAGCAGTTGTAACAGAAACCGGTGTTCTAAAAAGCCTAAAATATTTACTATCTGGTCCTTTACAGAAAACCTTTTCTGATCCTTGGTCTTGTGGATGAAGTCAGTATTAAATTTTTGAATATATCAATAAAAACTACATTCCAAAATTTTGTAGTGATATGAATGAAGCTAACGCGGACAACATGAATTACGTCAACTAGCTAGTAAGTTACGTATGATTTGGCCCCTCAAATACAGAGAAAGTGCTAGAAGATTCTGAGGATAAGAGAAGCAAGTAGGCAGAGGGACAGTGTGTATCCAGTCCTC
Organism: Cricetomys ansorgei; assembly: GCA_026225945.1. Lineage (NCBI taxonomy): Eukaryota > Metazoa > Chordata > Mammalia > Rodentia > Nesomyidae > Cricetomys > Cricetomys ansorgei. The sequence goes on from JAMJFZ010004059.1 coordinate 2,187,332, forward strand.
CAGGAGGAAAGAACTTGGTGTTGCCAAGAACAGAAGCAAATCCTCTGTGGGTGGAACCACTTCAGGAGGAAAGTGTGTGGTTTCAGCTTCACAGAGAATTAAGTAGAGGCCAGACAGCCAAGCCGACTCAAAACACTACCAGAGGTATTCAGAAGACTTAATTGAAGTGAATACCTAGAAGTGGAAAGAAGAGATTGCTTTAGTTGTTTGTCGGGCCAAGTGCTTCCAAGAGTGTGAGTACAGAGAGAAAGCACTCCAGAACAACTCTCAGGCACCTCATAAGCCTCAAGGTAAATGTGGTTGACTTTTATGAAGTGGAACATCCTGGAGAAGCCGCTTTCGTGAGTATTGATGATGCAAGGTTCAGGGATGTTGATCTCAAGATGCCAGCAAGATGTCTAAGTAGAGCAAGAGAACAATTGGGTGTGCAAAAGGTGGTAGGGAACATTGGAAGTCATCAGCATTTACAGTTATTTGAAACTGTTGTTTGTGAGTGAGGCTGCTTATGGTCCTCAGAGGAGAGCATTAGGCTGGAGTCCACTGGTCTCAGGGGCTGGTACTCTATGTGGGGTTCTACAGGAGTCTGAGAAGGAATAACTAGAGGAGCAGAAAAAAATCTAGAGAAATGGTATCTCCACACTTAAGGGAAAATGTTGCATGAGGGCTGATGTCACATGGTCCATGATGATTGCTACTGCACTGGGGTAAAGAGCAAGTGTCCACTAGGGTAGAAGCCCAAAGTACAAAGCTGGTAACCTAAGCAAGAACACATACGTCATCAAGCAGTGAGGGTAGACACAAGATTAAGATAGCTTGGGAGGCCCATGAGTGGAAGCAGTCATTTTTCCCTTAAGACATTTTCTGTGAAGAGTGGGCAAGAGAAGGTATTACATAGAAAAGAGAGAACACTTTCAGATGATTGAATGGCATTGGGAAGACGAGAGCTGAAGGATGATAGATGAAACCTCTCAGAACACTAAAGGGGAAGGAAGGATCTTGAACCACATGGAAAGACTGGTTTCTGTAGGACATAGACACCATGTTTTGTGTTGTTTGTTTTGTTTTGCAACAAGGTGGTGAGTGGGTAAGAGGGATGTTGTTGTAGGTAGTTTTGCCCATAAGTTGTTAGAAGGAAGTTGAGGGAATGTCCAGCAGGGCAGTGGAAGGTTCTGTCTTCTCTATGGAGTAAAAAGCAAGGTAACTCTATGATTGAATTTGCTTTTTGTGTCTTACTTTGAATAATAGAACATGTCAATACTATTCAGGGCTAATCCTCCATACTCCCTGACCTTTAGATGCCATCACCAACTTGCTAGAGAGGTTGCATGGAGTCACACCGTAGAAGAACCTCTGGAGAGGGATAAAGTTTGAGAGACAACGTGGAAATAGGGGTAGGGAGTGCTATAAGGGGGAGAATTGTTTGGGCTGTGGGATCATAGAGGTATGGTCATTTGGGATATAGTCTGTGAGAAGCAACAGGTAACTGAAAGCAGAAAGGCCTTTGATAGGTAACTAGAAATGGCAGATATGAGCCACACTGGTGGATTTGATCTTAGTATTTTCCTAGAGGGGAGTGGACACTAGGCGATGACATGATTCAGCTGCTGGTGGATGACAGGCACTGGAACTTGGGTGTAGTAGTACACTGTTCACTGTTGCTGGGGAGGCTCAGCAAGGATGACATGGAGGCGTTTTCATAGATTCAAAATCTGCCAGACCTCAGCAGAGGGAACCACCATCATGGAAAGTGCCATACTGGACAGTGGAGCCCTGAACATCTGAGCTCAGGTGTTCTTATTGATTCAGAACTCCTTAGTTGCTCTACTGATAGCATGTGCAGATCATAAGCAATCAAACAACCCCCACATAAATCCAACACATGCAGACAATACAAAATGCCGAGACCTAGGTAGATCCTCACCCAATAGTGCACAAAACAATTACTTTATACATAACTAAAAAAAAAAAAAAAACAAAAACAAAAAAAACCTTCCACAACATTTCCCCTTTTTTGTATAAGACAAAAAATGCTTTATCTCTACGACAGTTTGACAGTACACCAGCAAAACTATTTACAAAAGGAACAGTCATCAGAGTTGCTAATGCACAGGACTAAATGAAACCAAACATCTATCAACCTTTGTACAGTGTCTTTGAACAGCAGAAAAACATCCATGTCCAGTTGTCTGGAATTCACTCATGATTTTCTGGGCTTCTCCAAAGGACTTGGATCACTTCTGTGACTCTGCCCTCTGCAGTACACACAGCTTGACCCGCAGGCTCTGGCTGGCTCCACTCGTGCTGCTAATCTTAGTGGTTGTCTCATGGAACTGGCATTTCAAAACACTGGGGTCTTCTGATACAACTGGCTGCACTTTCACCAATAGCCTATCCTGGGCTCTCTTCATTGTGCCATGGGACCTTAAACTGCTACTAAGGCTATACCTTCATTAATGGCCTTTCCTGGCCTCTCATATGCCAAACCTCAGCTTCTTTACATGACCCCTTCAATCTGGGTCTTTAACTACTACTACTGCATTATCAAATGGTCTCTCCTGGCCTCTCATAGTGCCAAGCCTCAGTTGCTCTCCATGACCCCTTCATGCCTTCAAAAGTAGTCTACCTGGGTGACTTTTCCAGTACCAATTTCAGCTGCCAGCATGAGATACAACCTTGGTTAGTTCTGGAAGACAGCTTCTGTGTACTTACCCTGAGGAAACACTTTCCAGATTTTAAGACAGAGTCTGGTTTACAGGAAAAACAACTAGTCCTTGTCTGCAGGAAGGGTTCCCTCGTGGGTGGAGTTCTTATCACCATAGCAAATGTGTCTTGTCAGGACTGCCTCACCAGTACCTGTACTGCTTGTCTTTCTCTTAGTCAGGTTTGCAGAAAAGAAAACTGGGGAGTTTAAGTAAGTGACTTTTGGCTCCAAGCTGAGGCTTCCACAACAGCAGGGGATCCTAGACTGGTTGGGAGGAATCTCTGGTTGAAACACTGTGGTGGTTTAGCATTCTTTTTCACCACCACTATGGGGAACAAACACCCTTCTTCATAGACCTCAAACACATAAATCCAACACCTGCAGACAATACAAAATGCCAAGACCTAGGTAGATCCTTACCCAATAGTTCATAAAACAGTTACTTTATACGTACCTAAAAAAAAAAAAAAAAACCCAAAAACTTTTACAACACTGAGGTGTAAGGCTCTATTGTTCCTTGTGTCTGCACCTTGCTCTAAGGTTAGCCACCATGAGATAAAACCAAGACCCCTAGCAAAAGTTTTATTCCTATAAGATCACCTCACTGCCTCAGTCTTTTTTCATGTCCGATTTTGAAACTCTTTGACAATCTTGTCACCTTCCGTATGGATTCCAGCTTGCCAATGACCTTCTTAAATGTGGTACCCAGACTGAACACATCGATTCTTAGAATAGTCCTAGCTGCAGAGAACAGAAAAGCACTATTACGTTTCCTTGTGTTTTATGGTTTTGCTTTAGGCATTATTTTTTGTAATTCAGATTGCCATAGTTTTTGGAGAAAACTGTAATACTGTTGACTCATATTTAACTTGAAGGCAGCTAAACGACCAATGTCCTTTAAAAACAAAAACCCACAATAGCTGTTAGGTAAAACCTTACACTTGTATGTTCAGTTTTTTGGACAGAGAATGAAGAATTAAATTGAATCTAATATCATTAGACTCAAAGCAAAACTCTTGTGATCTGTAGTTTCTTTTGATTTTCTAGCACTCTGGCTTTCTATCATTGGCAGGTTTCTATAACTGTACCTTTATCTTTATCATCTGCATCACTATTTACAAAACAGTGATGAGAAGGAGCCCTTGAGGACAGTCAATGGCATGCCCATAGAAACCCTGTTTAGATTGACACAAGATTTTAAAATCTTCTGCAATCTTTATTCCCTAGAAATATAATATCTGCATTCATTGAACCCCCCCCCCTTTTTGGTAAAAGCTTACTGGAGAGATATTACCTGAAAGGAAGAAAGAACAAATGGAGCACTGTATGAACTGCTGACATATTGTCCACATGATGATCTCTGTGATGGTTGACTTAATAATCTCCCTCTCTCAGAATCTTCAGCAGTTAGGTAAATGATATCAAATAAATGCTTGTGGAATTGCCCAGAAGGCAAGCCTCCAGACGCACCTGTGAGTGGTTACCCAGTTACCATAATTGAAAGTTGGAAGATACCTTAGCTATGGGAGCATTGTTCCTTGGCCTAGGGCCACTGAGTGAGTGAAAAAGAGAGAGCCAACCAGGCACAGGCATTTCTGATCCTTTGCTCCCTGGCATTGGATGCGATGAAAGCTCCTTCCACTATGATGTCAGCACCATAAAGTACTGGACCCTTGTAAGCCAAAATAAATGCTTTCCACCTTAAATTGCTTTGGTCAGGACATTTTACAGCAACATCAGGAAAAGTAACTAATGTAGCCTATGATAAATTTTCCTGAGCTAGAGTTCCTTAGTATGGATGAAAAGAAGGTAGTTTTGGGAATCCCCCAGTTATGTAGATATTTCTTTATTAGATGTTCTTTTGAAATGTTTGGTCTTTGTTGAGTAGCTTTCACTGGAACCTCTGATCTCACTCCACTGAGGATCAACAGATTATGGTGTATTGTAGTGTTGATGTTCAGGAGCCACGAAGAGTGTTTGCAGCATTGATCAATCTCCCGTGGCAGTCTCTGAATCTATAAACATGACAGGTTTTAGGACCAACTAGCATCCATCTTGGGTCACTTCTTCACTTAAGGCAGTCTCTGAATTGGCGGTGAGAAGACTATGCTCTTCACTGAACAGATTCCAAACCATAGTACCAGGAGAAGATACTGTCTTCTATCACCCTTGCCTCTCATATCACTAAATAATAAGGAAGCACAGCTTTTAGATGGGCCGCAAGTGCGCCCTCTGTCAAAGTTAATTGGAAGATAAACATCTTTCCTTAAGTTGGTAGCAAAGCAAATGAAGCCAGTGGCTAATTACTCTCAAAAAGAAAGTGAAATAATTTCCTCTGTCAGACTCTTCAGCAATTAGATAAACAATATCAAATAAATTACACTTTTTTCATGATTCTTAAAGGAAACAATTTATGGATAAATTAACCTGGGAACATGAGAGGATGAATTTTAAAACAACAAAATAACAATGAGAGCAGTCAGTTTCATTTCTCTTGGTTATTTCAGACAGAAGTCTGGGTTTGTAACTGCTCTGCCCAATTGTTTTATCATCTCTAATTTGATGTGTTCCTATTGTACATTAAGTCAAATTCCTTTGTGAGAGTTAGCAGAAAGACAATGATAGTGCATTGAGTAGTCTTCTGTGAAAATGTCTTGGAAGTCTTCAAGATGGATCTTTGTGTACAGTATGGCAAGCGGACTTCAGACTTGTGTATACAAACATTTTTGCCAAAGGTGATGCCTGTTTTTATGGGTTTCGGTTTTTATTTATTTTCTTTTTTGGTGTGTAGTACTGTCTTTTGAGTATTCAAAGGACAATACCCTTTGTACTCTATCCTTTACCACACATAGGCAGAGGCAGTGTGAGAGCTGTCGACATTGAGACTGGCAGTAATTTCAATGAATATGGAGGGATTTGATGATGTTGAGTCATTTGTCAGAAAGAAAAGTTTAAATACATGCATATTATCCTATGTCATGGAAACCTTTATTATGATTGATTCTTTCTGAACAGCATACTATGCAGATGTTTTATTCATGAGTTATTTCTGCGAAAACTCTGTGGGTTCCTCTTTCATTTTCCTCAGCTGAATATGCTCTGATTTCATTTTTTTTTTGTTAAATTTATCCTTATATAGACAATATTATTTCTGAAATGTTGATGCATGCTGTAGGCCTAGAACACAGATGTTTGTAAAATTTAATGATTGTTGGCGGCAGTTAAATTCCCATGAGTTGGTAGCATGGATATCAAAAGCATTCATTCACTATGCAAGAAAATGCTATCTTTGACATACACGGCAAGACGTGGACCTGTCATGTCCTTAATTTTTTCCTGTGGCGGCAACGCTGGTGGTGGCAAAGATATTGGAAATAAGTGACATATGGCTGGCGCCAGTGATGAGGAGCAAGGGGCTGGGAGTGAGTGCATCTTTGTAGTAAACTTCTAAGCAATCTATAGTTATTAAAGTAATTTCATATCAAATTCTGGATCCCAACACCATGTTAGCTTATTGTTCTTACTTTATTTGCCTTGCTTTTGGCAAAAGGTAGAGTCTGCTTGCCTTGCTTTCTGTCAGATAGTAAATACAATGGAACACTAAAATTTATGGAAGAAATTTCAGGTTTAAAAATGTCAAGATTTGTAGCTGTGGATTATTGAGAATTATGTTATAACACTGATAGCACATTTGGGATATCGCTTTTGTGAATAAATCCTGAACGGATTCTATTAGTTTCCCCGTTTTAATCTTGTTGCCCTGAACATTGGTGTGTGTGTGCGCATGCATATGTGTAAGGAGGATCATCCTGATAATCTGACTAAGGCATCTTTTCACCCTCCTGCTGACCCACTCACCACTTGCTTTTCCTGTAACATTTTGGTTTCCCATTGTAGACCCTAGAGGAAGGGAGGTGAGCAGTGATTGGTTGGCCTTAATTTAAGTTCTGAATTCATCAGCAGCTCCACCCATGTGCACTCGGTCTGCAAATCAAGGCAACGGATCACCTTTAAGAAGATCCCTGTGGGAAATAGAAAAAGAACGCATACCCTTACACAAAAGCAAATCTTTCTTTTTGTTGCTTATCTCTGAGTTGGGCCAAATTACATACTGTGTTTCTTCCTCTGTTTACTGTATAAACTATATAAACACTGTTTGAGTTTATTCAGTAAGAAGCTTTTTAAGAGAAACCAGAAATCCTAATGGATGAGGGCTGCCATAGTGGATTTCTATATGACAGTGCCGACTTGACTGGACTGGGGCAGCTGTAGGAAATTGAGTTGGGTTTTTCTTTTGGTGCTCATATTTTTTTACTTTTTTAGTTTTGAAATTATAATGATGCCATTTCTCCCTTTCCTTACCCCTCCAAACTGACCCTTATGTCCCTCTTTGCTCTCTTTCAAGTTCATGGTCTCTTTTTAATTTATTATTGTTACATGTATATCTGTGTATACATATGTATTCCTAAATATAACTTGCTCAGTCTATAATAATGTTACATGTATGTATATTTTCAGACTGCCCATTTGGTATTGGATACTCAATTGATGTGCTGTGCCCTTGGGAAGGCCACCTCTCCAGGTCTCAGCTGTCCTTAAGTTCCTGTTGTTCTTTGTGTAGGACTGAGTCCTCGTGGGCTTTTCCCAGTCTGCATTAGCACGTCTATTGGTGTCATCTTTGTTTGGCTAATGTCTAGACAATCATGTTGTTGAGACTTTATGGGTGTAGCTTCTGACATTACCAGAGGACAGACTCTCATAGCAAACTCCCTGGTCCTCTGGCTCTGATGATCTTTCCACCCGTCTTCTACAATGTTCCCTGAGCCACAGGTGTATTTTTAGAATGCCTCTTTCTGGTAATTTCAGGTCCTTAGGAAATTGACTGGTTTTTTTCCCCGTCAAAATACACTTAAAATGACAGTGCTATTTTTTTGTTCATTCCTTTTTGTCACCATGGCCATTTCTGAAATATATAAGAAGGAAAGATTTATTTTTATCTCATGGTTCAGAGGGTTCAGTCCATAGTTGCTTGGCATATGTGCTTCAGCAGAAGATTATTTACTTTTTTATCTTATTTATTCTTATTTACTCTTATTACTACTCATTTAATTCTTTAGAATTGTGAGTAGAAGGGGGGGATGAGGAAGGAACTCAGGACCAGGCATAACCTTTAGAGGAATGTATCCCATAACCTACCTAGCTTAGCTAGAGATTTCCTCCTATAGGTTCTAAAACTTCCTTGGAGTTGATCCCCAGAACTTTCAGAAGGACATTTAGTATTCCTAGTCCTTGCCATTTGTAAGTTGAGGAGTGGGCATTAAAATCATGGATGTGGAAGTTCACAGTAGGCACCTTTCAGTGGGCAGATTAGATGCCTCCGTTTTTGTATTTGTATGTCAGTGTTATGCGATGTGTGTTACGTCTATTGTCTTTATGTTTGGTTTGGTTGTTTGAGTATTCCTTGCTGCAGGAAAATGCTGAGCTACATTTTATTAATAATGTACGATTACAGACAACTAAATGTTATTCTGTGACACTATCTGTATCCCAGGAAGACTGTGGGGAATCTTCATGGGTGTGAGATGCTTCCGAGCAGCACCCGACAAGTGGTACCCATCCTCCCCATAGTAGGTGCTGTCACCTAGCAGTGGCAATGGGTAGGGTTCCGTAGACCGCAATCGCATTCTTCCTTAGTTACTTCTCGTCTGAGAAGCTTGACGTCATGCTGTGGCATTGCAATTTTTTCATGAAAATAGTACTTTTTTCCATTAGACGTTTTGTGAAGGTTAAAGAACGTATGGGAGTGCTTAACATGGCGTATGGACAGGAATGAAGACTCAGTAAATGTGGGCTAAGATCCTCTCTGTAGCCTAGTGGGTCTTTATATTTCTGAGCTTCTTTATTGGTGCCTGCATTGAATCAACATCCTGTCTATGACTAAAGGTGTTACCACCTGATTGTCCTCTTTGTACAATCCAAACTTAGATTAGATATAGATGCAGCTGAAGGCATAGAAAATGAGTTTCTGAAATGTTTTACCTTGTTTACAGTATATCCGTATTTTTGAAAGGAAAGAGGCCAGCAAGTTGCTATGGAAACTTTCCTTGTGATATGAAGAATACTTCCATCTCTTGTTTAGAATAACAGTCTTTCTAAAGATATAAAAACTCGTACTTTCATACCTCCTGTCCACATCAGGGACATAAGCTCACATTTTGTGTATTTTTAATGGAGCAGGGTCAGTCTGCAGGCTTTAAGGCAGACCTTAGGTGTGACAGGAATGTAGTTTTCTTCACTGCTGTTGTTACTTTGATAATATATTGAATGTCCTTTTATTATGAACACATTTCATGTCTTTATCTGTGGTTGTTCCTTATCAATTGAGCTTGATCTTAGCTAATTAAAAACAAAGTATTTACTTAATGTGTCTATGCCTACATGCAAATATGTGTACCACACACATGCCTGGTGCCTGCAGAGGCCAGAAGAGGGTGTGGGATCATCTGGAATTGAAGTTACAGATGGTTTCAAATCACCATGAGGTACTGGGATCCAAACCCAGGTCCTCTGTAAGAGCAACCAGTGCTCTTAACAGCTGAGCCGCTCACCAGTCCCAGATTTCAGGTGAAGCTTTTCCATATCAGAGTCACGTACTCCACATTCATGTAATCCTCTCAAAAACAAATCTTGTTTCCCAAACCTGTTACTCCTCTTGTTTCTCTCTTTACATTTAGAGTAATTTGCAGGAAAATGAGTGCGACTGGAGGTGAACATGTCAAATGAATTAAACTCCTGGCAGAAGAACGCCGAATGCATGTTTCCTCTTGTTTGTGGGTCCTAGATTTTGTATAATAAATAAAATCATGTATGTCCAGATGATGTCAAAGCAGAGGGGAACCTGTGTAGGGACTAAGGGAACTGATGGAGGGGTAAGGAGTGAGAGAGGAGAGAGAAGTGGCTCTTTCTCAAGTATGCTTATTTAAAAAATGGCCTAAGTAATCAAGTATATTGAGATACAATTAATTGATTAATTATAAACAGTTGCTCATGGTTCTATCCCATGTAGCCAGTGTAAAGAGTGGTTTTTATTTCAGCGTATGTGTTCTCCATCTCACCCTGGTCATCTATTTGACTCTATAATGATCTTATCCCATTCATTAGGTGCCTTCTAAGCTGGCTCTTTCCAAGTTCTGAGAGGGTTGGTTTTACTCGCTGAATAATTTCTTAATTTAATCTAATTAACTGTGCTGTGCATGTGATTCTCCAGATTAAGACTTTTTAATTTTTCAGCTACAAGGTGTTAAGAGTCTGTTAAAACTGGAGTCTGTTCAGCAACACTGAAGCATCTTTAATATATTGTACAATTAAAATAGAGCAAATAACTGGCTGGTGTCTTTCAGTCAATTAAAATATTTTCCATTTAGTACTGTACTCTTGCAGCAGGTTGAAGGAGGGCCACCCTAAGTGATCAAGTACGAAGTACTAAGTACTCAAAATATTATAGCGTTTGGATAAAGGGACTTCACACACATGTGTAAATAAATAATACAATTACTATTAATATTTTGCAGTGCTGGGGTTGATTCTAGAGCTTTGCTTTTGCTAGGTAAGTGAGGTACACTGTCAGCTTGACTTAAGATATGACAATGAGATGGATTATTCAGTGAGCACAGTGTGTCATTCCAATTGTCCTTATAGGAGAGACTCAGGGAGAGTACACAGGGAGAGGAACGAAGGTGATGAGAAGATTGCACGGATGCACCTAAGCCAAGAGTGCCAGGGTAGCTGGTAGGAGCAAGAAGCAAGCACGTGTTCCCTTCTAGGGTCCTCCCACGGACTGTGGGCATGCGTGACTTCTGAATTAAAAACCTTGAAGCTCAGAGAGAGAGAGAAAGAGTGCATTTCTGTTTTTTAAATTACCCTATTTAGGGCAATTTGTTATAGTACTATCAGGAAATGAATGTACTTTTTTTTTTCCTTTCTGTGTCTATATTAGCACTTAAACACAAATGAGGAAGGCTGGGGATGGCTTAGTAGGTAAAGTGACTACCATTAAAGAGTGAGGATTTGATTTGGATCACCAGAACCCACTTTAAAAACTGGACAAGGTATAACTCCAGGCTGAGCTGCAGGAAGGGCCTGGGAGAGGAGAAAGGCAAATCTTTGAGGTTTATTGGCTAATCAATCTAACTGAACTGATAAGCTTCAGGTTCAATGGTAGGCTGTCCTTTAAAAAAGGTAGGGGCTGGAGAGATGGCTCAGCAGTTAAGAACACTGGCTGCTCTTCTAGTGGAAGAGCACCCTTGAGGGAGAGCTCATAACTATCTGTAACTCCATTCCCAGAAGACCTGACACCGTTTTCTGGTATCTGTGGGGCTCCAGGCATGCATGGGATGTACAGTCATACTTGTAGATGAAACATGTATATACATAAAAATTTAAAATATAATATAATGTTAAGAGTTTCTTGAGGAATGAAAGCTAACATCTACCCCCACCTCCATGTGTGCACACACATGTACGTGTGTACCTAACAATTACATATTGACCTTCAGCCTCCACATGTGTGCACACGCATAAGTATGAGTGCACACACATACAGAGAGAGAGAGAGAGAGAGAGAGAGAGAGAGAGAGAGAGAGAGAGAGAAGAGGGAAATGAGGAAAAGATAAAATGGTATTAGTAGCCATTGGTTATAGAATAATGACACAGAATTGCCTACTTAAGAAGTTAGTTGCATAAGAAGCACATAAACAATAGGATGAAATAATCGAGGCATAACTCACCTTTCTTTAGTTGTATTTTGATACTTGAAATGTGCAGTTGGCTAAGCAAATGGATGACGGGGTGGGGCGGACGAGCAGAAGTCGTAAGTAGACCACACAAAAGTGAGATGATATAGATATGACTGAAAAGTTGTGTTTACATTTAGATTCTTTCACTTTAAGTTGCATGTGGAGCCTTGCAGATCATAGCTGCATTTCTGCAGTGTGTGGTATGCAGAGGGACCTGACACCTGTTGCTCCTCAGTGAGGAGGGGCCCAGGCACTGGTGGACAGGGAAAGGCAGAGTGACCATTCGTTCACTCCCTTCTTTGCGTTCTCTTTCTTGATGGCAAGAAGCCAGCTATGCTTCAGTTTAATCCTCCTGGGGATAAGAGGCATTCCACTTAGAAAAATCTCTGAAATTTAATATCAGAAGTAAAGGAGAAAGACGTTTAAAAACCTAATATAAGAAAGGAGAAAATCACAGTTCCTGGTAAGCTCATTGGGATATGTTTATGTTCCTTAAGCTCAAAGTCATGACCATCTAGAAACAGGAACAGAGAATCCACCACATCCACATATCCCAAATCATGAGCCTGTTAATCACATGTGGCTTTTGTAATAAAAGAGCATAATTAGTTTTGTTTCTCTGAACAAGCTACAGAAATTTGATTTGCCTTGTGGTATGAGTTGCTTTATGGAAAAGGCCAGCACCCCACTCCATTCAGCACCTAGAAGAACAGATCCTTGACGAGCAGTTGAGGTAAATAGGCGTGAGCAGCCGCTGGTGCTCTCTATTCCGTGAGTTCTGACGCTGAGCTTCCGCGTTTACCGTTTTCCCCCGTTGGTGACTTGCAGCACTGTCTCATCTGCACTCTTTAATATTTAGGTCAGTGAATTTCAACTTGAAGATTTGTTGATTTAAGTGGCTTTGCTTCAGGTAGACTTCATTTTTGACAGATTGTACAATTCACAAACACTGTGTTTTGAGCAGGAAAAAAAAAAGTAGTTGTGTTGCAATTCTTTTGAACGAAGAGAATTGACTGCATCTATCACGGCTCTAATAATAGCGAAGTGCTGCATGTGTTCCCATTGAGTTTGAATCTAATGCCATTCATTTACTATGCAGTACTTTCAGGATCCTAAGCCTCACACGATTCTCTTGATTTATGCCTTGGTATGTGCTTTCCTCAGGATATTTTTTCCTTGTCCTGTACCTATAAATACTGTGCTGTATTGGAGTCAGCTCTATTTTACAACTGGGCGAATATGCTCACCTGCCCAGGTTTGACAACAGACAAGGACTAGCACTGCTAATGGAAGGGTGGACCTGGTAGGTGTGTTATACTTCATTGCTTCATGATGCATCTCTATGGGGAACCACACTGACTGGTGGGGTGAATGTGAACAAAGAAAGGGGTTTGCATGACAGGGTCACAAGCTCCAATGTTTCTGTGTATGCAGGGTGATGCAGAAGGGACAATAGTCAATGTGTGGTGGTTGGGGATCTTTAGACACACACATGAGGTATCTTGGTAGCAGCTGTTGTTCAGCCTCAGATTCTAGATACCACACAGGAATGCAAGTGCATGGTTGTCAGGAGCTCCAGAGACAGTGCAGGCAATACTTTGATTATTCAGTGTGAGTCATTCATAGGAACACAAATTAAAAGACTAGAAAAGATTACAGTGTATACGTCAAATCATGCAAGCTTGGTTGTGCTGGCTTGTAGGCCTCACAGGAGACACTGCCTTGCATTTGCTGACTTCTTCTTCCTGGTGACTGTTCATGTATATTGATGTCCCAAGCTCATTCACTCCTGGAGCTTGTGGAAGAGAATTTAGATAGTTCATAAGCTTTCAGAATAATTTATGTGGGAAACACCAGTGAAGAGCTGGTTCTTTGAAGGCAAAGACATGAGCTGAGCAAAATCTGAAGAGATAATCAGAAGTCATTTCAAAGCATCCAGTAGGAAGAGAGCTGGGAAAAGCAAGTAGAGAGAGTGAGAATAGCCAGGAAATATTTTACAGTAGCACAGGCTCAGGCAGCCTGACATCAATGTTTAGTGACGATGGGTCCAGAAATGAGAAGTCTGATTTCTGTCCCTTCTTTTATCCTTAACACTTTTCACCTGGCAGAGATACCAGATAAAAAACAGGACTCTGGGTTGAGGATGTAGTTCAGTTTGTACAGTGATTGCCTATCATGCAGGAAGCCCAGAATTGGGTCCTCAATACCACAGAAACTGGATATGGTGATATATACCTTCAATTCCAATGTCTGTGAGGTGGAGGCAAGAGGATTAGAAGTTCAATATCATCCTCCTGGGCTAGAGAGATGGTTCAGCAGTAAAGAGTGTTTCCTGTTTTTTCAGAGGACCTAAGTTTAGATCCCAGCACCCATGTTGAGTAGCTCATAGCTGCCTGTAAGAGTACCTTTAAGTGGTCTAATGCCTTCTCCTGGACACTGTAAGTACCCCACACATGTGACATGTACAACTAGAACACATATTTGAACATGTGCATACATACCCCAACAAAAATAAATCTTAATAAAAAAGATTATTTTTCCCTACATAGGCAGTTTGAGGCTAGCCTAGGCTATGTAACACCCTACCAAAATAAAATAAAATAAATGTGAATTTCAGGTAAATAATTTTAGATGTAAGCAAGGGTAAAATACTGAATGGAGCAACCTTATAGTAAAACATTATTCACTGTTTATATAAAATTCAAAGAAAAGCTGACATCTTATGTTTGTGCTTGCTAAATCTGACGACCATATACCATGAGACTGGACAAAATTAAGCCCATGCCAGAATATCCACAGTCTGAACATCAGAGGACAGAAAGGATATGCAGTGAACTCTTCTAATAGCATTTGTGTTGTCAAATGTGGACACAGTCCCGTGACCTAGCTGATACTACAAATGTTCTTCATGAGCGTGACTACATGTGGGAAAGTGGTCCAGGCTGGATGTGTGCAGAACTGATGTGGAAGCCTCACCCAAGGAGAGAGGACATATTTAAAGATTGCTTCTGTGGTGGGCAGAAATGTGTGACTAGGAATTTTAGCAGATATGAATAATAGAAGGCGACTATATGAGTGGTGGCTACCCTAGTTCTTACTATTTGGCCAAGAATAAAATGAAGATGTGGGAAAACATGGCTTTAATGTTGTGTGTCCCATAGCATTGTGGTGTTTGAATTTTACGTGGCAATGCCCTGGGTGTTCTGTACTGCATCACATACAGTATTACCTGTACTCTATAGTTTCCTGATTTATTTATAGCATACAGAACTATGATATGAGGACAAAAAAGAGCTTCGTAGGATAGAATTGCCTTCCCCAAATGGTTCCAGACTAGTTCAAGATGACAATAAACATAGAAATTTAAAGGAAATACAACCTATAAACAAGTGCTATCTCATGGCTGGCTCCTCTATGTGTTGTAACATAGATTTTGAAATGGAGAAAAGAAAGCCATCTTTGTGCTGCTGAATCCATAAGAACTTAATAGGAAGCAGGGTGGTGGTAGCACACATCTTTAATTCAGGCATTGGGGAGGCAGAGACAGGCAGATTGCTGTGAGTTCAAGGCCAGCTTGGTGTACAGAGTGAGTTCCAGGACAGCCAGAATAACAACAGAGAAACCCTGTCTCAAAACTGCCCCTTTCCTCCCAAAAGAATTTCATAGGAAATAGAAAAAAAAAAAGAGCAACACCTTGGGCGCTTTTCAATGAGAACAGAATGAGGGAAAAAAAGTGTATGGAAGAAGCTGAGCGTCACCTTGGCAGGTGCGGTCATTTGTGATTTCCAGGCCTGTCATATGATGACCCAAGAGCAACAGATACAGTGAGTGCATAGCCATGACATGTGATTCTGTCAGTTTTCTTTCTTCATTTTGGTGTTCTATTATATGAGTCTTCTTTTGCATCTCACCCCTTGGCCTTCTGTCTTTGCGGTCATATCTGTTTTGACTACAGAGTTCTAGGCTGTTTTGTCACATTGGTGCACAGGGACCTTTATCATTGCCTTCATGATTTTAAGTGGTTTCAGTGTTCACTTTTTAAAACTCTAGTGACTTTTTTTTTAAATCATATACAACTGTATAGTATGCTATTAGCAAATCCAACTCCCTGGTCCCTACGCTCCAACGCCTCTCAAACCCCTGTGTATCTCCTTCACAATTTTACGTACTTCATTATTTCAAACCACTGAGTTCGATTGTTGCTGTCAGGATGTGCTTGGGTATAGAGTCATCCACTTGAGTAGAGACAGCCCACCTGGGGCTGTATCTGTGAAGAAAACGCTCCCTCCCCTGGCAACCATCAGCTGCCAATAGCTCCTCATCTTGGGATGGGATTTCTTGAGCCCTTCCCTAGCATAAGCTGGAATGTTAACTGGCTTAATCTCAGGCAGGTCTGTGCATTCAGCTATAGCTTTATGAGTTCATGTGTATGCAACAGGCATTTCATTTTCAAAGAAACATTGTTTTACAGTGGTTCTAGCAACCTCTGGCTCTTTAATCTTTCCTCTTCCTCTTCTGTGATGATCCCTCAGTTTTGGGGAGAGAGATTGTGATGTGCATGTCCCATTAAGGGCAGAATATTTCAAGTAATATATTTGTTTTGCTTTGTGGTAGATCGGTGAGAATCTTCATTGAATAAACAAACAAAACGTGTATTTGGATACCAGTTATATGGAGAAGCAGCATCAAGTACTGGCTGAGAGCATGCTTGGATCCTTCCTGGCTGTACCATTCTGTGATTGGGTATCTTTGTGAAAGACTTATAACTTCCTTTTGCTTTATTTTATGGACTTTAAAATAACATTAAAAGTGAATTTCTGTGAAAATTGAACAGGACAATCAAAAACTTGGATCATGATAGATAAACTATAATCTATCATCATTAGTATAATTATTTGTAGCATTCAATTATGTGTGTTATAAACAAGAAAGACAAGATCTCTACTGTCTTGGAACTGTTTTCTCCTACTGTTCTAAGAAAAACCCTAATGTGATAGAGACCGTGGTGATAAGAAATGTGGGCATCTTTGGGTGGATGTCAGCAGACAGTACCTTGACAGTCAGAAGACCAAATGAGAGACAGGAAATAGGGTCATAGCTTAAGGAAATGAAATATCCCCACCTTTTGGTAAAAATGCGTTGCAGCATGTTTTGATGTTTGTGAACTTGACCCCTCAAAGAGGGGAATGTTGATGTTGCTGGGACAGAGAAGCTAATGACATGAGCAGAGGGCCCCCTTCCACATGAAGGAGCTGGTCTTTGAATGTGGCACCTTTCATTTGTGAAGCTAGAAGGTGACATGAGGCAGGTGGGAGTGGGCTCCTGGCCTGTTGTCTTATTTTCTCTTTGAAGAATAAGTTAATGTCTATCAGGATTAGGAAGGGGATGGCTGGTGGCTGGGGGATGCCAGCTTGAAAGTCTGAGGACAGAAATGATTCTGTGAAATGAACTTGTCAGGGATCAGCAGTGGGATTCCAGGCAATAGTAGTGCCTATTTGGGATTTGTGGTCATGAATTTAAAATGAGACTAGTCAACCAAGTTGCATGTCTAAAATAACACTTTCCCTAGAAAGGTACATTGGTAATGTTTCCTGAGATGTGTACATAACTGAAAAATATTCTAACTTTCAAAGCAGAAATTCCAAGTTGCCTACATAATCGCTTAGATAAGAATTATTAAGCCACATGTACTGGTATATGTATGTAAATACTTGTGATCTGAGCTCTTGGGATGCTGAGGCAGCATCAGGAGTGTCTCAACAAAAATCATCCTCCCTACTGCATAGCAATGACTCCTAACCCCCAAAGCAAAGTAAAGGCTTCACGCTTTAGCCCTTTCTGCAGAACTGTCCAGAGGCATTAAAAGGTTCTGTGTCTTTTGTCCTGCACAGAAGCCAGTGGCCATTGATGGGTTTTGAACTCTTCAAACATAGCTGATGCCTCTGAGAAACTGGAAGTTTCATTTGATTTGCTTTTCTTTGTTTAAAGTGCCACATATGGCTCGTAGCTATTGTTTTGTATAACACAGCTGTATTCGCTGCCATGTTGCCTTATGACATTTGCTTTCACAGAGCAAAATCCAAACTATTTGTTTTGTTTTTAGAAATCTGAAATTTTACAAATTGTGGAAATGTCTATGAGATTTGTTTTTAAAATGAACGTGCCGAATACTTGGCAGTCACTAGTCTTTTCTTGGGTTTAGGGAGGTTTCTACTAGTATAGCTATCTTTTGGAAATTCTGTGATTGACAAAAACAAACATTTAGAAGCCATGCTCTGGGTTTGTAGCTCCACCTCAGAGACTGACGATTGTGGATCTTTTGGAAAATACCTCCACGTCTCGTAGAATTATTTACTTCAGTGTTGCCATGTGCTGCAAATAGAGGACCTTTTTCATTTCCCTTTAGTGCATGGTTCATTTGCCTTGGTTTCTTCTTTGAAAATGTGTGTTGCTCGTAGGCAAGGCCACCGATCAGGGCTTCACGGTGGTGGCTTCAGACAGGCTTTCCCTGTCTTTGTTTCTGTTTCTGGGAACCTTTTCACAGTTGTTCTTCGTCCTTATTCTGTTTCTGTGGTGTGAAAAGGTTTTGTATTGCTCTGGTGCAGGGTTCATTTTTCTCCCTGACTTTTTATTTCACTGTCCATTTTTTCCCTTTTGCCTCTTCTCATTTGGTAGAGACAATATGTTCTTGAGTCTTGGCAGGCACAGCAGAGATCCATATGCTGCATAGCTCATGCCCTGTTGTCAAACAAGTCAGGGAGAGGATTAGTTTTGAACTCTAGGGAAATGTCCATCTGTCCCCCTTCTTTGTTGGCATTCGTTTTTGAATGGACTTCAATGTAGGTAGCTCAAGAGCTTGGTCCTCAGTGGTGAGTATCAAGGAATCACTGTTTTCTGTGCCCATTCTTCTGCCCAGGGATTGTCTCATCAGTCTTCAGTGGGAAACTGTGAGGTAAGCATTGCCATGGTTCCTGAGATGTGACAGGTTAGTACTACTTCTGCCGTCTTCCTTCTACATGGGACATCAGGGGGTCCTGCTGCCATAGTAGAAAACCTGTGTCTCAGGTTTGGAATGAGGTGTGGGTTTGGTAGAGAGACTCTTTGTGTGGGTAAAGTTCTGTTCTTAAAGGCTGTCAAGAAAATGGAAACAGTGTGTATGGGGTGTTTTTTGGTGACTTTTTTTGCCATCTTTTAGAATGAGTCACTCTCTCTGTGCCGGACCTCAGTTCCCAGTTCTTCTGCACATTGCTTTCTCATTGTCAGGGAGAGGAAGGTTCTGAGTCGGGCTTGGTTGTTCTATTTATTCCTGTAACAGTGGATGTACTGGTGGGGTGAAGGCTGTGTTGGTGTAGGGGAGACTTAGGAGTGCTGCCCTTCAGATTCCAAGGCCTCACACACCTTGTGTTCGATTTATTTATTTCTTCTTAAAATGTGTGTTTCAAACCTTTGATCCACATTCCTAACAACTTATTGTAGAATTCTCATGACTCACGCTTTACTTATTTGAAATGTATCATTTAAATGTACTCACTTAAAACGTTGCATCCAGTGTCTTTTAGTATATTCAGAACTCTACACTGATCAACCCTAGCTTACTTTTGAGAAACATTTTTATTGCTACACATCAGAAACCCCATATTAATAAAACCCCAAACATACATGTATCTGACCAACATGTTATCATTTGTGACTTGACTTGCGTAGCATGTTTTGAGGTCCATCCATGCTTTTAAATGTCTCCTGTCTTCATTTTTATTGGCAAAAGGTATTCCGTGATGTGGGTATGGCACATTGCATTTATCTGTTGTTCAGTTGGTGGGCACTTGAGTTACTTCTATTCTTTACTATTATGAATAATTCTGGGATGATCATTTATGGGTTTTTGCTTTGACATGCTTTCATTTCTCTTGGATGTAACTAAAGAGTAAAATTTCTGGATTGTATAAGAATGCTGTGGTTTATGATTTGAACAAGTGCCAAAAATGCTTGAAATATGTGTGTTTCTGCATATCTAACATGTAAATACGTGTCTTTATTATCTACCACTTTTGTAGCGATCAGTTGGTACTTCATTCTTCTTTGATATTCATTTCCTGGACACTAGATGATGCTGAGCATCCTTTTGTACCTTTCTGAGTATTTGTGTATTTTCTATGGAAAAACTCCTACTCAATTGTTTGCCTACTTCAAATTTTATTTGCCATTCTATTATTGAGTTACAATTCATTATTTAAACACAAGTTCCTAATGCATATATTTTTAGTTTTTTCTCTATTGTGTAGGTGGTATTTCAATTTTAATGAAAGGCTAGGGTTTAATTTCTGTAATATCTACTCTATCCCACTAACCTATATGCCTCCCTCTAAATCAGAACCATATTGACTCGGTTATTGTAGCCCTGTCTTTAATTTTGAAATAAAAACATTATTCCTCTAAGTTTGTTCAGTTATTTTAAAAAATTGCCCATTTTGAGTTCTTTGAGTTGTAATCTAAATTTTAAGATCAGCTCAAAACATAGGACTGAGATGTTGATAGAGAGCATGTGGACACTGCCCATTTGAGAATCCTTGCAGTTGTAATGACTTTAGGCCATCTGACTCATGAACATGGTATATCTTTCCATTCACATAGGTCTTCTTTCATCTCACCAAGACTTCATAGTTTTCAACTATCAGTTTTATGTATTTTTTATTGAAATTATTTTTTTGTAAATTTGCCTTTTTCAAAGCTATTATAAATTGCATTATATTTAATAAAATATAGACATACATTGATTTATGAATATTTACCTTGTAAATTGTCACTTTGCTGAGCTCATTCATTTATTTAAATATTTTTCTTTAAAAAAAACAGATCTCAGAATTTTTAATATAGAAGAGCATTTCATCTGTAAATATGGTACTTTTACTTTTCCAGTATAGGTGCTTTTTGCTTCTTCATGCTGCCTCTTCTGGATAGAGCCCAGAGTACAGTGGCGAATGGAATCAGTGAGAGTGGATACCATTATCTTGTTCTTCATTTTTAGAGAAAGAATGGAAGTCTCACTCTCTGTTATGTATGGCTATTTACAGGTTTTTCATAGATGTGCTTTTTTTTTTGGTTGAGAAATTTGTATTCCAATTTAAATGAATTTGTTGAACCATGAAAAATGTTTCAAATTATTAAATGGCTTTGTGTTTTTATTGAGATTATCATGTGATTTAGTCCATTGTATGTTAATATAATATGTTAGAGTCATTGACTTTCAGATACTGAATCAACATTGCATTCTTGGGATAAATCCCATGTGATTGCTATGTCTGATCTTTTAAAAAGTATGTTTTTAGAATACGTTTGTTGGTGTTTGTTGGTGTTCAGTTGTAGGTTTTTGCTTGTATATTCAGAAGAGATCTCAGTCTATAGAAATGTTTATATTTCTGATTTTTCAGTTGTCTGATTCTCATATTATCTCCATACTAGCCTCAAAGAATGAGCCCTTAAATGCTATGTCTTTGAATTAATTTTTGTGATGCTTTTACACTAACTTCCCCTAAAATGATTAATCGAATTTATTATTTTGTGGGTTCTATTCAGCTTCTCTCTTTCTTATTGCCTGATTTTGATAGGCTGCATCTGTGCCAGCTAGTTTTTGTCAACTTGACACAAAGTAGAGCCATCTAGGAAGAAGGAACCTCAGCTGAGGAGCTGCTTCCATCAGACTGATTTGTGGGTGTGTTTGTGGGTTCACTTTCTTGATTGATAATCCATGCAGGAGGGCCAAGCTCACTATAGGCAGTCCCTCCTGGGTGGGTGGTCCTGAGTTGTATAAGAAAGCAGGCCTATCAAGCCTTTCAAATTACGGAATTCTTTTATCGTCCTTTTAATTTCCATCCAGCTGATGGTAGCGTCTCCTCATTCAGCGTTGATCGTCATGTCTCAACTCTTCTCTTTCGTACTCTGTTGGTTAACCATCAAAAGCACATGCATTTTCCAGGCATTTTCAAAGATATAATTTTCTTGTTTTGCTGATTTTTTTCTTTCATTTATTTCTGTTCTAATAATTATCACATTCTTTCCATTCCTTGCAGATTTGCCTTACTTTTCTTTCTCTTTTCTTTTCTTTTGGTGTCGTAAATGAGCGAGTCGTTCATTGCCTTAGTGTATCCTTGAGATAGACATTTCTAGCTAGAAATTTCTGTTTAAGCACTACTTTTTCTGTATCTCATCAAATTCTCTGTGTCTTATTTGCATTTTAATGCATTTATAGTGTTTACAGGTGTTCTTCTGATTTTTTTCTTCAATCCATTCTTATTTGGAAATGTGTTTTTAAAATTTCTGTGTATTTGTGAACTTTTTTGATTGCTTTCTTTTTTTTTTGCAACTGATTTCAAGTTTTATTCCATTCTTCTCACAAAACAAACTTTTTCAGACACATATTTAGGCTTGTTTGATGGCTTACAATGTGGTTTATTCAGGAAATGACCCATGCGTACTTGAGAAGGATGCACTCTGGCTGTTGTGTGCTGGAGTGCTCTATATGTTTGGCTTTGGTTTATAATAAATGTCTAATCTTAAATTTCTGTTGACTAAGAGCAGATTTACCAAGATATTTAATCTGTACTTGTTGGTATTTTCAGATGTTTAAAGGAGCCAATTGCCTGTTTTATTATACTCAGGAGTGAGACTTGCCCAAAGGCAAAGGAATATATTATATTAAAAACAAAGCAAGGAATTAGGAAGATGACTCAGTAGATAAAGTGCATACTATATAAGTATCAGGACTAGAGTTTGGGTTCTCAGAACTCACATAAAAGCCTTGCAGGCATGGTGGCTGCCTGTATTTCCAGCACTTTGATACAAGAGATGAAGGGTCCCAGAGGCAAGTTGGCTAGCCAGATTAGCCAAATTGGTGAGCTCTAGGCTCAGCAAGAGACTCCATCTCAATAAATCAAGTGGAGAATGTTTAAGGAAGACATAGGCTGTCAAATTTAAGTGTCATATGCATACACACATGTGCCTATGCACATAAAATATACATGCATACCATATATATATGCATGCATACACTCACATGCAGGAAAGCAAACAATATCAAAAATGTTTAATCAGCATTAACATCATTGTTCTAGGATGTGGGTATTACATGTCGAGTGTAAGGAATGGGTGTCAAACACAGCCTGATTACTCATGTTCTTATACGGAATTGTCCTAAACTCAATAGAACTACTAGATCCCAGAGACCCATACAGCACACAGAGAACAACTTCACAGATTCAGAAGAGATTCACAGATTCCGATGAATGTGAATCAATGTTTTACATCCCTGCATCTGTTCCTGCTTGTTGATGTTAGCTATGGTTGTCCTTCAAGAGGACATAATTTAAGATCCAGTGGATGCAGACTATGGCTGTATCTTCACACTTGTACATTTGAAGACAGAAGTCAGAAGTATTCAACAGTTCCGTAAAGTTTCAGTCCCCTGAAGTCAGTTTGAGATGGTGTTTGGTTGTATCCTGTTTTGTCAACACATGTTCCTTTTCATGAAACTGCTGGAATTGAGGCCAACATCTCCCATTAGTGTTGTAAACAGGGATCCAAATTGAGATGGTCTCTGGCTGAATGCACCCTGGAGAACTCAAGAATTGTTCTGTTTGACAGATAACAGGGTTCTCATTGACACAGTTCCGATGGATTAAAATATGCTTATATCATTAAGTATATTTTGGTGTGGGTTGAATTTTTTTCTGTGCTGCATGAGGTCACCATTAAATACCGAGCTGGCTTTATTTCAGCACTGTTATTAATAAATCACTTAGCTTTCGCAATATGAATTTGAGAATGCCTTTCCCATTGTTAAAAATTGTTTTGTCTAACTTATTTTCACTTATCTTACAGTTAGAAAGGATGATTATTTGGTGACATGAATACATTCTTATGAATAATTCTTTATTTTACTTTTACCTTCAAATCATTATATATAACCATTTGACTTTATAAGTACTCAGCTATATGGGAGAAGTATTTCGTTCCTCCTGAAACAATGCATTTTTTTCCTCCTAATATGCAAAAAAAGTCACGTCTCTAACCATCACTAATTGATCGTTTCCATTATAGACTTTTTGTAGAGGGCACATAACTTAAATTACAATCTGATTACTCTCTAGGATACTTCGTCTTTAAGGAACCCTGTCTCGAGAACTGTTTTCTGTTATATTTAGACGTACATATAGTAGAAAGGACAGCAATAATGATTTTCAGTCTCAGTTTAATCACATTAGTGGGTGATCTTGATTGACCAAGCATCCAGTTTTCCTGAGCTCCAGTGCGCACTATGCACAGTGGAAATGATGCAGCCCTCTGCAAGTGATTATGAGTGTTAAAGATCCTAATGGCTGTAAAGCACCTAGTAAGTGCCTGGTGCACAGACCAACTCTCAGTAGTAGTAGCTTCCTCTTTCCTTCCTTCCTTTCCCGGTGGCAGACGAGCTTACTTTTTCCCTTTTCCTTTATCATGGCTAGTAATCAAACACTCTGTCCAACTACATGCTCAACCTTGAGATGATCTTTTTAATACTAGTTTTATATGAATCACATCTGTGTTCTTCTAACCTGACTTATACCTTGAATGTAGTCAGAGCTTTTCTTTTTCTTTTTTTTTTTTTAACAACTTCAGTTCCTTTTCTCAGATACAACAACAGCAACAACAAAAATTCCCTACTTCCCTAGTTTTGATTTTTCAACATTTTAGGCAGCTATTGCCTTTATCTTTGTTATGACCTTGTCTATTAAAGAGTTGTATTTGATATGATGCTAGTCGAGAATAGAAATACTGTGGGGGATAGTAAAACTAGCATTATCATTTATCTGAATTCTGTGAAATCTTACCAAATAAATACAACTATATGATTGCTCTTTGTTTTCCTCCTGGACTTTACGTTTGCTTCTAAATCACACTTTTCTTCCCCGCCTCTGTCCCTGAAGCAGTCAATAGAGCTGATCATATTCATTCCTTCAGCTGTAACTCAAATTCCATTAAAGGCCATGGTGCTGCCAGCCTTATCATATTTGAGCCAGGGATTCCATTTCCCATTAACGACTAATATCATCTGTTGGTTTCTTCCTTATACAGTGACAGTGTTTACTGGGCTTCCGAAGCCAGTTTAGAGCTTAACTTTGGAATGTTGTAAATCAATCTGCCCATATTTGGCTTTAAAAATGGCCTCTAAGAGTGAGATAAAGGTTTCCTGTTTAATGATGATTAATAGCCTATTTGGATGTATTCATCTGCGGAACTGAAGATAATTTTGTCATCAGACCACTTGTATAAGTGCACAAACAGATGGGTCTTGCTCCAAACCCTGGAGGCAGACAGAACAGATGCCCCTTTAATTGCTTGGGGAAGAAATGTGCACAGGCATGTCACCCTCCAAAGGACACTCTGATTGTCACTGTGACAACTTTCAGATTTGATGCTTTAGAATGAGACAGAAACCATTGCATCCATTCAGTGAAATCTTCTCGGACTGTACTGCAGCTATTTATCTCAAAGAAGAACCAAAAAGAGTTTCTAATGAATGAATACAGTAACATGGGAGCCAGAGCAGATTTACACAGAGTACCAGATTCACTCAGAAGCAGATATGTCAGAATGCTGCGTGGAAATTGCTAATGCCCTCTGGTAATGACAGCGTTGAGGCCAAACTTTGGTGATTCACACTATTTCCTACAGCTTCATATCGCTCTTGTCATCTGTTAATGGGACAAGTAACACCTTTCTCAGGGATTGGTTGTCAAGATGAGACTTTGAACTGATCCATAGCAAATGCATACACGTGGTAGTAAAGATGGAATTTAATTTCTAGAGAGATGTACATACATGTTAGCTATGATCACTACTTCACTCTCCGTTACTTAGTTAAGGAAGTTAACCATGTTAGCCAGTCTCATGAATGTAGTACCTTCCACTAAAAAACAAGCAAGTCGGGCTTTCCTTATTGAGAGTCTGTCAAGAAGCACTTAGCATCTCATCTGACTATCTCCTGAATAATTGGATAAGACAACAAACCACATTCTATCGACCTCTGGCACAGTAGTCTAAAATTCCCAAAGCATTGATCAAAACTCAAGCAGTTATTATTCAAAAATAGAAATTTGGCAACATCAGAGAAGTGACAAAACGCTTTGTAGTGAGTGCTTGTAAATATTTACTCATTTATTGCCCAAAGAAATAAGCAACACCATTAGATCACAAAAGAGAAATGACTTCCTACATTATTTTGCATCATCAAGAAATTTTATTGTTTGGAGTTTTTTTCTTAATTACTTATTGACTGAAGAATTTGTGATCAGAAGAGGCTAGTAGATTTTTCTACTCCTGGCCTCTAGTTTCATAAATAGACAGAAGCCCTAGGAGTTAAATGACTGGATCATAGAAAACAAATTAATGAGTGAGATAAGGATAGGAATCAGGTTAGACTGATGGAGGGCATTAGGGAAGTTCATTCCGTGGCTTTCCCAAGCTGTGCCCATCAGTGCTGTTGGGTGGGTATTCAAACAAGGGGATGGGCGGGACTGGCAGGGGAAAAGGCGGTTTGCAAGAATTTTTTTTTTTTTTTTAAGCTAAAAAGACTTCACAGGAAGTACAGACATCTCCCATGATAATTTTCAGTGGGTTAACAGGGCTGACAGATGAAACAGCTCTGTTGTTTGGTCATTATTCCGAGGCTTAGGATGCTGTTAATGAGAATTAGCTCAGCAACCTGTTAAACAGTGTAAGCAGGCTGTAGGTAATGTCCGTTTCCAGAAGGAGAAGGATTGCAGAAGTGACTGATCATGTTGATGCGGGCAGATTCTCAGCAGCTATACCTTTTTCCTTCACATATGTGATGGGAAGACACAGCTCTGCACTTGAGCTGTGTATGCAGGAAGGGTGGTCAGTGTTCTACTCTGGCTAAGATGTGAACGAAGGGGAGTGAGTACATTGACAAGAAGATGGAGATCTAGAGAAATGCCTATCAGAAGAGTAAAGCTGGAGCTTAATGTCTTGAAGATTGTTCCCATTTATCAATATCATTCACTGTTCATTTAGCAATTACTAGTTGAGTGTCTACTTACAGACACAAACTGTTCTAAGGGCTAGAGATATTGTAGGGAACAATAACTTTTGTCTGCCAGTGTCTTCATTCTTGTGGGGGAGGAATTAAATTATATCTCTCTTTCTCACCTGTTCCTTTGATACACCGATTTCTTCATTCTTACTTCCCACTCTTATCTAGAAATATCCAGGAACTCAACTCCGTTATTATGTGTTTCACCTTCTCTGACCTATGTTAAGCTTTTCTGTATAGGCCCAGAGGGCCTCTATAATCCCATTGAGTCCATTATTTGCCCAGCAGATCCTAACTGACTGAAGCTCCCATGCAGTCTTCTTGAACCTATGTGATCTCTCTGAGTTCCATGGAATTCCCCTTTGTTATTTCAAATGCCTTCAGATAATTTTCACACAAGATTTTTGCCAACACCAATATATCAATTGCTGGGACTTCTGGTGTAAATTCAGAGGGAGTACAGAAACCAAGATTTGTGTTTGGGTTAAGTAACATCTAAGATTTAGGTCAGTTAGGGAAAGGGCTTTTCAGCTGGGAGCAATGTCTCTAGGTGAGAGAGACAGACAAAAAATATGCAGACCATTTACAAAGTCAACCTTGGACTTAGACACGGAGATACTGAGCACTTGTAATCAGAAAGAAATCAATTACTGTTGCTGACTATTGACCAACGGCACAAGAATTACTGTGATGGAGTTGTTTTCTGGGATCCTTAGTGAAAGATCTACAAATGACACGCCATCTTGGTGAAGTGAAACAAGAGTTTGATTTACGGTGCTTTTTTAGGGCGAGATGAAATGTCTCAGAGGTAGTAGGTGTTACCCAAAATGACATTTTATCTTTGAAAGCCTGAGTGGCAGTGCTCATTTTTCTCCTTCAATGTGTTGGAAAAATCTAATCTTTAACAATATCAGTCCTTATTTCCCTAACTGTTCCCATTAGAAAGGTGATTTGGCCTCACATTTGATTCCTGGGAGGTTGAAATTTAATCAGATACAATGACATTATAAATCAAAATGTCTTTGAATCCTGTGATAGGAGAGATTTATGTAGTGCATATTTTATTTTTAAAATAATTCACAAGGTAGTTAATTCTAATAGAATATTGTTGACATCATTTAGTTTTAGTATTTGTTGTGTTGGATCTGTTATTCTTAGATATTGTAATGCTCTCATTGTCTTGTGATATTGTATTTTCCAAAGTAGGGTGCTTCAGCAGATTTCACACCACACCCTCCTTTTATACAATAACACTGACATCCTTTCTATCAAGGACGTGGTTATATCTTTTGTCTTGGAATCTGGGTTTCCTGATCCAGATTTGAAAGTGATACATTTGATTTCTGAAGCTAAGTCACAACATTGTCATGCTCTTCCATCTTACTCTTTTGGGTTTTTGGCTTTTGGAAAACATCCAGCGACCTGTAAGTAAACATGATTGTATGTTGGCTTGTTGCCCAAATAAGAACCTACCTGACAGCCAGCATCAACAGATGCTGAGATGCTGAGAGCCTTCAGGCACAGAGTGACCCATTCCCAGCTTCTCAGCCACCCAGGCTGATAATATGTGAGCCAGAGAGCAGCTCTGTTCATATTGCAGACCCATGACCCAAGTGAAAGAGTTTGGGATCACCTATTTCACAGCAGAAGACAATGAGAAGTTCTTAGCATGCATCGACATAAATCTACCTTAAGAATCATGTTTTAAAGAGGAGCCACATATTAATTTTGTCCACAATAAAAACATTATCTTGACTTTTACAGCTAAATAAAGATCATGAGTCCCATTCATTGGATAATAGCTTCTAGATGAGCCTTTAGGGGCATGGTCAAGACTGAGACTATCTATACAGCTTTGTTACACATTTGTTGGTAGACAAGTTACTTATTCTTGTTATTGATAAAATGGGGATAGTACTAATATCCTTAACCTAGACTTTTAAGGTCAAATGATTTAATGCATGTGAAAATCTTAGAACAATACTTGGTACAAAGCAAACAGGGAATGGATGATGAATACTGTTATTAGTAGCAAATAACCCTGATGATTTAGGAGCACAATTCAAGAATTTGTCGTGGGTAAAATAACTCAAACTCAGTAATGATTATTTCATAGTTTTCTGCATGTTCTTACGATGATGAACCATGCAGTATATTTTCATATGTTTTATGTTCTTCTAAAATCACTACCCAAAAAGTGCAACACAAACATAAAGCTCTACTGTCACTTTTGTCTTAAGAACTCAAAGCACTGATCTGCAAGGACAAGGTCAAGTATAATATTATGTACCATGAATGGACCTTCACCAATACTTTAAATAAGCAAATCCCTATTAAGAAAGGCAAATGCCTTATGTTTTCTCTCATATGAAGAATATGAATTTAAAATTACATACGGATGTGTGTGCGGTGGAGGGGGGAGGTTCATGAAACTGCAAAGAAGTTTATGAGAAGAGTAAGAGATACTAAGAGAGGGAGGGAAGGGGGTAATGGAATGCGAATGGCATAATGGAAAAAGGAGACTCTCTGGGAGAAGGAAGGGAACCAAGGGAAGCAGCCAGGGACCAGGAAGGCTTTGGAGAAGTACAGGTGGAGACAGAGTACAATGACACAAATGTTTGAAAACATCTTAACAGAAAATCATTACTTTGTATACTAAATTCTAAAAACTAAGGTTCATGCGGCTAGAAGGGATATCGCAGTTGGTAAAGTGCTTTCCACACAGTCATGATGACTTGAGTTTAATCCCCAGAACCCACAAAAAAAGTTGGGCATGGCGGTCCACACTTGAAATCCCATTGTTAGAGATGCAAAGACATGCACAACCCTGGTGATTACTGTCCAGTTAGTCCAGACTAATTGGCAAGCCTCCGGCCAGTACGAGACCCTGGCTCAAAGAACGAGGGAGACAACAGTTGAGAAATGAGGCCGTCCTCTGGCCTCCACAAATACTCAAACACACACATGCATGTCCACTCATACAGAAATGAACAGGCATACACGTGTACACAGAGAAAAGTAAGGTACACCACTTACAATAAATTATTTATAACTCAGCACAAGAAACAAAGTTTTAAATATTTACCTATGCTGCGTGTTAAGTTGAAGGCATTGTGTATGTTTTCAAGACAATTCACAAAAATCTAAACATACATGCACCAAAAAGCAAAGTGAATGCAATACCCACAATTCATCAGCTGGTGGTATCTCTGTAACCCACAGGGTACTGCACAAGCTGTTGTTTACACAGCATAGCCCTTGGCCGCTATTGAGCATGTACTTCATGATTTTCCCAGGAAGTATTGGGGTATCTGCTTGGCACAATGGTATACCTACTTTCAAATCAGACTCCAAGCAGGAAGCACCTTTCCCCACCAAGGAGATTTAGAGCCTGTCTTCTATCTTCACAACACACAGAAGACAGCAATTACAGCAAAGACAACACAGAGGAAGATGTTCCGGTTAGAGATACATTATGTGACCACAGAGAGCAATTTAAAAAAAAAATCAAGAAAGAAAGCCATACTTAGAAATCCACAGATAAATTAAGCCTCTGCTCTCTACTTAAAAACTGAGATTCAGAAGCATAAGCAAAGAGGAAGCTGTAGTTATAAAGAGCCTACAACAAAACGCAGACATCCTCACAGCTGCAAAAGTGCCAGGAGGATCAAGTCTGGGCCAAGATTATCTGAGGGTCCCTGCAGGTTAATGCCAACCATCATCAGATCACATCACTGAGGTGAAACATCACTGCGATATCCCTTCTAGCCGCATGAACCTTAGTTTTTAAAATTTAGTGTACAAAGTAATGATTTTCTGTTAAGATGTTTTCAAACATTTGTGTCATTGTACTCTGTCTCCACCTGTTCTTCTCCAAAGCCTTCCTGGTCCCTGGCTGCTTCCCTTGGTTCCCTTCCTTCTCCCAGAGAGTCTCCTTTTTCCATTATGCCATTCGCATTCCATTACCCCCTTCCCTCCCTCTCTTAGTATCTCTTACTCTTCTCATAAACTTCTTTGCAGTTTCATGAACCTCCCCCCTCCACCGCACACACATCCGTATGTAATTTTAAATTCATATTCTTCATATGAGAGAAAACATAAGGCATTTGCCTTTCTTAATAGGGATTTGCTTATTTAAAGTATTGGTGAAGGTCCATTCATGGTACATAATATTATACTTGACCTTGTCCTTGCAGATCAGTGCTTTGAGTTCTTAAGACAAAAGTGACAGTAGAGCTTTATGTTTGTGTTGCACTTTTTGGGTAGTGACTTTTTTAGAAGAACATAAACTTCACATCTTTGAGTAGGAAGCTGTTGCATACCTTTTACTTTAGAGAGAATCCTGGAGCTCTAAGGAAAGCTGGAAAAGGATTAACTTAAGTTGCATTTGGCTCTAATAACAGGATCAAAGGTTTCATTGCCTTTTTCAGTGAGGTGTCAAAAGGAAGGCGATGGGTGTTGTAGTGACAGCTCCGTCGCCATATAGGGGGCTCAGTTTTGGGACAGCTGTACCTTCAGGCATGGCTGCTATAGTCCAGGAGATAAAAAGGAGACGGGAGAAAGGACAGCAGCTCATAAAAGATGCATTTTATCCCTATAAAATCAGGAAAACAGTTTGTCTTCTAGTCACTCTGTTCATTGTACTTCTGTTTACCACTAATACGTCATATGATGTCTACTAATGTCAAGGGTTATCTTACTTATCTCCTGCTGGAGAGCCAACTCCCCTACCACTGTACCTAAATTCTGACATGCCTGTGTGTCAGTATGTGTGTGTGTGTGTGTTATACCAGCTGGTGCCTCTGTCCCCAGGCTTCTCATAAAGGATGACCAAAGTAAAGATAGTCATGGGACTGAAAACTTGAGAGGAACACATCCTCACTCACATGATTGCTGGATTCAGTACATGTTGGACTGATGGTGTTGGCTTCAGTTTCTCACAGCCTGTTGACCAGAGTTCTGTTCCTTCCTATGAAGCTCTCCATAGAGCATGTCACATATCATACTTAGCTTGTCCTAGAATAAGCAAGAGTAAGAGAAAGCAGGTGAAAATGGTGGCTATAATCTTCTATTTGCTGTTGTTATAAAGGGGGTATATGTGATAATGTCTTACTTTGTAGCCTAGGCTGGCCTCAAACTTAGTGGTTCTCCTGCCTTAGCCTCCCAAGTGTTTGGATTATAGGTGTAAGCTACCATGCAATGCCTCAAAGTCTTGATATTTTAATTTTATTTTGAAAGTGACACCCTTACATCTTTCTGCAATTCTGCTTTTATGCATGGCAGAAGGTCTAGCCTATGCTCAATAGGAGTGGCTGTGTAAGCCATGGATACAGAGAAGTTAGGATCTTTAAGAGCCACCTTATAAGGTTCCTACCACATCAATCAAAGAAGATCAATACTTTTAGCAATATGTTGCTAAAAACAAAATCCTGAAAGAGAGGATGTTGATGACATGTATGCAGTTAGCCATTGCAATCAGAGAGCGGATGAAAAGTACAGTGTGAAGATGTCAGGGACCCAGGTCGCATGCTAGATGTGCCACCTAGTCAATTGATTAACCAGCGTCTTTGACCCTCTGTTTGTTCCCTCGACAAAATCATGATGTCATTGTCTAAATTAAATGAAAGAGTGAAGCCTAAAAGAGTGTGTTGTGAGCTGTCACTCGTAGCTCTTCTATTACTGTAAGGTGGAGCTGAAACTAGAATATAGTTTTCTAACTAAACAGCAGTGGTTTTCCTTAACACAATATGATATGGCCCTGAAGTACAAATTCTGAGACACATTGTAGAGACCTTACATCTAGACAATTGACTTTCTGTATATATTACAACCATTTTGAAAAGGCCGTCTCCACACCCATCTAGGCGAATGTCAAGGAGCCAAGCACAGGAGAGTGATGTTCTGTGTCTATGCTCTTAGAATACCTATGTCCACATAACCACACAACGTCATGATTCCTTTGGCTTTGAAAAACTCTTGTTTTTATTTACTCTTTTAAGTGGAAGCCTAATATTCTTGATCTATTTTTGGGTTACATAAGATTACCTTGCTACAAAGTAACAACTAAAATGTTCTACTGCTTTTTATAGTTTTTGTAATAGATAAAGAATGGATATTTAATTCATTTATATGAATGCTCCTTTGAGTGCATTGACTATTCTATCTTTAGAGTTCACCTTATGGTTAAAGTAAAAACCATCGTGGTTATTATATATCCATTCAACCTCTATTCAACACACTCGGGTTGAATACTTGCTTGGACAAGGGCAGGAAGGGAGTTGGTATTAGGGAGATGCAGACTGGACATCAAAGAAGTAATCACATGAACAGCAGTAATTCAAATCAGGGTTAGTGTCCCATAAGTATCATTGGAAGCCCTGAATGTTAAGGGGGATTAGAGAGGAAGGAACCACTTCAAGCTTGTAAACCAGGAAAATGTTACATTAGCATGACCAGCTTCTGAATAGAGATTAGCCAATTAAGCATTTGAAAGGAAGGTTTGCTAACATTGTCCCCTTCCTTGCTCAAGTGCCTGGTTGATAGTGTTGTATGCTATCATTCAATAGAAGGAAGGCCTTTAAAATCAAAACACAGAATCCCCTTGTTAGGAAAAGTAAGAAACATCACATTTGCAGATAGGACTCAGCCCTGCTGAATGTGTGTCGTTTATATCCACACATGGCAATCTGGCCAGTGCCTAAAATGGAAGAGCGTGTGAAGGCAGAAGGCACTGGGTAGAAACAGGACAAACTGTAGAGTCAGCCTTCTCCATGGCGGCTCTGTCACAGTTACTGCGTGGTTGTGCAGAAACTGACCCTGGACTGAGACTGTCTGCTCTTATCGTTGGCCTAGTGGTCATCGTCTGGGTTTGTTCCCGCATTTGCAAGGACACGAATTTCACAGCCGTAAGAAAGAAATGAGGTAACATGTAGGACTCCTCAGAGAGGAGCCTGGTGCATAGTAAACACTCAGTGTATTTTAGCTCTTACAGTTGTTGGAAGTGTGATAAATTCCCAAGATGCCAGTCTCTTACGGTTAGGTAGCAGGGAAGTACAAACTGCTCTTTCAAAGGCAAATTGATTGATTGCTTATAGCTGTACTTCGTCTTCTCATGGATAATGAAGAACTGAATGCATCCAGTGAACTGTACTAGGTTAGCCTCTCCTGATCCTGCAGTCTGAAATCTTGTGAAAGAAAGGGCATCCAGGAAGTCTGGTTAATATCCCACTCTATCCAGTGTGCGACTGCTCCCCTGAGATGCCACAGCACAGCAGGAAAACATGCTGTGGTGTAAGACAAAGTTTTTGGTTGACAGTTCCAGAGGCTTGTCCTCCCTCTAAAAGCTTTGGGTAGCATCATCTGGTTGGCTAGTGACTCCATAGCTTCTGGTGATGCTCACCAGATACATCTCTGTATCCTTGGCTTGCAACATTCCATCTCTTCTTCAGTGATCTAGTGCCATTCTTCTTTTATGTCTAAAATTTCTCATGACGTCTTCATCTCAGAAGAATATCAGCTCTATTGGATTAGGGCATGATTGATGTCTCCATCTTAATTTTATTACTGTGAAGACCCTGTTTTCAGATGAGGTCATAGTCACATTGCAGGTATAGTTACACATCTTTTTTTTTTTCTTTCTGAGAAACAACTCAACATTAAATGTTGTCTCTTACTGCAGATGCTTAAGGCTCCAGAAGAGGCTAATAGATGCTTTGATGAGTCCATTGGACAGCGGCAGATGGGCTCTGCATAAATTTTGAGTAGTGGCTAGTGCGGCTGACTTGGCTGCTGAGTCACTCTTACTGCTGGGTCCATTACTGAATTCCAGGTCAAAGGCAATCTCACAGTTATCTAGTGGTAGTGGTTCCTGCAAGAAAACAGGTGGCTCTTGTGTTTTGCTTTGTGGTTGTCAATAGAAATTCTGTGCTTGTGGACGTATGAATCCTCAAATGGAGCCATGGTGTTTGGGATTTACTATTAGACTGAAGGTGAGCTGTGTGTTTTCTGTTAGATTCCTTGGGAAGACTCACACAAGGGGCTTTAGTGGGCTTGATGAATTATATGACCTGGGGAGAGGCCCAGATGATGAAAAGCTGCTAACCTAGCTTAGAGAACACAGATGTTACTGAGGGCGGATAGCCTGGATCTCGCTAATGTCTACGGGCTTCAACTGGGGCTGCGTCATGGGCCACAACTCTACCATTTATCTCTGTGGATCCTGAAAGCAGCAGACAAAATTTTCAAAGGCTTAGCTGCCTGTAATTTAAGAATGAATTTGGTTAGAAGTCAGATCAAACAAAGAAATTGAAAATGTCACTGCACAGGAGAAAAATGAACAAACTGGTGGAAACACAGTCTTTAAAATAGTGTTTTGATCCCCCCACCCCTGGTTATTTTAGTTTGCTTTTTGTCTTAGCTTTTGGAGCAAATGCTTCCCTTTTTGGCTGTAGTCTAGTAATGGCTAGTGTTTGAGAGGGAATAAGGTAGAAGCCAACTTGTCTAAGTCTGGAAGGGATGCTAAAGCTCTCGCAAGAAGCACCATCACCTATCTGGTGGCATTCATTCTCAGGAAGCATGTGGACCAGTTGAGGCATGAGGGGCAGAAAGAGTGGTCACATCTAATGATGCAGTTAAAACTAGATGAAGTGGGTTATGGAAATGGCTCCGCAGGTGAAGCACTCACTGAACAAGTGTAAGTACCTGAGTTTGGATCTCCAACAGTCATGTTAATCTTGAATAGGCATGGTGGGCTACCTGCAATCCCAGTGTTTGGGAGCAGAGAGAGAGAACCTTTCTAGGATGAGCTGGCTAGCTAGACTAGCTGAACTGGGCATTCTGATACCATATAAAAGGTCCTGTCTCAGTATACAAGATGGACTGTGGTCACGGAAGTCATCTGTGTCAACCTGACCTTCATGTGCGTATAGACCTACACATGTGTTCTTTATTTATGTGTACATACACGGATGCATACACACACGCAAGGAGAAAAACGAGATAAAGCAACTGTACACTTTGATTTTGGTAGATATATATTATTTTATAGCTTATACACTTTATAATAAAATATACATTACAATTTATAAATCCAGTTATTCCCAGGTTAAACAGTGTTTTTATGTCAAATATTGAAACGTTACAGCACAGAGTCCATCATTATTTTGTTTTATTAGTTATGACGAATGGTAGTTACATCTTCATTAAAAAGTCATTCTGCAAGTCATGAAGTCTGAATCAAGGTATTAACTTACATTGATCCAGTTTCTTGATTTTGAGTGAAAGTTTAAGCTTTAGGATTTTAAAGAAAAAGAAGCCCAAGTTCTGGAACTAATCAGAGTGACTGAGAGAAGGTATACTTTATCGATGTACTGTAAACTTTACGGGTGCCAACTTTTCTTCTCATACTCATCAACCAAAATACAAGAGAAAGGAAGCAGATACAGTGGGATATATAGTGTGATTCCCATTCATGTAATGTTAAAAGCAGGTGAAGCTCAGGGGCTGGAGAGACAGCTCAGAATTTATGAGCACTGGCTACTCTTCAGAGGATTAGGGGTTGATTCCCAGAACCTACATGGTGATTCACTCACGACCACCTGTGACTCTGAGTTCCAGAGGCTGCTTTTTACAGGCCTCCTCAGGCACGTAAGTGATGTACAGACATACATACAGCCCAAACACCCATCTCTCTCTCCCTCTCTCTCTCTCTCTCTCTCTCTCTCTCTCTCTCTGTCTGTCTCTCTCTCTCTGTCTCTCTCATACACACACACACACACACACCTGGCTTCTGATAATTTTTAGTTCATGATCTTGGCACTGGTCATTTCAATATGTTACTCTTAGGAAAATTTATCAAGCTATATACTTAATAATCTGTATACTTTTCTGCAACTTTTGTATTAAAAAAATTAAAAACCACTGTAATAAAGAAATTAATGGGGTCTTGCACATTTTCTTAAGATAATTTTATCCTGACAAAATTATTGATATATGTTATTAAAATTTGACTTGATGTTATTTATAGCAGATTTAGGAATGAATCCACACACATAAAGCTAAAAAAATATTATTTACACCAAAGTTACTGAGTGTTTCTCTGGGACCTTGCTTTGATGTTCCTCATAATTAACAACTTCTTTTGTTTTTAAAATTATATTTCTCAGCTATATAAATACATTCAAATGTCCTCTTGGGGTGTAGGATTAGCTACAATATACATTCATTTAGAACATAGCTCTTGTTTATCAGATTCCTCATTCCTTGGCAGTTAATAAAGTTGAGTTTTCATATTTGTAAGTTTTAGGGATCTGAGAACTGGACAAAAGAAAAAGAGCAGGAAAGGTGTAGGCAGTCCAAAGAGCCTGAGAAGGTTGTCACGGCAATGCGTGAGGTTACAATTCTAGGTGCAGGAGTCTACACACACAATCCAAAGTAGGATAAAGGAATGCCTTTTGGGAACACGCCTCACACATCCTGTTGGCCCCCTATGGAACTCTAGTTGAATGAATGGGTTTAGACAGTTGAATTAGTTGGTAGAGAGAGAATAGAAAGAATTCAGATTTTATTTAAGATTCTACCTATTTAAATTACTTTGAGTGCTTCATGAGGGTGTAAAATATAAGATAGATTTAATATGTCATGTTTTCCTCCCAGCAAGAACTTATTCTCTGGTTGAATAACCAAGTTATTTATAGGTAAAATATTTAAATGCAAATATATGTGTGAGATCACTGGGAATGCACACAACAGTATCACTAATTGAGTAAGAGTGACCTGGCTTGAAACTCCCTGGCATCTCTCGTGGGTCACTGGAGTAGCCTCTAACTGATTTCTTTTGCTCTTGTACAGAACATGTGTGTTTGGTTATTAACACTTTTAGTATTAATGTTCTGGATTTTCTGATGTTCCTCTACCACACTTCACCTATTTGTGCATTTATTCATTTGCTAGTCGTATGATAAATATGATTTTTTTCTGAAAGAAAATAGCAAAAGAACTGGGACAGATTATCTACAAGGAAATTTATTAACAGTACATACATGAAAATGTGTAGCACCAGTCTCAGATTACAGGTTACAGTTTTATCTGTCAGACTGACCCAATCAAGAATAAAGCTGATAATTGCTGTTGCTGAAGCTTTATGAGAACCAGCCAATTGGTATAATCTTGCCACCAGCAACTTATGCAACTGGATATGTGATTTAAAGCATCCCACTCCATGGCCAAAGACAGGTATAGGGCCAGTGAGCCCTAAGTTCTTAAAAAGAAAAAAGGATGTCAAAGTTATGAATGCAGAATTAAGTGTGAAAGTACAGAATATGAATGTGAAAAGACATCACGTTTCTTTTCAAGTTGATAAATAGCACAAACATTACAAATTCATCACTAAGTGGCATGCTTGAGTCAGCCTGACCCCAGGGCAAAGCTGCTAACAGTTGTGCTCTGATGGCCTCAGACAGACTATTCATATGTGTCTTCTGATTACAAAGACTAAAGCCTGCTTACAATTTCTTGCACTCTGCTGTAAATACCCTGATCTAAACCTCGATGGTGTTGCTCTTGGATCTCTAGGTAGTCTCTCCTATGCATTGAACATAATGTATGCATTAGGTTTATGAACGTGTTTTAGTAACCAGTTTTGTGGTATTCCCATGAAGTTAGAGGAAAGACATCTAAGTCCTCTGGCAGAGTTGAAGGATCTTTTCCCTTCCCTCTTTTCTCCCTCTTTGATTGTGTATGAACATTTTGACTGCACATATGTCTGTGCACCGTATGCATGACTAGTGCCTATGAAGGCCTGGAGAGAGCATCAGATCCTGAGGAACTGGAGTTACAGATGACTGTGAGCCTTCATGTGGGTGCTGGGAATGAAACCCTGGTCCTCTGCATGGGCAACAAATGCTCTTAACCCCTGAGCCATCTCTCCATCCCCATTTCCCACTGTATTTCTTGTCGTAATGTGCCGAAGCTGGCCTCCAGCTCTATGACCTTGACTTCTGATCTTCTTGCCTCCATCCACTAAGTGCTAGGATTACAGGCATTTGCTCCCACACTCAGTTTATGGGATGTTGGCTCAAGCCCAAGGCTTCTTGTATGCTAGGCAGCTACTCTAGTTGAATTACATTCCTTCCTCTTTTTAATGTTAATGGTTAAGATATATAAGACTTATGAATCCACGAGCAGTCATATCGGCTGTTCACAGCCCTGCTGCAGATTTCTGATCATATGTACTGATAGTATCAATATGTACTCAACAGGAGAGGGCTTTCTTTTAGTTTAATGATTAATGAGAACTGAATACTAGGCTTATAAATTTAGACACCTGTTGATTAGAAGATTTCTTTCCTTTGACAGACTTAACTCTTGTCTCTGTATACTTCAAATATTCTTTCTCCTCCATTACCCACACATTTCTGGTGCCAGTTTGGCAAGAGGCATTTTCTCTGTGAAATGACCCTTGATCCAGCCAGGTGAGTTGGAATCATGGGCAGTGGGAACATCCCTGAATATTTCTGCTCTGGAACAGGTATCGATAGTTACCCTTGAAAATGTTCTCAAAGACAATAGATTAAAGGTGATAAGCCAAAATAAAATGTCACCCTGGATTCAGTTTGCGCTGCCAGATTTTAAGGATGCCTGGCCCACTTCATGTTTCTCAGAGTAGGAGCAGCGGGCTAAGGAAGCTGGGGAGGACAGTGGCAGCAGCCATAATGGTACAGTTCAGGATCTTATTGTCACAAATTTTACAAAACATATGCTTACTAAATACATTCTGAGGATCCGCGTCGAAGCCCGGAAGAGGCTTTGATCAAATTGTGAGCTCTGAAGCTTAATCATCGTTAGGCCCTTATTCCATGTCTGTGGCCAGCAACTGCACATTCAGGAAAGTGTGCAGAAAATCCAATCACAGAAACACGAGTGCGTATTGTGTGCAGATCCCTGCTAAGACTTAATTTTGATATTTTCAATAAGTATTCTGATTGCTTTCATAATAAATAGTTGTCTTTCTACTTTTCAAAATGCTACAGAAAGTGCCCTGGATACATGCCTACAATCCTAGTGCTTGGTGACTACTAGAAGTTTTCACTGTGAACTCAAGGCCAGCGGGGGCTACGTTGTAAGATTCTGTCTTTAAAAAGAACCCAAAATGCTAAAGAGTAATATTAGTATTTAAATAAGACTTCTGATTTAGACAAGTCAACACCATGGTCATTTTTACCTTATCTTTCAGTAATCTTTTTATTCTGAATATGTATATTAAATTCATGCACCAACTTTACTTACTGATACTTACTGAATGCTACATAGTATTCTAGATGTTCAAATCCCTCTCATCACAAACCTTCCATCATCAATGCAGGACATACTAAACAAGAAAATAAAATATAGAAGTATATAGCATTTTAGATAGATATAAGCATTCAGGAAAACAAGAGAGCGGGCGAACAGGTGAGGAAGTCTGAGCTTGGCAGCAGCGATTGATGGATCTCTCAGGGAGAAGGTAACATCGACCTGGAGGAATTAGAAGCACTGTGGCAATGTGCGGGCTTTCTTTTTGTGACTTTGGAACCACTGGAGCTATGTTAAGGATATTGAGAGTTATGTTAATATGACCTGACTTACATTTTAGAAGTATCCCTTTGGCTATTGGCTTGAAAACAGAAGAAGCTGGATTGGAATAGGGAGATGGGCCAGCTGGTGTTTAGCTGTTAGTAGTGGGTGATAGAGATGTGGACCAGGAGGCAGGTGTATGGGTGCTAAGAAGGTGCAGGCTCTGTGTTCATCTTTACTAGCTACATAGATACCTGACTGGGGAATATCAAGGCAGTCTAGCGTAGTTCCCAGGAGCTAATTCTCACCAGACTGACTTCAGGTTCTGCTCTTCATGCCAAGAATGCTAACTTAGAAAGACTTTTGTTCATGTTTCATGGTGGCTTCTTTCTTTAGAACTGGGAAACTCAAAATAAATGTTTTGATGTTTCCCAGAAAGACCAAGTTGCAAAGAGATAGGTTAAAAAGTCGCATCCTTTGATCTTTTGTCTTCTTGTTAATTGTTATATAAAGCAACTTTGTAAGTTTAGGTAACTATGTCAAGATAGAATATTATTTCTTGAGAAAAAAATATATATATTTAAAATTGCTGCTGGGTGGTGGTGGTGCACACCTTTAATCCCAGTACTCGGGAGGCAGAGGCAGGTGGGTCTCTGTGATTTCAAGGACAACCTGGTCTACAGAGTGAGTTCCAGGACAGCCAGAGTTATAACAGAAAAACCCTGACTCAAAGCACCCCTCCAATATAATTGCATATAGGATATAATTTTCATATAATTTCATATAATATAATATATTCTAGACATTGGTGTGGATGTTTAATGTTGTGAAGGAGAAAGAAAGGGATGGAAAGGCAATAGATTACGGTGTTATAAAACCCTGGAATTTAGGAAACTCAAGCATTGAATATTCAATATGCCTAAGGGTTTTCTCTTGCAATTTTAATGCTTGAATTACATTAGGATGTATTAGGAGAAGCCACAGTTATCAAACAGCTTTTACTTGATGTGTGTACTCTTAGAAAAGGCAATATAGTACCTGCAAATTCACTTTCATGTAGGGTTATACCTGGTCCTTTGTTGAATGGCATTGGAATGAATTGCCATTTAAGGTAACAGAATTATCTTCCTGGAGTTCTTTAAAGATCAGATAAAGTGGCACTGGCCATACTGAGATGTTTTGATTTAGGCCAATGGAGGTCAGATTACTTGACAGTGCATACATCCTTTGATTTAGTAAGATGAATTCATCCAGTGTTCTTTAAAATATGTCTTCTGTGGAAGTGGCAGGATCTGAACCAGGGGAATTGGAAATGGGCTTGAACAGAAGGAAGGTGTTTTGAAGTGTATTTTCCTTCTTTGGCTTTTTTCTTTTTTTTTGAATTGTCATGGCAAAGGAGAAAGCAATTTAAGCGTACCAAAAACATTTACCTTGAGCCCTTAAATAACCTACAAAGTATATTTTTGCTTATTTACTTTTGGTGTAAGGAATACTTTATGCAGGCATACACACACACACACACACACACACACACACACACACAGAGAGAGAGAGAGAAATAGTTTTCAAGTATGGTTATACTGGAAAGAATATGACTGTGATACATAGGGCATGCAAAATTAAGTTACTGTGTTCGTAGAAAAAGAATGCTGGTTATGTTTTGGAAAGAAACTGAGGCACCACTTTCATGCGAATGTATAGGCGGTATTGAAGAAGCCAGGGGAGGCTTTGGGGCTGTCAGGTCTGCTTTCATCTCAGCCTTCTATTTGTTATGTGATATTTCAGAGCTCACTTTAATACTGTCATTGTGCCTCGTTTTCTTTTATCTTCCCTTCTCACCCATTTAGGGGGTCCGGAATTCTTTTGAGAATCTGAATGAAGCTCTGAAAGCTTTCCCCTCAAAACTATGCATGCATGTACAGAAAAATTTGCATAAGAGTCCAGGGGTCTCACGGTTTCGGGAATCCATCTGTGGACCTCAGCTGAGTGTGAGTGAATGAGGATGAGTCAGGAACAATGTGTGGCTACAAAAGATGCCATGGGAACAATCATTAGAGTGGGAGCGTGTGATCACCAGCTAAAACGTAAAGCATGGAGGGCAGGCCAGAGGAATTTGTGTGTGGAAAGGGTAAGCTTGCCCTGGGTTATTTCAGAAGCAGATAGTCATGCACCACAGACGCTAGCCACATGCTGTTATGTAGTTAAAATTAAATAATTCAGTTCTCTATCCACAGAAAGGATTTTTTCAAGTGCCGAGTGACAGAGCGGGCTAGTGACTTCTGAATTAGACCACAAAAATAGAGAGTGTGTTATCCTTGTAGACAGTTTTTTCTTTTTTTCTTTTTGGCAGCGTTACTCTGAAATCGGGGACTTTAAATGGAGTGAATTATGGAAAGGCAGATTTCAGCTCACTATGACCGGAAGCACTGTATCACGTTGAACCACCCAGTGCCTATTCTGTTGAACTGGCTGCCTCACAGCACGGAGAGGTTTCTATCATTTGGAGGACTCATGCAGAGATGATTCCTACCTAGTCCACATGATGTAGAAGATTCTGCAGGGAGCTGTAGGGTGTTTACATGGGAGAACGACTCCTCTGCAGTTCAATATTTCTTTTACTAATGATGAGGACACAGACTGCAAGTCATACACTTTCATCCTAGGCCCCACAAATGGTTCGTGGGAAATGCTGGATGTGCTTGAAAATTGCAGTTCAGTGGTCCTGCCTCATTTAACGTTTTCACACTGAATTCCTTGAAGTTCTTGTTGAACACCATTCGGATTACTCATTAACTGTCTTAGTCGGTGTTCTGTTGCTATGAAGAGACACCATGACCGAGCAACACTTATGAAAGAAGCATTTAATTCGGGCTGACTTACAGTTTCAGAGGTTCAATCCATGATCATCATGACAGGAAGCATGGTGTCTTGTAGGAAGGCACTGGGAGCTTATATCTGTCTGGTGATGTCTGGCTTGGGCTTTTGAAACCTCAAAGCCTGCTCCCAGTGACATAGTTCCTACAATAAAGTCACACCTCACAGTCCTTTTAATCTGTTCAAATAGTGCCACTCCCTGGTGACTACAAATTCAAATATATGAGACTAGGGGGTGGGGTGGGAATTTAATTCAAACCACCACGCCCATGTTCACACTGTTCTCTTTCACTGTTCTATAGTGAAAGCTAAACTGTAGCTCGGTTGGATCTGGTGGGGCAGCCTATTCCTATTCTTGTCTCTAAGTCTTTACTCTTGCTGTACTCAACCAAAATGACATTTCTTTACAACCTTCTTTCCCAAAGTCCCAGGATATTCAAGCCTACACTGCTCCTTCTGGTTGCTGGAGTACCTTACCATGGAGTGCTCATGTATACACAGACTTTAACATCACTCCATTTTTGCCTTGTGTCTCATGAGCTTCTTAAGGCCAAGACTACTGTTTGTCTGTATATATTTCTTTTCTGTCTTCCTCATTAGAATATAAGATATGTGAGACAGAGAGCACAGCTGCCTTCTTTATCATCGTATACCTACTATGCAGAATATATTCTCTCTCCATAGTAGGTGCCTAGTAAAGTACTTATTGAAGAAGCGAATGAAGAAACCCCCCCCCAAATGCCTGGTATTATGCTGACCTAGTAAAGAGTTTTTAATATGGCTTTAGGTAAACATTTACACTTTTATTTTTAAAAAAATGACTAGGAAGAAACCATGATGGAAAGGTGCTTGCTACCAAGCCTGAAACCTGAGTTAGACCCCTTGATCCCACATGCTGGAAGAAGAGAAATGATACCAGCTATTAGCCCTCTGACCCACACATGTATCACATGAACCCATCCATGCAAAATAAATGAATATGGAAATAAATAAATGCACTTAATTATTAAAATATAATAAACTTGTAAGCCC
This sequence comes from Cricetomys ansorgei, assembly GCA_026225945.1. NCBI lineage: Eukaryota > Metazoa > Chordata > Mammalia > Rodentia > Nesomyidae > Cricetomys > Cricetomys ansorgei. The sequence continues at coordinate 2,231,370 of JAMJFZ010004059.1, forward strand.
CCTCTAATATTAAGGACTCAGAAGTCACCACCTCTATCCTTATCATAAGAAAAGTTGAACAAGCGGAAACAGCTACTTTCTGGGACTCTTCAGTAATCTCAGCAGTGCCTCCCCCAATAAATGTTGGGGAAAAGATGAACCCAGACAAATAGAGTTATGATTTACTTCATAACTGAAATAGCAAGAATGAGAACCTGGAGGAGCCACTTGCAGGAGCCGTGAGCTGACATTAGAGTAAGAAGTTGTTGGACACAGCAGATGCACACAGTAGGCTCACACTGACCTGAACCAACGTTTGAGAGCATGAGATTTTCACAAAGAAAAGCCAAGAATACCTGCTGGTTTAGAAAGGATGGAGGGGAAATAGGCACCATGGAATCCTCCCAGAGTAAGCATTTCAACAAGAGCCTCCAAAGGAAAAAGCTCTCCCAGAATTCCATTCCATTTGGGGAAAACACATTTCTCTACTCAAGCAGTCTGGATTTTCTTTACGACCCAACAGGGGAGATACCCCATTCTTTCTAGCCACCATGACAGGGCTCCTGTGTGATAATGATGGTTACAGCTGTAAGAGTTGTAGGGTACAGAAACTGTACCAGGAGAGATCCTCAAGTGTGGGACTGTCACAGAGCTAAGAGTGGGTCGAGGCTGGCTTGGAACCCCGCATCATCCCAGGAGATGAGAATGGTAGGCATTCAGCTGCTCCTCACTTTAGCCCTGGCCAGATCCCAGCTAAATATTAAATATTGCCTGTTTCACAGAAGCGAAGGAATGCGGCTTGGTTGGTGCTTATCTGCACTGTAGCTGGAAACCTAGGGATGGGTCCATTCACTGATAAGATGCCATCCTCTTTTTCCCTGTGAGACCACACCTTATGCAGAAGGTGCCCTTGCAAGACCTTGATGCTTAGGCTTGAGCTCCACATGCAAATAAGGTTGTTCCAATATTCTTGTCATAACCAATGGATCCCAACCCTGGGTACCAAAGACCCTCCCTGCTTGTGGCCCTATATATGTAACCTATACACTGCATTAAAGTGACTTCGGCTTCCACCAGAAGTGAGTCCGGGGTATTTTCTTCCACCCTGTATGATGGACAATTCTCCATGTGGCTATCTCATTTGTGCCAGTCTAGGTTCACGTCTCCCCACCCCCTCTCCTCCCCTGCTCCTGCCTCTGACCTTTAGTAGCAGGGAGGGAGAGGGTGGAACACCCAGGGAACCTAGACTCAAGAAAGTCCAAAACCGACAGGGGGAGAGAGGAAAGGAATACCAGAGGAGCTAGAAAGCTCTGATGTTTGAATCTAAAGCAGACGTTAAATGGCTTGACCCCGGCCATCTTACCATAAACTCTTACACTGTTAGAAATTCTATGTATACAGTCAGAAATGAAGAACCGTGCACCACTGAGGATCTCCCTGGCAGCCTGGACCGACTGAGCAAGGGCTTACTGAGCCTGGTAATGGAAACTAGAAACTCTGATCTGGAATTCGAAGACCCAGGCTTACAATGGGAAAACTCAAAGCAAACACACAAGCATCATGATGCAGTACCAAAAGGCAAAACATACATATAATTAAATGTCAGAAGAAGAAAAACAGATGAAAGAATAAATGGGTTATAGAAAACATTGAAGTAATGATGATTTATTTTCCCCAAATGCCAGGTCCCAGAAACAGAGAATACCAATAGAGGTAAATATGCCAGGCCATCCCTGACGGAAAAGTAATATCCATGTTCTGAAAGGTAACAGAGAGGAAGTTCTGAGGGAAGCTGTGAAGTGGGCTAACCTATACAAGAACAAGAATAGAAATTACAGTGCAACTCATAAGAAACCATGCAAGTGGGGTGCAATATTAAAAGAGTGAAAAGAAAAACTCACACCAACCTTCCTACCTATATCCAGGGAAATTATCATTTAGAAGTAAAGGAAAAACAATTTCAGACAGACAGAACTGAGGGATTCATTGCCAGCACATTTGCCCTACACAAAATGCTGAAATAAGCTTTTCATAGAAAAGGAAAATGAGTTAGTAAACTTGGAAACTTGGATCTGTGTGAACAAATAAAATTTGAGAGAAAAAATAAATGCAAGTAAAGTAAAATCCTTTGATTTTTCTCATTACACATTTAAACAAACTGGTTTAAAGAAATAATTGTAAGAATGTATGAAATGATTATAACATATGAGTAACAAAATAAATGACAATAATATCATCAGAAGTAGAGAGGAGAAATGAGCAATACTGTGCTGTATAATTTTTGAACTGCACACGAACTGGAACTATGTTCCTTGAAGCTGAACTGGAATTATTTTAAAATGCATATTACAAATTCTTGTTGAGCTACTCAGTATTATGAGAAGTATAATTGATATGTGCAGAGAGCCTGCACATATGAAATGTGTGAAATGGTGGCATAATGCAAAATACTCAAAAGACAAAATGGCAGGGGTCACACAAATAATACAATAAATAGAAAAGTTGCCAGCATGGTAGATATTAATTCAACTATGTAAATGATTACTTTAAATATAATTTATTTAAATACACCAGTCAACTAACTAAAACACAGCATTGGGCTGATTAAAAAAATGATCTGATTCTATAAATCCTCATGTTTTAAAGTAAAAGAATAGGAAAAGACGCATACTACATTAACACTAATGGTTTTACAAAGAAAAAAAGCATTTCATTTCCAGAAAAATTATCAGGGGCAAAGAAGGACATTTAATGATGATAAAAGAGTTAGTTCTCCAAGAAGGAATTGCAATAGGAATATCCCAAAACAGAGCACCAGAACACCTGAAGTGGAAACTGATGGTCCTGCAAGGAAAAATAGACAGATGTACTATAGTCGTTTCAGATGCCAACGCCTCTCCTAGTAAGGAGTAGATCAATTGAGCAGAAAATCAGAAGCACACAGTTGAACTAAATAGCGCTATAAATGAGCTCGGTCTAATCAACAATTGTAGAACACTCCATTCAGCAACAGCAGAATCTGTTCTTCTCAAGCTTTGTATGGACATGAGCCAAGAGTGAACAAACTGATCCATAAAACATCCCTTATCAAATTTAGAAGCGCGTCATCACATAAATACATACTCAGATGATAATGAGCTTAACCTAGAAGTTAAGCTAGAAAGATATTTGGAAAACTTTCAAATATGTGGATATTAAACAGCATTCTTTAAGTAAAAAACAGGATCAGAGAAGTTACACGATCAATTTAAAAATATTTGAATGAAATGAAATTTAAAATTAACATAAAATTGTGGAACAAAGCGATAATGGTGTTGAGAGAATGTACAGAATTCAATGATATATTTGGAAAGAGGAAAGCGATGAAGCAACTAAGATGCCTTTCAGTATGCAACTGGGTCAGTTCACTGTGGAACATCCACACAAGCAAGATACTCGGAGAAGAGACACCATCCCCTGAATCTATACCGCTGATGTAGCTTCTTCGCTTTCAAGCATAAGGATTATGACCGCCTGTTCCCTAACACAGACTGCTCATAGTTCCACATAGTCATTGTTCCAAATAGTATACTGTAGAAAAGGTGAGGGAAGTAAATGTAATATAGCTACTCAAAGAAGTCTAGTAGTGTGTGTGTGTGTGTCTATTATAGTAGCTACAGACATACCTCTGTCAGATGATGAAGGCTGACATCAGCGACAGTGTGATATCATTCATAGTGTGATAAACATGACTCATTGCTTCTGTGTTCTTCCTGCCCCACACAGACAATCCCTGTTTAATCATGCCAAGCAGTGTCAACTTTCCCTCCTCCTCTTCCATGATGACCCCTGAGCCTTGCCAAGAGATGGTGTGATGTAAATATCCCATTTAGAGTTGAGAACTCCTAAGTCTTTTATTTTTTTGCACCTTGACCATTTGTAAGTCTCTGTGTGAATTGCTATCTACTACAAAATGAATTTGTTCTGATGAGCTTTGAGCGATGTAATAATCTGTGAGTACAATGAGAAGCCATTAGGAGTCAGTTTACTACTCTGTGCATTTAGCAGAGTCATATTAGTAGCTTCACCCCTAGGGCTTGTGACCTGTCTCGCTATAGGTGTCAGATGAGTACCATCTTGCGGATCAGACCTTAAGTTCAAGCAGAGAGTAGTTGCTACTCCCACTGCATTGGTGCCACTGTTGTATCATGTGCAAGCTCAAGCCAGAGTAGATCCCTGCATGGAGAAGGGAGGTGTTCAGGAGCTACCACTCATTGCTGAGGAATTATTGGTAATTGCTTGCTTACTGTGAGAAGGAAAGTTATTTTTCTTTGTAAGTTGATCTCATTCTAGTGGGCTCTGTACCTTTGAGTATAGAGACAGCTCAGTTGGACTCAGTGGGTTTCAGAAGATAAATGAAGGTACAAAGTTGTATGAATGTGGAAGGGGACGCAGATCCAAGAGAAGTTGGCAGCGAGTATGATCAAAATAATGCGTGAAATTCTCAAAGAATAAAAATAATTTTTAAAATTAAAAACAGAACCAACCAGCCAACCAAACATACATAAAACCCAAAGCAATGTCCAACAAAACTCAAGGGAGGGACATTCTGCAAATCTGGGTTCTCCCCAATTCTCAGGATCATCAAATCAGGGGGAATTTGAAGATATGGTTGCAGATAAGAGGGGCATGAGAAGCAGCCAAGCAATGACAGTGTAGCTGGGGAGAAAAGCAGGAAATACTTTTCAGTGAAGATGAGGACAATCTGAATAAAGCTTAAGCTGCAAATATAGGTCAGTTGGTAGAGTGCCTGCCTAGTATGCCTGAACTCTGGACTCGATCCCCAGTTATTCATAAAACTGACTCTAGTTTTACATTCTTGTATTCCCTACACTTGGAGGGAAATGAAGGAGGATCAGGAGTTCCAGGCCAACATCATCTGTTAATGAGTTTGAGGCTGGTGCAGGATATGTGAGACCCTGCCCAAAATGAACAAATAAACCATCAAAACAACCACAGAGAAATTTGACTAAGATACAGATGTTAGCTAATAAGAATGCATTCTCATTAGCTTACTGATGTGGGATTATAACAAAGAGGGGACACTGGAGCTATCAATTCGTGGAATTCACTGCATTATCTTTCTAATTTTTCTTCACATCTGGAACTTTAAAAATATATTTTATTTTAAAAATTAATGCAGCTATAATTTTTTTTGTTTTTTCACTTGTAGAAGTATATCCATGCCAACTGTTCCAGTTTCAAATTTTCTGCTAAATAAAGCTTTTGGTATTTGTGACATCCAGTTTGTTTCTGGAATGCAGCAATTCTTTCATTTTCCCCCTCAGAAACATTTGTCACAACAAAACGTCAAAATCCTGTGTCTTCCATATATCTTCAGTGCCTATATTATTCATTATCACTTTGCAGTGCTCTTTAATGACGAAATATGTACAGCCATAAAAGGGAAATAAAGCATGGCCACCTCTTCCACTCTTCATTTTATCATCATGTATGAAAAACCAGGACGAAACAGTTTGGAGCAGGCATGGACTTAAAACCAGACCGCCAGATCTACAGAACTTCATTTTGCAATGGTGTCATCCAGACTCTGGGGAGTTCTGTTATTTGGAAGTCTTCCTGGTTCATTCATGCATTAAGAGAACGAGCCTTGCTGAATTCTCCTCCTGACAGAAGAACATGTTGCCATGACAGCTGTTAGGAGATGTGAAGACACTGTTTAAGGGCAACTGGAATGAGAAAGCAAAGAGAGCTTAGGTCTCACCGATAGTGCATGGAATAGGGATACACCTTGAAAACCTGATAGCCTTGCTGTGCCAAAACAATTTGTACATTACCATTGTTTGAGTATGGTTTGTATCTCCTGAAGTGTCTCCACTGTGATTGACATCTTGGTTCTTACTGTGACATTATTGGAATGTGGGATGTCCCGGGGGTGGGGAGATTGTAGATCTTTGGAGTGTGAAGTATTTATTCTGTAACCCCTTTGGTAATTTTTTCGTGGATAGTTGTTGTTAAAGTAGCTAGCCTAGCCTGACCATTTCTTTACCCTTCGCCTGTTGCGATGCAATCTCTTGCTTGTTGCATCCCCTTTTCAACCCAGAGGTACTGCCAAAGGCCACTGTTGCTTGAGGCTGAGCCAACCGGACTCACCCTTCAAAAACATTAGCTAAATAAAGTGATGTTTCTTTATTTGTAGACTGTGTGAGGAATCTCATTGTAGTGCTACAAAGTTCACTAACACATGTAAGCGCATGAATGCACACACACACTCAGAGAGTTTATATTTCAACATGCTAAGCAACATATAGAAACAAATTAAATATCAATTAAAATACCTATATTTTTTCTTTGAATTGTAATTGATCAAAAATTTATCATATTGAAGATTTACAAAATTTATGAGAGAGTATAACGAAGGGAAAGGTTTTCCAAGCAGGAAGAATCTTTGTCATTTTCCACATATCCCCTTGAGACAGGGTCTCTCACAGGGGTTGGAATTTGCTGACTCTTAGCTAGGCTGACTGGCTGGGCAGCCCCTGACATCCATCTGTCTCCACACACCCCTTCTAGCACTGGGGTTACAGGTGCACATTTGGCCACACCAGGTTTCTACCTGGGCAGAGTGTCCCAACTCAGGCCTCCAGGCTTGGGCAGCACTGTTCTTACCGCAATAATCCATTTTGGAGGCTCTACTATTTTTGTCTAAATACATGCATGGAAAAATTACTGATTAAATCATATTTATTGACTCTCTCCTAGTAGTCCCCATTCTCCAGCGGATGGCCCTGCACATATTGACAGCACTAAATGCATTGACTGAGTGGTTTCAAAAAGAATACTCACGTATACTTCATAGTTGAGGGGGGGATGTGGTTGTGGGTTGTCAAGGAGTTAGAAGGGAGTAAGGAATGCATTTAATCAAAACACATTATATTTATGTATGAAATTCTCAACAAAAATTCTTAAAAGAAAATCACAGTTTATGGAGCAAGGAAATCTGAGAAACTCACAAAAAAAGATGCTTCCTACAAAATCAGTATTAAAAGTAAACAAAGTCTGGCCGTCAGTCACTTGTAGATGTTACGCAGTAAGCTGACCTTTAAAATTCATATATTAGAACTCTTAAAATGTGCCTGTATTTGCAAAAGGGAGCCTTTGAAAAGGTGCTGATGCTGAAATCAAGCTGTTGGCTCATTCCTCAATTGAGTTTGACTGATATCCTTGTTTGAGGAGGAACTATGTATCTGTGTATGTATGAGCAGAGGATCACCATGGATGCACATGCAGAGAAGACATCACAGTAGGGCCAGGAGCGAGGAGCCTTTCCAAGCCAAGGAGAGAAACCAGATCTTCTGATAATTTGATCTTAGACTTCGCAGCCTCTGGAACGGTGGGAAGAGATTTCTGTGAAAGACCGCAAGGCTCATTGTATCTTGTTATGGCAGCTGTACCATACTAATGCCAGGCTATCACAAAACCAGAGCACGGGTTTTTTTTTCTTCTCTGTGAGCACTTATAACTCAGAGAGGAACAGATAAATCATTATGCTGTGACAGTGTAGTGTGGCAAATGCTGGAAGGCGGGTGTTTATATTGCTTTGGGAGCCTGATGATGGATCATGACGCCGGAACTGGAGTGGTCCTGGAAGTCTTGCTGGAGGTAAGTTGGAGTTAGGCTGAGGAAAGAATGTTAAATAGAAAGGAGAGCACAGGCAGAGATGTGGTTGTGGGCAACTGCACATTTAGGAAGTTAAAAGTACTTCCTAAAAGTTTAAAAGTTAAAAGGGATGAAGGGCAGAGTGTGAATGAATGATCGACTGTTAAGAGCACTCATTAGCATAGTGTGATATTCTCCCCGTCAGACACAGAGCATCTACATACATCACTTACCACACACATCTGTATCTTTGCTTAATTAATTAATCTTTCCTCCTGGAATATAGCTTTATGATTCTTCTTTCCCCCTTGGGTATCTTTTGTTTACTGTTGTATCTTTCACCATCAGGCACAAAGGTGTCCAGAGTTAACACACAAAAAATTTGTAATTTGTTCTTTGGGAAAAATCATGATGGCAGCACAATGGGAAGTGAAGGATGGTCTCCAGCAGAGATAGCGCTTCAATGGCTGTGGAATAGTCCTGTCCTGTGGATGGTGTTATTAAAAATATGACTCCATGAAGGGCTTTGGGGAGAAGGATTGCCTCCAAGTCTTTGCTCTGAAGGATAGGGCCATTTCTGAGGCAAGATATGTGGGGAAGTTGGGGTGGTGGGCTGAGGGTCTGTGAGAACATGAGTGAGGGTCCTCAGCAGAGAGTCAGGCTGGGTCTAGAGTGCTAGCCGACTCTCCAGCCTGGAAAACAGGAGCCTGAATGCAGTTCTCGGAGAAGCAACTTGCCGACAAAAGACAAGAACAAGCTGTTCAGTGTGAGATATAAAATAGAAGTGAGCATGAGAAGTTCAGAATCTCTCAAGCACTAAATGTTTAGTTCTGTATTTGTTGTTACCTTATAGAGCCTTAAGAATGGCCAGCCCAGTGGTAGCTCTGAAGACAGTTTTGCTACTTAACTGCCCAATACCTTTTCTGTAAAGTGGTCTCAGTTAGACTACACACCCTTATCATTAATTTGTGGTGAAGACTAGATGAAATTGATGTCAAGACTTTAGTCGATAATGAACAATTAATAACTTTTGTCTAATACTATAATTTTTTAAGATTTATTTTTGTGATTTTTAATTATGTGTAGGTGTGAGTATACCTATGTTTGGGTATATACATGTGAGAGTAGGTGCTCATGGAGGCCAGAGGCATGAGATCCCCTTGAGCTGGAGTAGCACATGTTTGTTTGGTACTAGATTTGGGTTCTAGGAACTGAGCTCAGGTCCTCTACAAGAGCAGTCCATACTCTTAGACTCTGCACCATCTCTCTAGTTTCTATCATAATTTTCAGTTATTGACTTTAACCATCAATAATTAGGTCTAATTACAAACTTGACTTGTAAAGTTTGCAGCTGAGCCCATCAGTGTACATGGTTCCCAGGATCTACCTCAGGTTTCTGTGGGCGCACACCTTGTGCAAGGAGACAGCGCAATCCTTTATGGTGTGTTTGTGATAATTGTAGATGATGATGGAAAATACACAGTAAAATTTAATTAATGTTAAATCGCAAATCTACCTGCTGACTGCTGATTATAAGTTGTAAGCCACATGATAAGAAACTTTAAAGCAACCATTTAATAAAATATAAACTGCAGGGTAAAACCAGCTGCTATTGGCTGAACTTCATTACGTTAATGTTTTCCTGCTTGCTCCTTTTTCTTTTTAGGTGGATGTCTATGTTGTGCCGAGTGCCTAGAAGTTGTGGACCTCTATACATTTAAGTGTGCGTTTGCGATTTTATCTGTTGCTTTTTTAAATCCACATCTTGATGGCCCAGCTTTCTACTGGAGCCCTCTGTCTGTTCTCTGCAGACAGGCGCAGCATAAATGGTCGTGCTGAGCCATGCTCATGCCTGAGTGCCTTGTAAACTGCTCCCCAGAGACTATGCGTTCCAGTCAGAGAAGTCCTCTGCATTTGACCCTCTTTTTCTCTTAATTCCATCCCCCTTTGAAGTCCCACATGGAAGTTCCTTTGCGTAAAATTGTTTACGATAATACAATAATCCTGTTACGAGGTTTCTGTATGTTTCAAAAACTTGCCTCTCCTGAAGATTTCCTTTTATAATAGAAGGAAATACTGTTCCCTTTCTAATTTAAAAACTGCCAGGTTGGGGTATGTTTCCATCACCACTTTCATAGCCATGGCAAAAATATAGATGCTTTAGTATTCTAAATGGAGAAAATACCATGTAATTATGAATATATAACTGGAACATATATGTGTGTTTATATATAAATATATATATCATACCACTTGAGTGAGCCTCGCCCCAGGGTAGGCTCTCAGGCAAGACTGCCCTATTTTATGCGTGACCTTTATGATTCAAAATTTGATTCTCTACACTGCCAGGCTATTTTACTATTAAAAAAATAAAGAAGTTTATAGGGTAATCCTGCATAAAAATGCATCTTCTGAAATACATTAGGGTAAACAAGAGTTATTTGAGAAATGGAGCTACAGCCATTCATTTCTTTTTTACTCATGCATTATTAATCTATTACTATTTTTTCAGGCAGAAATGGTAGTTTCTTAACACTTTTCAGTGAACAGAATAGGAAATGATGTCGGCTTCCATATAACTTGGTATTTATTGAGGGGCACGGACACTAAACCATTACCTATGTAAATAGTCATCAATACTGAATGGACACATGATCTTTGAAAACTTGGAGCTTGAAACTGGTCCTAAGAAAAAAGATGGCAAATAAGTCAGTGTTGTGAACACACTTGTAATCTTAGCACCTGGGAGGCCAAGGCAACAGGATTGCAAGTTCAAGGCCGGCTTGTGCTAGATAGTGAGACCTTGTCTGGAGAAAGCAAAACATATTATGAATGACTGAAAAGCAAAATCTAAGAGGAGAGGAAGATGGAAGAATGTGTACTCCTCCCTCCTGGAATTCCCTTGTCTCTTGAGCCAAAGGACTTCTACAGTTTCCCCTGAACCAAAGGGCTTCTACAGTTTGAGCTAACTTGTTTCGTTCTTGTCCTTAGTACTGAAGGATTTTCAAGTCACCCAGGCTTTTGTGGTTTTCTCGTAACTGCTTCCTGTGGCATTGTCTCTGGAACTGCACACAGTGTTCCAAATAGACTGGAAACGATCATTTGGCATGCATCACATTTGCAAGCAGGGCTCACTCTTTTCACAGACACTCATTTATCCTTTTATCCTACACATATTCCCTGTGTTAGGAAACCCCTACTCTCTCAATCGGTAGTCAGCTCCCTGTTCTTAGAGACCAGCCTCTGAGAAATTAGGAAGGTGACTAAGGCAGGGGATTACTAGGAACTGAGGCAAAGATTCCTCTCTGCATCTATGAATGGATGACAATTCTGTGTACTGTTTAGAAACAGCAGAGGTTAGCAATCATCTGAGGGGGAATTTTGAAAAGTTTGTTTGTTTGAATTAGTTTTCATACCTATATATTGGATGCAGGTATATATGCAATACATGCATAACTATATATTCCTGTGCAGAGTCAGCACTGGGGCACTGCTGCCTAAACTCAGCCCGCGGTGTGGAGATGTTCTGTTGTTCTGTGCCTGGTCCTTCTCACCATTGGTTCCTGACCCCCCTGTGGCTTTCAGGCAGTGTGTCGGTTGTATCATTGCATCACCTTCTGTACCAAGCGTCTCTGCATTGTACTACTGACAATTTGATGTAAGCAGCCCTTGGTAGGGGGGCCCGAGTCGTGCGTTGTGAACTATTTGGAACATCTCTGGCCTCCTTTTGCCACATGTCCTTATTTGTGGCAACCGAAAATGTCTTCAGACATTGTCAAATGTCCCTCATGGGGCCAGATAACTCCCTCAGCTCTCAACTGAGAATCGCTGTTTTTTTACTCTGTCCCTAAGCAATGCCATCCTCACTCAAGAATCCAGCTGTGACCTACATGCTAATCATGCTCATTAAGGTGCCTCTGGTCAGCCCTTGCTCTGAGCTCTCCTGAGATGTCTTTAGATGTTTCGAAGAGCCTTTAAACCCACAGTGCAATGTGCAAAGTCCTTACTGTGCAGCTGTTCCAGCGTTTCTCCACAGAATGAGGCACAGCCGCCCTCCTGTCTCCTTCGCTCTCAGTCTCCAGTACATGTTGGGGTGCTAAGGAGTTTGTATCCCAGCTCTTTCCCAGCACCATTTCCTTCTTTCTATATTTGCAGGTTCTGCCATTCCTGTGTTCATTACCAGGAAGCCTTCCCACTGGGGGAGCAGGAAGTTTCACTTCCCTTCAGTTCATTCTCTATATTACTCAGTGAATCTTGTAAAGCAATACATTTGAAAAGTTACTAACATGTACATTTAACCGCTTTCAGGCTAAGGACTCAGTCTGTGACAAGACGAGGTGACCTGATTCGGCTCTGACTGCTTCCCCCTGCAAGCTATATATACCTTTGTTTTCCTGGGCATGCCATGTATCCTCTAACCTCAGGTCCCTCTACGTGAACAGAACGTTCAAAGTTAGCTGCTACGTCTCCCTACCGACCTAGTTGTTCCCTGTTACGAGGGATGGATGGATGGGGGTGCATGCTGCGTGGATTCAGGAAATTAAACACGGCAAAATGAGTATGTAAACACGTCTTTTTCTTTGAACAAGAAAAATATTTCTGGAAATATGAAACTAGAACAAGAAATAAGAAACTTTACTGAATTATATACACACTTATACATATGTGTGTATGGATTGCTTTGAAAAATATTTTCTACTTATCAATCTTTGATTTTTTTTTCCTTTAGAATATATCAATATGCTTGAAAAAGTGCTCTGGTAAGAAAAATACTGAGATAATTTGTGGCTACTGAGCTAGAAATGTGAGTGAGTCATAAATTAAATCTGACAAACCTGTCATAAAATATAACTTTTAATAGAAGCATAATATGTGCTTTCATGACTATGTCAGAATCAATAATACATCATCAGTTCTTTTTTGGATTGGCTCACACAATATACAAAAAACGTGAAAATAAACATCTTTGTAACACATGAACAGAGTTGTAAAATATAATTATGACACAGGCAAAATATATATAAATTAATTTAATTTGTAGAGTGTGGAATTTAGAAATTTATTATTTAAAAAGAAACAGACCACACATATGGCAAATAAGAGACAATAATGAAGTATATTCTACACTAAGAATTCATTTCTTTAATATGAGTTCTGTGAAAATGGAATTCATAGTGTTAACATGTATTTCAAACACAGTTCACAGTGCGCTATGAACCGATAACAACTGCAAAGAACAGTTTATCCGTTACATAGGAAATTATGCATTATCATAAAATTGTTATTTTATGCTTTAAAATACCAATAATAGCAGAGCCTGATGATGACGAGCTTATGGGGTGATGGGCGTGCATCCTCTGTGAGCAGGTTTTGGGAACTTCTTTCATAACATGCACTCAAAGCCTTGAACTCATGATTCCCATTCTCCAATTAACCCTAAGGACTGGTTACCTTGAGTGTGCTGATTTTTATCCCTTAAATTTCGTCCCAGCGTCCTGTATGCTATCAAAGCCCAGAAGCAGGGTCAGTATCCATCAGCAGGCCATACTCCCATGGTCCTCGCAATGGATATGCACAGGGAAGTAGGCAGTCTTCAAAGTGATCATTTAGACTGCTTCTTCATATGCAGAAATTATCTATGATGGGTTATTAAGTCAAATATGTAGGGCATACCTAGGTTCCAGATCCTGGCTCCTAATATTTTACTTCAACAAAAGAAGCTAGCTTGGAAGACCCCTGATTCTCAGGCCAGTCAGCAAAGTTAACAAGATGCCTCAAAGAAGTGTTGAAAAGCATCAAAAGTCCAAAGCCACAGTAACGAAGGTTTTTTACTCAAAGGGACCCAAGTCCAGATGATCAAAGGTGGAACAACTTGAGTATCAAAATAAAATAACATCAGATTCTAATACAATCCATCAAGCAAGCATCCCTGAATATATATTAGTACTGAAATGTACCAAACGATTGAACAAAAGACATGAGTTGAATTTTCTATGCCAAAAAAATCTAGATAATTTTCTTTTGTCTTTAATTTTTTAAAGACTTTAAAGTATTCACTTATTTATTTTACTAGTGTATGTATGTGTATGTATATGCCACAGTGTGCACATGGAGGTTGGAGACCGTCTTGTGGGAGTTGGCTCTCTCCTTCTATGTTGGTTCCAAGGATTGAACACAGGTCGTCAGGTGTGGCAGCAAGTGCACTTACCTGCTGAACCATCTCACCAACCTCCAGATAATTTATACACCAACTGTACTTTGGGGTATATGGGGGGCTGGAATTTCACTCTCCACTCTTAGAAGCCACTCATAATGGCGTCTTTTGAAAGTGTGCCTTACAGAAGGGCAGGCAGGTTTACGGCAAGCATTGACTCAGCTGTGTGGTCAAGGTCAATATCCACAGTCATATGCCCATCGTCTGGTGAGAAGAGAATGCCACTTTAGCTCTATGGTCTGTCTCCTCAGACTCTGTAAACCCAACACTATCATGAGAAAAATCTGGCAAATCCAGGCTGAGGGCCAGCAAGATGGCGCAGCAGATAGGGGTGCTTGTGTGCAGTTTTGATGATTTACATTCCAACTCCAGATCCCATGAGACAGAATTCATCTAACTTCTGAAAGTTGTCTTCCGGTTTTCTCGTGTGTGTTCATGTGCACGCATGGGGAAAGAGATAAAAAGATGAATAATGAATAAAGTTTAAATCCCAGCTCTGTGTCATTTTACATAATACCTGTCCTAAGATCCTTGACATCATCGAGGCGGTCAGAAACTGGAGCTAGGAGTAGCCTTAGAAGGTATAGTGTTGGAATGTAATATGTTAAACTTTGTTGATATGGGAAGAGAACACTGGGTTAAAACTAAGAACATTTGAATAAAATAGAAATTTTAACTAATTAACAATAATGCATTAATAAGTCACCTAATTTTAGTTGTTAGAAGTCATACATCAAGGCATTATAGTTTTGCTTCCTCCTGGGACTCCTTTCACTATATCTGTGTCATTTCCCTTTCAATACATTTGTGAACAAATTTACTATTTTTATAAAAATTGGTGGTCATATTTTATTATGCAACACTCTAATAACTTCATATGAACTTCTTTAAAGATCCTGTACTGAATTTGGTCATAATCTGATGTACTACGGATTCACTTCAACATAGAAATGTTCTGAGACAGAATTCAGTCCAGATCTGAAATCATCAGATTTCATTGTCAGAGAAAGAAACTAAAAGTAAGCAACAGAGAAAAAGTTGAGTGACACCCAGAGAACTCAGATTTATTCTATTAAGTGCAAAGAGAGATAAAGATATAAATACAGGCACATTTTTTCGTATCAATATATATGCAAAATTGTGTAGGTCTGCTCTCTGAGAGAGCCCAGACACGGTGACATTTATAATATGAAAGTATGCCTAGTGTCAAGATAGTTTCTACATACTGCTCTTTAATAGAAGGAGAAATAGTGGTTTGAAGACTGAGGTGGGAGGAAGGTAAAATCAGCCCGGGAGATAGTTGAGAGAAGCAGGATATACACATAGCCAGAAAGTGTTTCCCTCCTTCTGATATATTCACTAATTAACTAATGTGGTGAATTTAACATATGCCCAGAAATGCTGCTTACATGTCAAGAGGTGGAACACAGTTCTTTCTCTTTCTCTTGAATGTGTGCTTAGCAACTCACTGTTGAGGAAAGAGAAAAGTAGGAACTTTATGGTAGAGAAACCTAACAGGCACCACCTTATCCTTGGCTCAGGCTTGATGTCACCAGCAACTGGCACCATGGCCCTCATGAGATAATATGAGAACATTGCTTTTTGTCATTATATTCTTCCCCTAAATTCATAACCCTATCTACTGATGAAAATCATCTAAAGAACAAAAAACTGAGGAATAAATACCCTACAAAAACACCTGGCTGGTTGCTTTAAATGTGTGTCAAGATTAGTACATCAGCTTTATACAGCATCATGTTTCAATGTTTTAATGGAATGATACTTGAAAATATTTGGATGAAGGTACTAATACTTGAAAGTGGAAGTATTTGATTTAGATCGGGACCTAGGGGTTTGGAGACAGACAGCTCCCTAAATCATTATTAGCTCTCTAAGTATCTCCATGGGCAGCGACAGCCACTGCATGACCTGGGATCTTGTTAAAGATACAATTTCCTAAAGCTGAACCCCAGGTTTATCAAATTAGAAACTTTGGTAGTAAAGCTTAGCAATGTTTCACAAAGCTCTCCAGCTGATTGCCTTCCTCCAATCCGTGGTATTCCTGTGTGTGTCCATATGTCTGTGTTCTTATATATGCATGCATGTGTGTATGTGTGTGTTCCTATGAATGTGTGCATGGGTGGGTGTGGGTGTGTCCACGTGTGGACTTTTTGCCCATCAACTGGACTAAGCTGGCTGGCCACTGAGTTCCATATATTTGCCTGTCTCTACACTTCTGTCCCTGGCTAGCACAGGAGTAACAGACGGGTATCACTGCCCCAGATTTTTATGTGGATGATGGGTATCTGAACTCAGGCCTTTATGGTTGCTTGACAGGCACTTTATCAACTGAGTCGTCTCTCAGGTACACAGACCAAAACATTTATATTTTTAAATGCAAAGACTATTATATGTATTATATATGTCAGCAATACAAACCAATTTAGCAATTACCAAGCACATTCTAAAGGCGTCAGTAAAAGGCACCAGTCAAGACCAGATATTTCCACCAGCTGCCCCAAGATACCTTCAAAACCAGTTCCTTCACTTCTGCTTGAGTGATGTTTTATCAAAGGGACCTTCTTGTACCACCTCTTAAAAGTTCAAATGCCTTGCCACCTGGAACTCTGTTTCTTTCCCCTCCCTCCAAATGTGTTCATCTCCATCTAATAAGCTATTTTTTAAAAAATATATTTATTGTGTATACTTTTAAATGCCTGTTTTCCCCACCGGATTATAATTTCTGAAGAGCAGGGGATTTTAGTAAAATCAGTGCCTGGCAGAGGACACGTGAAACATGTTGATTTTAACAATGAATCATTGATAGTATTGTCTAATGAGAGTGGGCTACAAGCTGCGGGCAAGTTCTGCATATCTAATTTGACTTAGGAGCTCCCATAATTAGGCTGCACAGCCCCAGCCACGCAGCACTTCCTAGCCTGAGGCAGGGAAGGACCATACCTCGCTGTCTTCAACTGTTTTCTTCCTGGCCCAGTTCCAAGTGGTGAGATTCTGGGAGAAATTTCACTCACAGAAGGTCTGTGTAGCTTCAAGGAACTTGAAATGTATTTTTCTGTGCCATTGTGCTACACTGGGTTTGTTTTCTCTAATATTGCTGAACTCTGCAGCTACCCTTCCGTGCAGAGAATAGTAGTTAAGGGTTACAAAGTTGTTCTTAGCAGAAACAACCCAGAGGAGATGTCATGAAGAAAATAGTAAAAGGGAATAGATATGGCAGGGGGACTTAACTAGAGCAAGTGGGTTCACAGACCGTGGCTGATGGAGTGAAGAGGTGTCACAGGCCAAACCCACATGAGGAGAGGGTCCTGAACAGCAGCAAGATAAATGAGAATTTGTATGGGGAAGTTGGGAGTTCTCACAGGGAGTGTTGTGATAGCTGCAAGGGAGGCTGGCTTGGGTGATGCTTTTAAACAGTTTTGGGAGGTGTGAAAAGCTCATGTAATCTGCTGAGCTGGAGACCAGACTCTGAATGTGACGTTTTACTGTAGTCAGGCCAGGCCCTCATTATCTAGGTTGCATGTGGTGCCGACACAGTGTGTATGTGTGGCTCTTTGCTGTGTCATTTAGCATCTGATCAGGGTTATCCAGCATTGCTCGGCTTTGTCTAATCTTATTCTTGCCTACTTCTTTTTCCTCTTAATTACACTGCTGCCTTTTTGGTCCGTTATCTTTGGTGAGCCTGAACTATCTTTCTAAGAAACCGCAGGTAGTTGAGAGTATCACTATAGTTCAGATGCTGTGCTTACAGTTTGATAATTTATTTCTAAAGACCTGTCTTTATCATTTTACTGAGCAGCATTAAATTTCAAAAATTCCTTGATATCTCAAGATAAACACCATGAACATTGATCTACGCTAAAAACAAGAAAAACCCAAACACCCCTGTATCATTGTCTTAAAATGAAGATAAGGACATTATCAGCCCATTCAGAAGGTTACTGCAAGGGGCAGCGTTGCAGTCCTTATGGATGTGTCCTCTGGGCATGGCACAGAGCTTAGTGCTGCATTAAGGTCAGTGGCTGAAGTCACCCTTACCAACTTCATCGTCCTGCCCCCCCAGACTATCCATACCCCTCTTCCTCCATCATCCATTCCTTCATAGACACGTGTGGTTGTAGTTTTCCTCCCACATGGATTATATATCCTGGTCACACCTGTGCTTTCTACCCAACAAAAGCACATAATGAATAATGAAAAAACAAATCATTGAATGCTTGAGTATTTTGGATTATTATTTTTTTTAGATGAAAAGGCATTATTAAAAGCATGAAAAGGCATTCTTCATTTGTTACTGGCTGGATGTTTTCTTTGGAGAGGTGGTATAATTTCTGTGCTTTGAAAATCAGCTCCTGTGTAGTGTGTCCTTTTTCTGATTTGTGTTGCCAGCTCGGCTCAGTCAGCTTTGGAATTTGAATTTCTCTGTGTGGCATAGTCAAGCCATTTATAAAATATTCCTCATGCCACTGTAATCACAAACTTGAATAACTTTGCAAGTGTGCACAACAGAAATGAATTAAAAGTGGCACGTGTTCACTCATCAGAATCGTGTTCCTTTCAGTATGCTGAGCCCCAGATCATGTATGCAATTTATGAAATCATTCATCCAGCCACAAATAGAGAATATTTTTAATAAGATGTCAAATCAGATGGAATCGTGGTCATGAAAGGTGTTGAATATATTGAGTCACGGAAGTTTCAACTCTATTGAGATAAGGCTTTATGCTTTGTATTAAAAGGGAAAGTAAGTGTTTAATTGCGACTCATCTTTTTTATTTTTAGTCCTATTTTACCATAGCTAAGAACAGATCCTATGACCTATCAAGGGAAACTACGAACAAATTTTGGTGCTGTTGTTCATCCATTCTTTGTGAAAGTAGATTGTTATTCATCCTCTTTTTGGGTTTCCATAATAAGTCATTTATAGATAATATTACAAGTAATTTCTATTCATAGTCTTAGGTTTTTAAACTTACACTTATACTAGATAAACTGAGTCAGTGCTTTGATAATAGAACAATTCTCTTTACATTTTACTCTCATTAGCATACACTGTATATAATGGTTTCTTAAAAACATTTTCATTCAAGTGTATCATGAACTTTGCCAGCATTCTCTCTTCATCTTCCTGTTTCCCCTCTCTCTTCCCATCAGTCCTCTCCCTTTCCTTCCCCAAAGAGTCCTTTGACTTGCTGGAGTCACTTTCTTGATCCTTAGGGTCAGGGATGCTCCCTGCCTCCTTCCAACATGGTCTCAGGCATCAGTCACACGCTCACTCAGTTCCTGACAATGTGTCCTGCTCCGGACCTTTGCACCCCTCCCCCCCTTGCCTGGAATATCCATCCCATCTCATCTCATCTCATCTCATCATCTCATCACTTAGCTACTATTTCTCATCCTCAGGATTTCGGCTTAAATGTCAGTTCCTCAAGGAACTTAACACTAATGAAACGTTGTTAATATGAATAACATACTATAAAGTGCATATTATATATTATAATATATATATTCCACACTAGTTGAATGTACAGATACAGAATCCACAAATATGTAAATCTGACTGCATATGATATCTTATAATTCAAAACCCTTTGTTTCATGCAAAAATATTTAAAATGTGACTTAAAATTGTTTTTTAGTTATAAATAAATTATATATATATTCCTGAGCATAAATGGTTTTTCAAGTTAAGATTTATATCCTGCTCTCAAAGTATTTTATGCAAATATCCCCACCGAAAAAAAATAAAACCTGAAATTCAAAGCCTCTGGTTACAAGCATTTTGAGTAAAGGATATCCAACTTGTAATACCACTGATGCTTCTTACTGTTGTTTTCATTGCTTTTAACGTGGCTGTTGATGTGCCTTGCATGAGCACTTACTGGTGTTAGTGTTTCCTAGACAGTGAGCTCCATAATGGCAAGGGTCATGACGTCTCTGTTTCTCTTTCAGTATCTAACATGGTAGTCTGTAAAGTAGATCTAGATGTCCAGAAGTCACCAGGCTGGGTGAAAGCCAAGAAAATTATTTAGCTTATACAAAGAAATATGTTTTGGGAAGTATAGAATGTTTTCTTATTTAGAATATATGCATCGAGCTGCAGAGATGGCTCAGCACTTAAGAGCACTGTTAACTCTTTCAGATGACCTGGGTATAATTCCCAGCACCCACATGGCAGCTCACAATCTTGGGTAACTCTATTTCCAGGGGATCTTTCCCCTTCTTCTGACCTCTGTAGGCCCTGCACACACATAGTACATAGACACACATGCAGGCATAACACCCATACACATACAATAAAAATAAAAGTTAAAAAATTAGAATGTACTAAATGGTATTCTAACAAGCATTTTAAAGAATCATTTTTGAGAACTGTAACTCTTATGGACTTTTCTTTTTCTTTCCTTCCTTCCTTCTTTCTTTTCTTTTCTTTCTTTTTTTGTTTTTTTAATTTTTATTTTTTTTACTTTTTAATTTTTTTATTTAGACAGGGTTTCTCGGTAGTAACTCTGGCTGTCCTGGAAGTCACTGTGTAGACCAGGCTGGACTCAAACTCACAGAGATCTGCCTGCTTCTGTCTCCCAAGTCCTGGGATTAAAGCCGTGAGCCACCACCTCCCAGCTTCCTGTTATTTTTTTATGGATTCAAGACAGCCAGAGAGACAGAGACAGACAGACAGACAGACAGACAGACACACACACACATACACACACTCCACTGCTTGGCTTCTTATGGCTCTTCCTTCCTTCTTTCCTTCCTTTATTCCTTTTTTCCCCTCCCTCCCTCCCTCCCTCCTTCCTTCCTTCCTTCATTCCTTCCTTCCTTCCTTCCATCCTCCTCCTCTTCTTCCCCTTCCTTCTCCTCTTCCTCGTCCTTGTCCTCGTCCTCCTCCTTGTCCTCGTCTGCCTCCTCGTCCTCCTCCTTCTCCCCCCCCACAGCCCCTCTCTATCTCTATTTCAATCTAAAACAAGTATAATAAGGACTTGAAGTTTTGGATAGAGAAAAGACAGATAGAAAGTAGAAAACTCAAAGGAAGGAGCAGGTGTGTAACTGTAATCAGTATACAGTCTTAGATTTGTAGAAACACTTATTTGTACAATTTGTACAAACAATTATCAATATGACTGTGTGCACACGTGGTTATGTCCCTGTTGAGGCCAGCGGAGGGTGTCAGGGGGTCCTGTTCTAGTACTCTCTGCCTATTGTTTTGAAACACCGTTTCAGAAACACTGAACCCAAAGTTCACTGTTTTGGCTAGGCTGTCTGGCAAGTGAGCTCCGATGTCTCTGCTCCAATTCCAAGACTGAGATTACAGGCACCTGTGTCCCTGGGTGCTGGAGAATCATAGAGAACCATTGAGCTACTCCCCGCCCTAGAGACTGCTTTCTGAGGCTTGCCGGTGACCTGAGAAATGTGATGGTTAGCATGAATACATTTTTATGTCTACCTTTAGAATGAGATAGTTTGTCACCAAGATAAATAATTAAGACAAATCATCATTTTTTATTTGTTTTTAAAACAAAAAACAGTAACACCCATTTTGCCACTGTCTTTAACTCTGCCCTTTCCAGCTTCTTGTGCCTATTAGCTCTTGAGCTGAGATGCCATCTTAGCTGTAGACTTGCATTCACATCTGGTAGGACAGCTAGCAGTGCTAATTGTAAACACACCTCATTTGGCCTCTCAACCTGATCCCTCAGGGAAAAATTGTAGAATAATAACTTTATTCAGTCTCCCCGTCCGAAGAGTGTTTCTTTCTGTTTTTTCATATTCCCCCTTTCTAGAAAACACTTAAGAATGTTTCCCTAGGAGCCAGATACACATAAATTAATGCACATTTCATTTTTATAACATCTTCCTTGTTAAAATAAAAATTATAAATTAGGGAATAAGATACCCATAATTCTATGTTTACATTGTTTTCACAAAGAGCCAAAGACCCTTTTAACAAACATTTTCAACCAAACCTAAATGATTGTTTTTTAATAAAAGCAGTTAAAAATAGGTTAATTTTGTGGGTGAAATTGGAAATAACACACCATTGGTGTCACGGGCCCTCTGCGCTTCTCTTCACTTTCTCCCTGTGGGTCAACTGTGTGCTTTTAGCTGCGAGCATCTTCAGTAATTTGTGACTGAAACTCTACTTCTAGTGTAAGATGGAAATGAAAGCAGATAGAAATCAAGATTCTACCACTTCAGCTTTCTGTGGCTGGAAGTTTGCAGATGCAAAGCAAAGAGAAGATAGATCCATACAAGGTCTGCCTGACCCCCTTCCTCTAATTTACCCAGGAACCCTTAGCAACCAAGCTTGGAACCTCCCTTGGAGTTCTTCATTCCTCCAGAACAAGGTGGTCCGTCTCATGTTCCCAGGTCACTATACTTGTCTGTCACTCTGTGCCACTTTGCAGCCGTCCATCTAGCCTAGTATCTGTCTTTTCCTTTGCATTAGGAGCTTCTTCCAGACACATGTGTCATTACTGATTCATGTCAGGGCCCTTTTTGTACACCACTGTCCTTTAGACTTAGATCTGTGCCATAGAATCTAACCATCAAACAGTATATCTCTCTCCAAGAGCTCTAACATGTGGTCATGTTGCAGCTGTTTAGTTAAGAGAAGAAATAGTTATCCAACAGCTTTATGCCCAAGAAACAGAATGAAAAAAATTTAAGGATGCATCTGAAAGTCCCTGCTCAAGAAGGATATTGAATGGCAAAGTGTTGGAATAGTTCCAGTGCATAAGAAACATGGATGTTTTAATAATTCTTTTGATGTAAACATTAATTCTGCCCCCGTTTGGGGAATAAACATATCATCTCGGTTTTAGTTTAAACATTTCTGCTACAGTGGGCGAGGCTCGTGTATGCAAATGTATCCTGCCACTCTGAGCACATGACCCCATGCTGTAAAGGTGTCTGCATGTTCAGAGAGATGGCTCTGCAGAGACTAAACACAAGAAAGGGCTAAAAAAGGAGAGGGCAGAGCATCTCCCCTTTTTACAATGAACAATGGATAAAAGCAGACCCTCAATTTCAGTTGACAGAGCCCATCCCTGGGCATGTGCCATGTGCCTTAGACCTGATTACTGATGAGATTGCTAAGTGTACAGAATCTTGAAGACATCACAGAGGACTCTCACCCATGCGAAGATGCCAAACAGAGGCTACAATTTTGGTTTCAGTTCTCATTTGAGGTGCCTTGACAGTAGTGGGGTGGAAGCAGCCATGGAATCAGAACATCAGTCACTTTTATGCCAGGAGCCGCCCATCTGTCACCTGCTCTGGAGAGTACGCAAATTATTGTCACATCTAAAAGCTAAACACACGATGAAGCTGTGTGTACCATCTCGTCTGTTTTCATCTCCTTCAAACTTCTATCCCTTTCCATAGTCTCTCCCACTGTCATTCAGGAGCAATCAACAGCAATCATGGTGGTTAAGGGGGGGGGGGGGACATGGGGGTGGGGAATGAGCATAGTCTTCTAAACAGCTCCACGGTTCTGTTCTTATGGCTACCGAAATGGCAGGGGTCTGGGAGGATGATTAATATGCAGACCGCAGCAGCCCTCAGTCAGAAGATCTTACAGGAAAGAGAAGTAGCATCCGTGGCAACAGGGCGATTCATCACCGTGTGTGGGCTGAAGGGGACAGGTGAGAATATTTGCTACCTACACCATCAGCAGAAAGCTTCAGCCATTGTGTCAGCAATAGCACTGAGCTGCACTTCCTGCCCTTTCTGTAGAACCACTGAGTCTAAAGGGACCCAGGACTGGGGATACTGGGCACACGCTCGCAGTATAGATTTTAAAACCTACTGTTACAAAAGTCCTGGCTGTACGGTCCAAGAGTCTGTGCTTATCTCAGCTCTCCAGCCAATTCTGATGGTAGCCAGCATGTGAAATGACTGCATCCAAGCATCAAAGCTGGACATGCCTGGTGTCCAGCTTTGGAAGTCAGGCTGGTATATTTAGGTTAACTGTTCTTTAGACCCAATGTCCATCGATTTAGAGAATGTAGTTTTAATAGAAAAATAGTGTTAAGAACCTCAATTACTTCCTGAGTATTTCCCATCAGTGTGTGTGTGTGTGTGTGTGTGTGTGTGTGTGTGTGTTGGGGTGTGTGTACATAGAGCTCAGAGGACCACCTCAGGTAACCTTCCTTATGGTACCTTGGAACAACCTTGAGTGTGAAATGCAGAAACAATCCCTCTCATTGTTCTGGAGCTCACCAAGTATCCTAGACTGAGGGGCCATTGAGCCTCAGGAGTGTCCTGTTTCTACCTCTGTAGTGCAGGGGGTTGGGGGTGGAATGGGAGTGGGGGAGGATCACAGGCACAGACCTCCACACCTGGCATTCTTATAGTCCTTCTGGGGATGGAAAGAACACTTCACTGACAGCTTTCTTCCTAGCCTTTGTCTGTGTTTTTCAGGAAAGCCTGTCACCCCAGGCTTTCTATTGTGATTGCATTATGCAAAGCTTGGCCAGAAACTATTTTATCAGATTGACCTAGAGAATAAGAGTAATTACTCTAAATCAGAGGCTTCAATCTGTAAGTCGAGACCCCTTGGGGGTCGAAGGACCCTTCCACAGGGGTCACCCAACACCACCTGTATATCAGATATTTACATTAGGATTCATAACAGTAGCAAAGCTATAGTTATGAAGTAGCAATCAAACTAATTTTATGGTGGGGGGGGGGTCACCACAACATGAGGAACTGTATTGAAGAGTCGCAGCAACATTAGGAAGGTTGAGAACCACTGCTCTAAATGTACGTTGGCATTGTTGGGGTTGGGGAGGATCAAGGAAATAATGAGAGGCCCAGGAAGAGTGGCAAGATACCTCTTGAGAAAGACTAAGCTGTGGACTGTGCGGTAATCACCCTGCAGGCTCTCTAAGTGGCTGAGGGAGAGCTGTGAGTAGCTGTGAAGCAGGAAGAGGAATGGGATAGACAGAGAGGAAAGATGGGAACTTCACTTTGGGGTTCATGCTGAGGTTTAGCAGGAGAGCTGCTGAGAGTTGAGCCATGGAAGATCATTGAACAACTCCAAAGATAACTAAAATACTGAGCAAGATATCAGATATTTCCATACAGTGTAGAATGGAGATTGGAGTCTCTCTTAGGGGCACTTAAGTGATTGTCATTGACATTTGTGCTCCATTTTAATGATCATAGTTAGATGAATGTGCTTGTAGTTGAAAATGTTGTCTTGGGAAAACTAACTGCATTTTAATATTAAAAACCCACATACATTGACTTTAAAACTTCTGTTGACTGAAGGATAGGAGGGTCCCAGATGAAGCTCCTGTACGATTCCCTGGTCCTGTACCTTTCCCTTGCAGGCCCTTGAGTCATGTCCCCTGCCTCCCACTTTCTCCCTGTCCTGTCAGCTCATCAAACCAAGGGACTTGCTCTCATACAGCAGCGCTTCCTGCTCTGGAAGCTCCATAATCTCTGTGTCCCGGAGGGACTGCATGGGTATTCTGTTCATCAAAATGCCTGTCAAAAACAGAAGTGCTGCAACTCACACCCATCAGGTGTGACTCCCTTCATCAATGAAGTTCAAGCTTTGTGTGACATTTACCTAACAGGAAATTACACCGAAGATAGATTTTTATAGTTCCCTCAGGATCAGGGATTTGTCATGCTGTAAAATGGAGAAAAACCAAGTCATCACAATTTACAGAGGAATGGGAAAGCAGAGTGGATCTGGGGGTTTACAGAGTCCCATGTCTAACAGATCAAGAGCCTGGCAGGGAAATGTATTGACCCAGCTGAAATGACTGACCCTTTGCAATGCCTAGGGCCTCTCGCTTTCCTTACTGTCAACAATAGCAAGGAAGGCAAGGCAGATGTCAGACCTCTTCACCGAGCATAGCTTCCTCCAGGAGACTCCATAGCAGTGCGGTCCATTCTGTTCACCCTGCAACACCTTCAAGCTCGAGTTGTTGATTATTTGAGTATTAAAAGAGATCAGAGATTATAATCTTTCTTAACCTGGGTCAAAAGTGAGTTTTGAAAGTACTTGATGAGAGAATATTAAGTTGGACTCTGCTGCTTTCTTCCATCTGATACAGAGGAAACTATAAAGATTTATCGAGTCAAAGATACTGAATCAAACACAGTGTTTCAGTAGATTTTTAGTTATATCAGTTTGTAGGACCACAGATCTTTTTCTTATTATTTAATAAAAAACAACAAAGCTGCCTACAAAAGTTATAAATGTTCTGTAAGGTTAAAAATAAAGAACAATTCTGGTGCCTCGCAACTCCTGAGTAGAGAGATCTACACATGCATTTACTGTGATGTTACTTCGACTTTAGAGCTTTAAACAGAGATGCTTCTTGCCTTAGCCTTTGTTTTAAATTGAAGAAACTTCACAGGAAAGAGCAAGCTCTCAATTCATTCTTGTAAGGGTAGTGCCTGCCATGAGTCCTCTGGCGGTCTTAGCACATTGGTGGACGGAGAAGGTGTGTTGTGTGATTGCATGGATACTGCTTTTGAATATAAAGGCGAAGAGATGTGATAGCTTAACTCAGGGATTGTAAGTAATCCTCTACTGATAGTGCTAGATAGCTCAGAATGATGAACAGTTCAGATAGTTCATGACTGGCTATCATTTCATTGTATGTCTTTTAAATTACCTGTATGTCTATGATTTTTGTTTTGGATACCACAGGGATGGTATGAAATGAAAATCAAAAGGCAAAAATAGGTAATAAGATGGGAGAAATGGGGAAGGATCTTCAGACATGCTGCCTTGCTGATATCCCAGATAGTATTCCATGGTAAAACAGACTGTGGGGAAGAAACGGTTTGCCTTGAAATTAAGAAGGTTTTAAGGATCAGCTCTTTTGTAGTAGGGGATTGGATTTATGCATTTATGGTTCTTGTCTGAACTACATAAAAAAATAACTGAGGGGAAGATTTAGATTTATTGTAAAGAAGACATTTTAGAGATGGCAACAGTGACCTTATAAAAAGGGTGAGTCATTGGACCATTAAGCAGAGACTAGATAACCACACGTCACAAATGCTACTGATAGGAACTCCAGACTAGCACCAAATAAATAACTGCCTGAAGTGCTTCAGCAACAGGAGCCCATGTTTTCTTTTAAATACTTTAAATTAAATTTTAACCAACATACAAAACATAAACAAATTTATAGAGCAACATGCGATATTCACAGGTATTTTGGAATGTATGGCTTAAGCATACCAAGCCTGTAAACCCAATTTCTTTATGTTAAGAATTTTTAAAGTCTAACCTTCTAGCTTTGAGAAACACACAGTATATATTTTGTGAAAACAAAAACACATTTTAAAGTATTCGATTGTTTCCCTGTACATAGCAGTACATCAGAACTTCCCACTGCTGTGTAACTGCTACCTAGTATCATTGATCAACCTTTCTTCACTCCTGTCCGTCTCCTCTTCTCCCCAGACTTTGGTTACCACCATGCTACTCTTAACTTCTATGATATCATCCATTTCTCATTCCACATGAGTGAGATCATGTAGCACCTGTCTTTCTGTGCTTGGTTTATTTCACTTAACATAATGATTTGCACTTTTATCCATGTCACAAATGACAAAGTGTCAGTGTGTGTGTGTGTGTGTGTGTGTGTGTGTGTGTGTGTATACCACATTCTCTTTATTCATTCATTATGTAAATCATCCCAGAGTTCTCCAGCTTGTTTCCATTTTGTGGCTATTCTGAACAGTGCTATAATGAATATGGGAATGCATATGTCTCTTCAAATATATTAGATTCATTTCCTTTGACTATATATGAAGTAGTAGAATTGCTGGATCATATGGTAGTTTTAGTATAACTTTCTAGGGGCCTCCATCCTGCTTTTTGTAGTAGATATATTTATATTTCCACCACTGATATGCACAGTTCTTTCTCCACACGCTCATGAGCACTTACTGTTTTTAGTCTTTTGATAACAGACATTCTTGCTAATAGAGGTGATGCCACACTGTGATAAGCCAATTGGTTGTAGTTCTAGGGCCGCCTTGGTCACATAGAGAGCAAGAGCCTAGGCAAGTCATTCTTCTAAGAACCTCTTAAACCATAAATTCATATAAAAATACCAACTTTCCCTGAATGGATTCTTCAAAATTCAATGAACTAAAGTGTGGTCTTGTTGACACATGCCATTCAAGAGTACTTAATATTTGGTCCTTATTTCCTTACATGATCTAGTCTCTGGAGATTTTATTCCATAGTGTGATTTATTTTAATAAAATGTACACCATTTAATTTAGGAACATTTTTGTGGAAATCCTATTTGTTCAAACAAAATAGACTAATAGCAAAGCTGGAAATTTTTACCAAATAAAAATTTTAATTTAAATCTCACTTCTTTCCATAGAAGACTTAAACTGTTTTTTGTTTTTATTTTATTTTTGTTTTTTTGATGATAAAGACAAAATATCATGTAAGAATCTTAGAACACACTATTCTAGTAAATTGAGAGTGTTGGGGTTTATGTGCATTTTCTCATGCTGATAAGAACAAGAGCCTCATCAACACTTTCCATAATTTTCTTCTTAACTCTGCAGAGCTGATCAAGGAGACCGATATCAGGGAAGTAGGTTCTAGTGGGCTGGCTGATGTATTCAGTCACTGTTGGAGGATGGAGGAGATGGGCAGCCAGAGCCACATAGGAACAGCAGTGGGGTTTAGAGAGAAGGAAGAGGGGTTTGAGAGCTGCTCTTAATGAGCAACATTTACTCAGTCCTGGAATTCTCACTTAATTTTGGTAACACTGGGCATGTACATGTACAGTCTATTGCCTCCATTTTCTTGGTGATTAAGTTGAAAGTCTAAATCTGATTGATAATGCCAGATTTAATTAGCAATGGAAGTGAGATTTGGGTTCTAGGTGACTCTAATTTTAATACATTTTGCTTCTTTCTGGCCAGGGTGTGTTCTAACCAGGAGGGGAAACCAAGATTTTTAGTTCTTGCCCCCAGCCTTTGTGTGCGGTGCACACTTACCCGGGTGCTAATCGTCATTATCTTCCCTTTTATTTGGAGCCTTGAAAAGGAGGAAGAACTTAAAATCTATTCGTATGCTAAGCTTTTTTCTTTTAAAAGTGAATTAAGCCTATACATTTAATTAAAAATAAAACAGAAATCTAAAACAAATAAAAACCAAACTAATACTCAGGAAAATAAATAAAATATTAGTTTCCTTTTTAACAACAACAAAAAAAAATCATTAGAAGAAAGAAACAACAGGAATTTGTAGTCATCTGGAATCTTAAACATAGTGAGAGCAGGTAGTATGTACCACACATTTCATAGAAACATGTCTAAAGTAACGTCAGAGACTGTACACTGCTTATCATTTATCTTATGGTACTATGGAGCGTTCTCCCAGAACTTCTTACACAATTATTTGGTACTGTGCCACTGACCTCCAACCCCATAAGCTGATATTTTTTAAAGTTTTTGAATTGGTCCAGAAAGAGAGAGGTGGGGGGGGGGGGGAAAGAGTTGCAAACTCTTATTTTCCTTGATTCTTACAAATATTTCCTACAACTATTCTTGCAAATGTTTTCCCATGAAAAAACTTTCATGGGAAAACGTTTATCTTAAGGTTTCTATTGATGTTATAAGACACCATGTCCAAAAGCAACTTAGGGAGGAGAACATTGATTGGGCTTATAGTTCCAATCCTAGTCCATCATCAAAGCAAGTCAGGGCAGGAGTTCAAGGCAGGATTTTAGAGGCAGTAACTGAAGCAGAAGTCACAGAGGAATGCCTCTTTCTGGCATGTTCCCTGTGCCTGGCTGGCTCAGCCTGCTTTCTTATACCACCCAAGACTGCCTGCCCAGGGGTGGCAACATTTGCGTTGAACTGGGCCTTCCCATGTCAATCATTACTCAAGAAATGCACTGCAAAGCCTGACATGGTGGCACACACCTTTAATCTTAGCACTCTAGTGGCAGAGGCAGGCCACAGAGGCAGATCTCTGTGAATTTGAGGCTAGCCTTGTCTACATAGTGAGTTCCAGGCACTACACACTTGTCTACAGGCCAGTCATATGGAGAGTCATATCGAAAGTTCCTCTTCCCAAATCATGCTAGCTTATATCAAATTGACATAAAACTAAAAGTTAATCAGTGGAACGTATTTCATTATGATAAAAGCTTTTAAGTGACCCTTTTTATAGAAAGGGTCATAGTTTATAGCTAGAACCAAAATTGTAGCGTGTGGACTATTTTCTTAGCACATGCCACTGCTGGAAGAGAAACATACAGGGGTGTAATGTGTGCATGCTTCATTCTCAGATGTGACTTAAAAACTTAAACTTACAGTATTTTCTAAGATATATATTGAAGTGTATCTACTTTTACAGACTTACCTCTATTATTGACAGCAACAAAGGCAGCTAACTTTTCATTTGTAGATCTCTAGACCCTAGGAAATATGAGGTCTCTGATAGATGTTATTGATTAACTATATTATAATTGGATGGTTCATTCATTCACTCACGTTCTACCAAAATGTGGTTAGTTTTAACTGAACTGCCCTTAGTTTCTAAACCAGCATGAAGTAGATGAACTACAGCATAGACATTTTTCTTGTCAATGGATCTATCAACCTGTCTTTTACAACTTTCTCCAACAATGTTTTTACCTCTCCCCTGATGCTGAAACTGCTTTTTTCCACCTTAGAGATATTTCTTCTTTGGCAGACTCCTCTAAGGGAAGCACACCTTCCATCATTCTGCATCTCCCGAGGACTGATATCAAATGGGCGGAACTCTCTATAGATTGACAATATTTCTATATGAATGTAACCAACACAAATGTTATGATAGTGTCCTTGTGTCATTTAAATATTCTGATGACCACATTAAACAAGTAAATACAAACACATGAGATAAAATTTAATTATATGATTTGTTTAGCCTAACATATCCCAAAATTCAATGGTTGTTTCAACATGTAATTAATATAGAACTATTAGCAAGCTGTCAAAATTCTATTTGTCCTACATCTTTGATTTGATATCAGGATGCTTCTTAGACATTCATAGCACATCTGGTCTCAAACTGGTCAAATTTCAGCTGCTTAATTTTCCTTATTGTCTGTATGGGTCAAGGTCAGCTATTTCAAACCATTGTTTTTCTGCAATTTCGCAGTATGTCTGAGATTTTCTTTTGTAAGACTCATTTCATGTCATCTTTGGTGTGACCAACAAGGTAACTTTTCCATTTTCTGAATTAGTGTGACATTGGCTTTCCCACCCCTTTTGTTGTCACTGAAGATTCTGACTTGGATGGCCTTCCCTTCTCTAATCTCATTCCACTTGTTACCAACACCCTCGTTCTTTCACCTTTACTATCCTCAGCACCCCATAGTCCTTCATCTGGATACAGTCCCTAGCATTCTGTTGCCATCTCTTTAATCTTTCTCCTGCTTCTCTTTTGGATTTGGGGATAATAATGTTTACAATTATTCCAGGAAAAGGCATGTAGGTTTCTTAACTAAGCTGCTGAGCCTACCAGAGCTTAGGAAAAAGAATTATCGATACATATACCTAGTTTAGTAAATACCTATTATTTATTTATCATGTAACTTCTCTAAATGCTGAAGGTAAGTCATTGGCCAAGAGCTGTCACTTTCTGCCTTCAGGAAGTTAGCATTCTAATAGGGAACTCAAGGGAGACAGCACATGTCAGGGATGGGGGTTGAAGTTACAGTAGTGTGTCCAGTGAAGATCAACAAGAAATTAGTTTCTATTTTTCTTTTTACAAGTCTTGGAGGAAATTAATCAGTGAGGTGCACTAGAGGAAGGGTGTTTGACTAGAACTAAAATAGTAAGGTTTTCACACTTGTGTTCTTGCCATTGCTAATTCACAGAGCTAGAAAGGCTTATTATCTAGAACAAAGTGATCAATGCTTTCTCCTTCATGGTGAGGATTAATGATAACAGCATAAAAATGGGAAATGATAGGAGTCACAGAGCAAGGATGAGAAAATGGACACTCAATTATATTGCTTGTAAAAGATAACATGTATAAAAATGACAGATTTGGCCCCAGTTTGGTTTGAATGTGAAGTGTCCTTCACAGGCTCACATTTGAATACATGGTCCCCAACTGATGGTGCAGTTTGGGGAGGTTCTAGAGCCTTTAGGAGGTGGAGTCTTGATAAAGGAAGTGGGTCACTAGAAACAGGCCTTAAAGTGTTATAACTCAGCCACAATTCCTATTTGCTCTTTGCTTCCTGAGTACAGATGCAATGTGTCCAGCTAGCCCTCTGTTTCAGCAACCATGCCATCTCTGACTGATGTCTTGTCTTCCCCATCATGATGGAATGTATGCCTCTGGAAATATAAGGTGTAATATAAACATTTTCTCCCTTAAGTTGCTTTTGTCAGGGCATTTTATTGTAGCAATGAGAAAGTAACTAAGATAATGTTAACCAACATTCCATGATCGTAGCTCTGCCATGCTTTATTCATGCTGAACAAACATGTGGTTAATATGGCAGATCAGTGTAATACTACACATAAATTCTACTGATAACCACCCACTTCTCTCAGAGTTATCACAGATTCCAACGGTTAAGTGAAGAGTTCCAAACAATATCCATCTCACGTCAGATGCCACTTGCAAACTTGAGGGCCCTCGGGACGCCCGTGTTTCCTACTGATCACAAATTTGGAAGTTATCATACCTCTCTGGTATGGTACTCACCAGAATGTCCCACAGATCTCAGGAAAACACTATGCATATTACATGAAGAGATAGGTAGGGCCAAGGCTAGAAGAGCTTGAGGATACAGAACTTAAAAGTGTTCTCTTGGAATCAAGACATGTTAACCTGGCCATATCACTGTGTTTACTTCCCTGGCAAGGACTTCACAGGACGCTGTTGTCCACAGTTTAGGAGAACTAGGAGTTTTGTTACATGAACATGGTTGAGTCATCAGCTATGCCTCTTCCACCCTCAGTGGATATCGCTTGGCTCAGAGTCCCCTCTAATTACATAGTTGATCTTTTTATCTCAGGTAGCTACAATATTAAAACAAAATAGTACCCAATGGGAATTCTTTCACAAGCAGAAACATAAAGTGTGGTCTGAGAACTTAACATGAATACCAAAGATACTTTTATCCCTTGGGAAACCCCAAAGATATACTGGCTCTGTCCTTGCAACCTGGGACAAAGACTAGACACATTCTTTATTTATACAATGGAGAAATCTAAAAACTGTCTGGCTTATGATTTTTTATTATAAGACAGCTGTTTCAGAATGGGAAAGTGGCAACAAATTGAGGCACAACCTCCAGAACTATTTAGAGAATTCCCACATTCATAGTTCAATATCATGTCTTTTTAAGGGGGCAGCTGTTCAGGATATAAATGAGTGATAAATGAAACATATATTTAACTTATCCTTTTACTGAAGCCTCTTCTGGAGGGCATAGCATTGTAGATAGATTTAAATTGCTCAGGATAAAGTTGATGTCACCCACTCCTTTGCTTGAGGGCTTTGGCAATTCCCATTTCATTACCTCATAGATGAAGGAATATCTTTGCTAATGAAGTTCTTTCTGGTGTCTCCTGGGCAGAGGGTAAATCTCATAACACATATTTGTTCAGTTGCTTACTGTGTTTCCCCCATCTTCCTCCATGATCCCTGTAGGATTTTTCAAGTTTAAACAAGCACTTACTTGTGTTTGATATCTTGTTAAAACAAGGAGCTAAAATAAATAGCTTGAACATTGTTAAAAAAAAAAATAAAAGTATTAGAGAGCTAAGCAATATTTTTTACAATTCAAAGAGCTTGGTAATTTTCTAAGTTTCTGTAACTTGCCGTTTTTACTGTTACAGTATATTCAAGTGTGCCTTTAAATTCTTGCAAGTGATTATTCTGCAAATATTTTTGAGTGTTTGATACATTAAGGGAACTGTGTAAGACCATCCTAAGAAACATAGCCAAGACTTCATCTTTCCTTTCAGATCTAGAACTACAGGACTAGAATACAGTTGGTAAGTTTAATTGATGTATTTCTTTGTTAGGCACCATGGACACACAGAGGAAGGGAAGGGTAAACGGCTCCTCGGGCTCACAGATACAAGGGTCAGGGAAAGTTTCCCGGAAGTGGCAACATGTGAAATAAAGCTTAGAGATGAAGAGACATTAGTCTGGAAAAGAATATGGATAAAAACAGGTCCAGGCTGTGGGGGAAACCGAGGCTGGTGGGGAGGGCGGGAGCTCCACATCACACTGTGTCTGGGTGGCAAAAGCAGTTCTGTGCAGTTGGGATCTGTAAAAAGTGACATAAAAAAGGAAGGAGTGAGCCTCACATTGAACGACAGATAAGTAGACGTCAGAGGTCTCTTCCAACAGGTCAAGAGCTACAAAAAAGGGACGTTTAAAACTAGGTGCATGAGAACTTGAATTCTGAGAGAATATATTTTTTTCTGTTATTACTACAAGAGATGGTACAGATGAGAATGGGAGCAAAATCTACATACAAGGTAACAAGGTATCATTCAAAGAACAACCAATTGTAAGTAAAACCACCAATGACCCACAAATTATTATGTGATTTAGTTCTATGTTGTAATTTAACATTATGCAGATTAGAAGTTAATGACTATAATGCCAGATACTATTAG
The DNA here is from genome assembly GCA_026225945.1 of Cricetomys ansorgei. Classification (NCBI taxonomy): domain Eukaryota; kingdom Metazoa; phylum Chordata; class Mammalia; order Rodentia; family Nesomyidae; genus Cricetomys; species Cricetomys ansorgei. The sequence continues at coordinate 2,265,892 of JAMJFZ010004059.1, forward strand.
AATATTTCCAGTTTATAAGGAAAGCAGATACTGCTTTGAAGTAAATAAAACTTTTTTTATTTTTTTGCCCTGGCCTTGTGTGGTGAATGTATGAGTATGAGTGTACGGGTGTATGCGCATCATCAGAAAGGAGGCTTCCTGGGGACAGAATGTCACTTTCCGTCTTGCGTGTTGTTATTATGCAATGACTGCTATAGAGTTCTTCCTCAGTTAATTTTTGGTGAGTGAAATAACTTGTGCAAATGTCCAGAGAATGAAGTTCAATGTCAGATAAGATACGTTCAATAGAGAAGACCTATGTCAAAATCAACAAAATTCTCAGCTCACTTTACTACCGAGACCAGAGTTATGTTTGCGAAAAATGTCCTCGGCGGTTTCCAGACAAGATGGAATTTATTTTTAGTTTAATTATGCAGAGGTGACCTCATCATTTATTTTGATTTCTCTGGAGATTCGATGTGTTGATGATCCTCAACTCCAGTGTAGCTCCTCTGGGAAGAGGGACATACTTACCCATGTGTCTGGATTGGCATAAGACATGGAGACCTGGTACCAGCTTCGCTTTCTGCTGCCAGCTGTATTCCAGAGAAGGGCTAGGTCACTTTATCAGGAGTTAGTTTGCTTTCGTAAAATATTTGAGAGATCAAAAGCTTCATGATAGTAATTTAACTGAGTTTAGGAAGAAGTATTTGGATACAGTGTTGACACCCCTGGAGTCTTGATGGAGTTTATTTCTTCTTTGGTTTTTTATCTTCTATTTCCATTATTCTTATTTTGAGGTTTGAACTCATGGACCCTCATCCCTCTGTTTAAAAGAGGATTTGTACAGTGGCTATTCTTACTACCTTCTAAACCCCGAATAATCTCCCCAAACTTAAAAAGGACACTCATGCTTCCGGTTTTGCTTAAGGATTTAGACAGTGCTTGCAGATTTTAAAAATTCCTGTATTTAATGAATGAATACTATTAGTTTCTTGCTGTATTTCACTGTAAATCTAGGTCACTTTGTCATCATTTTACTCTTTGCTTAGTCTCCTGCCTGGAGGATATTCTTTGTTATCCTCCTCTTGACAACTCTGAGCGCCTCAAGGGTCTCTTCATCATTCAGATTCCACTTTTTTTCCTGGTCAAATCCTTGACATCAAATGATGCTTTTCAGATTTCAACCCTCACTCTGCCTTAGGTCACCCTATGAGACAGTACCCTTATAACTTTCATGGTCTTTCTGTTCTTTCTCTTCCTCTGCTTCATATGATTGCCAATTTTTAAGGTTCGATTCTTGGTCTCTTGCTTTTCCCTTTTATTTTGTTTCCTGTGAAGGTTCTCTACTTCTGTTCATTTGACTTTCAATGTGCACATGAAGTCAACAGACCCAGACAGCAACATTGTGGAGCACAGTGAGGGCTCTGAGGAGTGCATTGCGTCACAGGAAGCAGTACACCCTGTTCATACATCAGGGTCTAGGTACATTGTATTTTTAGGAAACATTTCATTTGTGGCAAGGTTTAAACATATCACCAAGTCTGCCCAGAATGCTCAGAAGTCTAAATGAATATTATCCCTAACACCTGCCAACCCAGTTTTAATCAGTAGTGGAAAAACAGTCTCAGAACTGTTTGTCTCAACTGGCCATTTAAGTTTAATAGTAAAAAAACTGGTTAATGATAACAGTGTACTTTAAAACCTTCAGAAGGAAAGGAGAATGCTTTGTGAACCCTCTGTGTATGTGTGTGCCTGTGTTTGTGTGTGAGTTCTGAGTTAGTTTTCAGAATCAGTGCTTTTTTTTTTGTCTGTTTGTTTTGGGATTTTTTTTTGAGACAGGGTTTCTGTGTTGTAACTCTAGCTGTTCTGGAACTCACTGTGTAGACCAGGCTGGCCTGGAACTTACAGAGACCTGCCTGTCTCTGCCTCTGGAGTGCTGGGATTAAAGGTGTGCGCCACCACAAAAGTTTTAGATCCATTGAAACAAGTTTAAAGAGAAAAAAAATTTGAGAATGACTCTAAGCATTTGATAAAATTGGGAGAAGGTCACACCTGAGTTCACCTGCTCTGCCTTAGATTAGACTAGACTCCAGGGACTAAGACAAGTCTGGTATACTGACTTTGACTTGCTTTAAGTTTAGAATTCAACACGTTTTCTGGCAAAGTTGTTCTAATTACTCCCCAAATCCCTCCTTGAATCAACACATTTTTGGTAGGGCTCCTATGCCTTTTGGGACTGAATGGAGAAAAGAAAAAACCCTAAATTCAGGGTTCAGGGAAAGTTCAGGGAAGGAAACATGAAGCCTAAGGATCAGTGGGGGAGGAGGCAGGGTATTTCACAATGTCGTTCCTGGTAAAATGTGGTTTCAAATAACTTGTATGAGTTCTAAGTGAACATAAAGGGAAGCAGGCTCTAAAGGGCTGAGTGAAAGACCAAGGAAAGAATGTGTTAGGGCAGAGCAAGGAAAACTCACTAAATGATGAAGTAACAGAAGCAGATTTGCATTGAAGTATTAAGGAGCGGGATTGACATAATAGAAAATCATAAGTAGGATTTTCTTTAGAGGTCATCTAGGACACAAGGAAAAGGGACACTGAGATGAGAAGGGCAGGTGGGCAGGCTGCGGAAGTGATGGATTTGGATTAAAGATCCACTGATGTCAGGGTCTTGCGATGTTAATGTGGATTCAGCCAAGTTCATGTTTCTGAATGTCCTCGCAAGCTAGTCCACTGCAAGCTTAGAATGCCGTGTTAGTTTTCAGGCACAGTGGCAGATATCTTAGACAACCGACTTAAGGAAAGACTCAGTTTGTCTCAAAGTTACAGAGAAGCCAGTCACTAGTCACTTGACTCTGTTGCTTTGGGCCCTAGTGGGATAGAATACATGGCACCAGAGGCCACTTACCTCATAGTGTCCAGGAAGTGAGGACAAAAGACTAGTGGGACAGTCCCCAGTTTGCATGCTCTTGCATGCTCTCCCTCTCCCTCTCCCTCCCTCTCTCTCTGTGTATGTGTGTGTAGAAGTAAAGGCTCCTTTCCGCTTATTTCTTTGAGACAGGGTCTCTCACTAGCTTGGAACTTGCCAAGTAGCACAGGATGGCTAGCCAACCGGCCCAGGGACCCATCTGTCTCCACTTTTCCCCATCAAACTCAGGTGATTGTCCTCACGAGGGAAGCACTAAAACTGAGCCATCTCCTCAGCCCTTGGCTCTCCATCTTAAAGATTCTGCTACCTCCCAGTGGCACTGCATGCTTGGTAACAGCTTCAACCCTTGGATCTAAAGGGGAATAATTAAGAGCCATGCAATGACAAATGGGTAATAATTGAGCGGGCAAATATGGAGGCGAAGAGAAAGGGTCTTGAGTAAAGACAGAGAGATGACTGTAGGGTACTCATTTATTACTTTAAAAAATATTTAAGTTCCTTCCATGCGTGAACTCCCAACTTTGGTGTGAGCCATGAGCAAATCAGAAAGTCTGTTCCTTTGTGGATCTTATGTGTAGGAAAAAAGGAACTTTCTAGAAGGAAGGGGAATATGAGGTACCATAGCACTATGACTGGGATTGTTCAAGCAACGATCCATGGTCTCTGATATTTGATTGTAGTTACAGCTGAATTTCCACTCTTGGCTGTTCTGGTTCCCATACAGGAATGAGAAGAAGCATTTGGAGGGAGCATTTGTCTTTGGGATAAGAATGAACTTGGTCTGTTCTCAACTCTCCCAGTACTATCTTCAGAACATTGGGTGAGTTATTTACCCAGTGAGCCTTGGTTCTCTGATCTGTGACATGAGGCTAATGGTCTATGCTGTGTGCTTACACTTGGGTAAACATATAGTCTCTCCCTAGGGATACACAGTGCTGTGTCAGAGAGGTCAGCTCAGAGCTACCAGATAAACAGACACTGTGAACTTAGGAGAATAGTGTGGAAAATTTATATATAAATATTTTGCACTAGAATGTAAAATTCCTTTGCATTTTTTAAGGTTAAAAAGTCAAATTCCAAGATAGTTCATGCTTTTGACAAGCTACTTCAGGCAGTATTTCCATACTTAGGAAATCACTTCCCACATGAATTTTTGTGGAAAAGTTTTAAAAGTACTAACTAGACAATCTCATAGTTTCCCCCTCCAGCCATGGGTTTATGATCCATGATTTTTTTTAAAGGTTCTTCATTCTTGCATTATTTATTACTTATTTTTTTTCCTTTTTCTATGAATGAATTAGCCAAGGTAGATTGTTCTGTGTTGTTTTGATCCAGCATAACTCTTCCAATTCAAAAAAATAACTTGAAAACAAAGTACCTACACACTTTCAGGAGAGTACTGTATAGCAGTTGAGGGAGGGAGGGAAGGAGGGAGAGAGAGAGAGAAAGAGAGAGGGTCCTTAAGAAAAGGCTTGTTCTTCAGTGATAGACCAAACATCCTTTCCAGAATAATTTAGGTCATGTTCTCACTCTGAGCCATCAACACAAGGGCTAATGAGGTGATCACGGTGGAGGCTGTCTGAACTCAATCCTCCATAGTGGGACAGGCTTGCTCCCCAACACCCCCAGCACAGTGGGCTGCTCCAGAGGTCCAGACCTGAGCTAAATCACAGCTCCATTGGTAACAGGAGGAAGGAGGAAGGCTATTCAATCACTTCTCTAAGGTAAACAACCACAGAAACAGCCAGAGACGTTTTGTAGCAAGTTTTACTCTGTTCTTTACTGACCTCAAGTCGTATGAATTGTAGTTTGCTTGTTAAGAGAAACGAAAACTTTTCATTTAGAAAATAATTATTTAGGCCCTACTGAAACACATCAGCTAATCACATAAACAAGGAAGATAGTCACACGAGCAAATGCTAACAATAGTTATAGAAATGACAAAGAGAATGGAGATGCCCTATTGATCTTTTTCATCTTTAATAATCATAATCATTTGCTCGTTTATGAGCTCTATGAGACGCCTTTGTTCACGGTGTACCCCAAAGACCTAATCACAGGCTAATCCATTGCCTGGTACATATTGTATATACCAACCTGTTTATTAAAATAATGTTGCTGTGAGGTAAAGTCATTAGTGATTTTTAATGGAATAATAGAGCCATGCTTCAGAGTAGTTTGGAATACTTGGACAGTTTTATAAGGTAAGAAGGCTGAGCAAGTAAATTGGTACCTTCTCACTTAAAGGCTTCAAACAGATAATAAAAGGTGTATGTCAGAAGAACTGTATGAGGTTTTGATAAAATGTGACAAGTTGGTGTGGTGTCTGTGCCCTAGAAGCCTTTTCTTACTCTACGAGGATATTTAGCACAGAATCTAACAAGTAGTACACATCCAATAAATAATAGATGAACGAATGAATGACTAGTGAGCTCTCTAATTAGATTTAGAGAATATTATGATTAGATTAAATAGTTTATGCCCCACTGTGCCTATGCTCGTTACTTTTCTTTCTTTGTTTTTAGTGGTGTGATTTGTGATAATATTAATGTTTTGTTATTTTAATGGAGAGCTGTATTTCTTATGGGGAAATGTAACCTAGTGAAATGTACTCTGACTCTGTGTTACATGCTAGACAAGAGGCAATGTCTTTGGAGGACGCAGAATTGAGGTTGCACTCAGCACAGTTACTCCCGGTATTTGAAAGGAAACAGCTTCAAGGCTAACTCGCCAAATACACAAATTGACAAAGTCAAATGAAATTACCCAGTGGACTGTTGAAGGACTTGAAAGATACCTTGCCTGACAGTCTTCTTCTGTAAATAGGAGAGCACAGGCCTAGAGAATCAGGGCCGTGGGCCGTGCTCAGGACCCGTGCTGGGACCTTGTAGAGGTGAAACTGAAACCCAGGTTCCTCAAGTTCCCTTCAATCCTTCAACCACTTGAAGGAATAAAGAGTAATTAGATAATTAATAAGAGCAACAGACTTTTTTTGAAAGTTGAATTTCAGATAACAGCTTAGTCCCAGCTATGGGAGGAGGGGGGGTCACATAAATTTTAAATAGATCTTTATCTCACTAATAGACAATTTGGAAGAAGAAAAACAATAAATTGTCTTCCTTGGTGGTAAGAACATTATTATATGTTAGAAACCTAAAGCCAAGGGGCTGGAGAAATGGCTCAGTGGCTAAGAGCACTTAACTGATCTTACAGAGGACATGGGTTTAGTCTTCAGCACCGAATGGCAGCTCACAACCACATGTGACTATAGTTTCAGGGGGTCTGACACCTTCTTCTGGCCTCTATAGGCACCATGAATGCATCTGGTATACGTGGAAGCATGCCGGTAAAACATCCCAGACATAAAATAAAAATAAATAAAAATTAAAAAACAATACCTGAAGCTATTGTCACAGGAACTGATACCATTATCTGCAGAACACTGAGAATAATTTTAAAACAGCACCTCCCTGCAATAACTTCTGAAGTACTCTGATTGATAATAACTTAGCCAACACTAGGAATGCTGCCTAGCTCTACCTTCCTGTACTGAGGAATGTCCATCAATTCATCTCTTAAAATATTTATTACCATTATTCATATGTCAGTATGTCTGATAGATTGCCTATTTATTAATTTTCATATTTTCAGGCTCATGCTGTTCTTATTGTTCAAAAGTTTTCTGAAACATTTTAATCATTATATATGCAGTTTGAAGTTGCTTCCATGATTTTAAAAGAATGAAATTGTAGTCGTGTGTGTGTGTGTGTGTGTGTGTGTTACATACATAATGTAAGTTCGTGCTTCAGCATACTTCTTATAGGCTCTTCGTTTTGGATTTTTTTTCCTTTTTCAATACATCCTGTGGTCAAAGTTTGCATAATTTGCACACTGCTCTGCAGTTTGCCCTGCCACCCCTCATCGGTAGTTCCACAATAGGTTGTACCTGTAGGCATGAGTGTGTATGTGCAGATCTTTGTTTAGTCATTTAAACTTAAAGTAAAATATTTCCCTTTGTTATGGATGGCAATTTAAAAATTCTTTTGGCATTGCTTTTAAAATATGTTTATAAATCTCATGTATTTTTTTTTATTTATTATTGATTTAAAAATTCTTCCTGGGAATGTTATTTTCCCAAGTCCTCAAAATTTGTTAGCAGAGTCTTATCATTGCTTTTAAAATTGAGAGTCACATGTAACATTTATATTTTGAGAGAGAAGTCTTATTTTGCTATATTTATTTTTATTTTTACCTGACTTTTTTATGACCTAAATGTCATTTGTTCTGTGAGCCCTTTCAATGTTCTCTTACCTAGCCAGTCCAATTCAAGATACTGTTTAAATCCATCCCATGCTTCATATGACAAGAATTCAGGAATTCTCATATTCTGTGCTGACGCTCTTGGACAAGATGAAATCAGTCCAGGGAACATGACTGTCTCTTTGAGCTGATAGTGTCTCTTGAGAAGTTACACAGAAGCACCTTTACTTGTTACCTGGCTCATAGACTCATTCATATATAGCCCCTAGTGATGTTCTAGATTTAAAGTCGAATTGATTAAATAGTTCATTCAGCAAATGTTTGCCATATGTCTGCCATGTGACAGGTGCTTTACACCGTGACAGTTGTGACAGATACATTGCAGGCTTCATTAAAATATGAATTATCATTGTTTCATTCCTTTCTAGGTTTCAAACATTGTCCTAAAATATGTCAGAAAAAGTTATCTTACTTAATCATTTCAAAATCCCATGAAGCCTGTAGTTAAGAAATTACAGATGACTAAGGACTGAGGAGATGAGAAAAATGGTCAGTCTTGAAAATATATAAAAACAAGTAATCCTAAATGACTGAGTAGGTTGTATCTGTGTGTGTGTTTAACTACTGAAGAACTATTAAAGGCATTGAATATGAGAGGCAGCAAGGTGACGGGGATACATCAGAGGGGCTGGGTGGAGAAAGGGGAGGCAGAAATGATGTAATTGTATTTTAAAGGAATCTTCTCCTGAGAATTGAGTCTATAAGGGTGATAGAGGCTGGTGGGGAGTCTGGAGCTTTTGCAGAACTCTTGATGAGTTCTTAACTTGGAGGCTGAGAGTATCTGTTAGGCATCTGAATGAGCCAGCTGGTGTGTGGCCTGTGATGTAGGAGTATCAAATTGTTGAAGAATATACAATATTGCAGAAGGAGAAAAGTTTCCAAGACAAGGCAAACAGTCTAATAACTATTTGTATAATGTGTAATTAGGACCAACTGGTAGTAATAAGGACCTGATATTAGTGGCGAAGGGTTTGCATGCTATCTAAAGAGTCATCATTGGCCCAAGCTGTTCCTGCTTTCTGGATCAGATCCTGTTAGGCTACACTTCCCGTCTTCAGAGCCACTTCATAATCAGAAGATGGCTGCAGCACCAGCCAGCATGCCTGCAGTCCAAGCAGCTGAAGAGAGAAAAGGAAACAAGCATAAAGGCTATCCAGAGCTGAGTCAGCTTGCTCCCAGATGTGCTTAACCCTTTTTGGATACCGCTCAATACAGGAGACTCAGGGATCATGGGACATTGATTGACTGACATATTTTTTATAACTCAGGCACATTGCCACCTAGCATCCTAGAGGCCACTACTAAAGAAAAGTGGGTAGGAGAATAAGCAATTGCAATGTCAGTTACCTTTTTTTTTTTTAAATGTTTTTCTTCACACACCTCCTCTTGAATGTTCAACATCTGGAAACTGGTGAAAATACGACAACACATTTATACATTGTCATTATCCCTCCAGTTTGCAGTGCAAACAGCTGCTACTGGTTCCCCCCAGGGATGACCTGAGATTTGAGATGTGATTTTAGGGGAAAGGGTTTATCTTTCCAAGGGCAAGTTTTATCCCGTGTAAGATGGTTCAGGATTATGGAAGTGTTCTACAAATAGGAAAGCCAGGAATATCAATAAGAGTGTTTACTGATGTTTGTTTTGTGTATCTACTAATTGATTTTCTTCATTCTTTCCCAAAGAGAATTTCACAGTTGTTGGTTCTTCTTATAAGTACTTGGTTTCTAAATGAAATATATACCATAAAAGATGAAATACAATAAATACTTTAGAAAAAAACCAAATTGTTTTATAGTAATAATTACAGTGGGTGTAGTGGCCCTGTCTTCTAATCCTTCTACCTGGAGAATGGGAGGTCAGTGTAGAGATTAGTGAGGCCCCTTGGGTACTTTGTCATGGCTAAAGAAGCTGCAGATTCCTCAATCCACAAAGTCATGCAAAGGAAGGATATTTGGAAAAATTGAAAAGACCCTTTGATCTATAGACAGGATTCTCCATCTGCTTCCCACTTCCGTGCTTCCTGAGGCACATTCCAACATCTCCATTGGCTTTGAGCAAAGTCAGATGGAACTAATTCCTGGCTTGTGATCAGTCTTAGCTGTTTGCTTGTTGATGTCCTATCCCCAAGGTACAAATGGGTGAGTTGGTGCAGTCAGTGGGGCCTTGTGCTGGCCTGGGTTCTAAGGTAAAAGAGCTAGCACTGGAAGAATCAATGCATATGGCCCCAAAGTAAGAAGGGTGGCTCACCTGGGAACTAGAAGTGAAAACTAAAAACCATGGAATTAACTGTGTCTCAAGTACACATGCATTCTCAGATGAGCCAGTGGCTCAAAGCCAGAGGCTTGGTTCCTCTGTTTTGACTTGATAGTACAGAGCAGCCACAGAGCAGCAGGCTAGACAGAGTCCACAACTATAGCATTTTATGTGTACACAGGTAGGATTTATCAGGAACAGTTTACTTTGCTTTTTTTTTCTGTCTCCCAAGGTGACATAGCAGGTTTGGGGTTATCCTAGCATTTTCCTTACTGTTACGAACAGTTATCTGAGCTGAAAAGGTTAGAAGTTGTCTATCATTTCCTCTGAGTAGGAAATAATGTATCAGGACAGCTAACAAAGACTCACAGATCACCTGCTTTTAATGGTAATATCAGGACTCCTCATTTTCCATTAGTGTAAATTTAGCTTCTTGTCATTGGGATGGCCATGTTCCCAGGGTGTGTTGTGCCATCCCAAACAAAAAGTGACAGGGTATTCTGGCCCTCATGCTACAATTTTGTCAGAAAATAGTCAGATGAATCCTTTCATGCCTTGTTGCTATGAATAGATCACATTTTTGGCATTCCCTTGGTTCGGTGCAGGATAGGACATGGTAGAATATTCCTCCTCAAACACTTGGGAGTCCTCCCAGGACAGTAGGGTCCTCACTGATACTGACAAACAAAGGCATTTACGGTGTAAGAAGGCCCCTGTGTTAAAACTCAGGTAACTAAAGGATGGAGAAGATGCTGAATAGAGAGATCCCCAGCCTCAAGAGTCTAATATTTTTAGGAAAGTTTTTAGAAACGAAAGGTTGCCACTTATGTCTACTAGTACTTCTATATCAGTTCTATAAACTTTGAGCCTAGATTCATAAAAATCTTGGGCAGTCATTTGGTCACAGTTCATTTTTAAACATTTCCTGCAAAGGGCACAGAGTTGTGAGGATAAAGAAGGGGGAATCTGGAAGACTTGGGGGAGAAGTGTGAATGAAGAGGCATTTTCAACAGACACCAAAGCTCTCGTTGATCCTTAAGTTTCTTCTATCGCTGCTCTAATGGTATTTATCATACAGAGCAGCTTGTCTGAAAGCTCCACTGTGCAGTGGGAGTGCTCTTTGGACACTGCAGTGTGTCATGTCATTGTGTGTGTGTGTGTGTGTGCGCGCACTTTTACCAGGAAAGCAGGTGTAAGTGTAATCAAATGATTGTCATTTTAATCAAGGTGATGGGCAGAATCACTGAGAAGGGCAAAGGAACATGATCTAATAAATTAGTGCTCATTTGGGGGTAGCTAGAAGAGAAAATTTCAAATTATCTTACCACAAAAAGGATAAATTTTGAGGGAAGAGATATGCTATTCACCCTGATTTTGTCATTGTACATTGTATAATTCCTGTCTTGAGAAGAAGTTGAGTACAGACGCAGGGGAAACATGAGCCCCTGACACACTGCTTCAACTTAGGTGGAAAATGACACGGCAGTTTTTCATAGTTTCGTTTTTTTTTTCTTGCCTCATTATAATGCTGAAATTTTCTCAATGAATATATAATAATTATACATATGCATGGGAGATGTATGATTTCAATATCTAATCAATACACAAATGAGGGTAAATGTTATATCCTTCACCTTGTAATCTGTCCTTTTCTAAGTTCAGGTATTTCAAAATTTTCTCTTATCTATTTTGAAATACTCAATAAATTGTTAACTATATTCCTTCTACTGTGTTATAAACGTCTAACCCTCATTTGTCCTTCTAAGTGTAACTTTATCCATCAGCCAACCTGTTTTTATTTCCCTTCCTCCTTCCTAACTCTGAGAACATCTTTTGTAGCTGCTGCTCATTGCCAAGTGGTAAATCTTCATCCTCTTGCTATTTTATGATTGACTTGACGCATAATTGCCCAAATGAATATATAAATAATCTATTCTTTACCTAAATGTTCTTTATGTACTTGCAAATTTTTATCTCCATTATAGTTATATTATGGGTTTGTTTTCTAAAATTTCTAATTAATTTATATTTATTAAACAAACATACATTTTATTCAGTGTTTAAATTAGAATTCCCATCTAGAAATGCTGTAAAGCTATGAAGGTAAAAAATGACCGAAGGATATATGTATATGGCTTCAAAAACTTTGATATTTTTTCACACCTGCAACTCTTATTCAGATGTGTACTCTTACCTCACTTAAGTGTCTAGGATCAGTACATGTTATGATGTGTTTTTTTGACATACATGGCAAGAGGGAAAAATCTGCTTAATACTTTCTTCCGTCAGGTTGGCCTGTGGCATGCTCGTGGGACATTTTCTTAGTTTCTAGGGATATAGGAGGGCCTGCCCCACACTGAGCAGTATGATCCTTTGGCAGACAGGTCTCAGCTATATAAGAATGGTAGCTGAACATGAACCTGGGATCAAGCTCTTGAGCAGCATTGCTCCGTGGTTTCTGTTCTAGTTCCTAATCCCAGGGTTCTGCTTTGAGTTCTTGTCTTGACTTCTCTCAGTGATGAACTATTACCTGAAATGGTAAGAGAAAGTAAACCATTTCCTCCCCAGGTGGTATTTGGTTATAGTATTTATCCCAGCAATAGAGAAATAAGCTAGAACAATGGCTCACCTCACTACCCTGTTTCTCTTGTTGACTGGATAAAGGAGGTGACTGTCTGAGGGTGAAAATCAGTTCCAAACCAAATCCTTGCTTCATTTCCCTGGTGTCATTGAAATGCCTCCCTGTACATCATTAGGAAGCAGACAGTAGTCTGTTATGTAAGCTAAAGTAAGGGAGAATGATGTAATATTAGGTGTAAACAAGCCTCTGTGTAGACTAGGGGGAAAGGAGGAGGCGGCTTACATGAAAGAATTCAAAGTTTTTCTGCAGCACTGCCCAGAGGGCAGGTGTTCTGACTATTAATATGTCCTTTTCTCTCTTTACACAAAAATATCTCCAAGGAAGAGAAGGACAGTTCTCAGGCTACACCATTCGGATTCCCCGAGGAGGGTAATAATCTTCACTCTATTCTGCACTCACTATGCCAGCTGCCACCTGCCCCCATGCTTCCAGATAAACCCTTTCCCACCCTAACCCCCCTGAAGGAAAGCTCATGCGGGTGCAATCTGAAATTCTAGCCTTTCCTGCCCGGCTCTCCTCCTGGCTTTGAGCTGTGGTCATACAACCTGCTCTCCTGGTTCTCAGACCTATGGATTTAAGTGGTACTGAACTACCTGCTCTTCCTGGTCTCCACACATCAACTCTCCCACCCCTTGCCTCTTTCCCTGATGTGTGTGTGTGTGTGCGTGTGTGTACACTCAAATCCTATTATTTCTCCGGAGAACCCCAATTAATATAGTTGGATTAAATAGTTCTGGCTAAGAGATATAAAAAGAACAGAAAGATGATGGACTGTAATTATTTTGAAAAGTACAAACACAAGAGGGAAAATATAAATGACTTCATTTGTCAGGTGTAATGCTTCTTAGAGTATCTGATTTAGGAAGAATGATTCTGACACAACAGAGGAGACAAATAATATTTTCCAACTGTTTCAGAACATTCTTTAACTGTCTTCTGATTAAATTAATGCAGTAATTTTCTCCTCTGTCACATTTTAGATGTTAGGTAAACAATGATTAAAGTAAAGCGGCACTCATAGTGTATGACAAAACAAAATCATTTTTACCTTTCTTAACAGTTAATGCCATACATTTAAACACTAACTCACTGTTGCTGTGCAGGGCACAATTTACCTTAGACAATTCGGGAGATAGCCCCTGTAGTTATTCTTTGCCCCACGCATGTGTCTCATTGGCTGAAGGAAAATGCTTTGGCTGTGTTTGAAAACAGCTTCTTTCTATGAAGTTGGAAGGACCACATTTGTAAAAGATGTGTTAGGAAGGCAAAGAGAATACTGATGATTGGTTTTGCTGTTTTGGTTATTGACAGTATGTGACCACAACCTAAATTATGGCTGTATTGTTATAAGTAGAGAAGGGAAACCCAAGCATAGGTAAAATATGAGATAAAGGACTTTTAATACAGTTTAAAATAGGCGGCATGGGAGTTTCAGAGCCCAGTAGAGTATCAGTCAGAATTTTTTGTCTTGGTGACAAAATATGTCATCAAAATAACTCACTAGAGGGAAGAGGTATTTATGCTCATGACTTCAGAGATTCCAGCCCATCATGGTGGGGACAGAATGGCAGAGGACAGCAGTTCGAGTCCACAGTCAAGAAGGAATCAGGGACCAGGTGTCACCCTCAAAAGACACCTCCGGATGACCCACCTTCTCCAGCTAGGCTACCTCCTAATGTCCCTTTTACTTCTTAGAGCCATCAAATGAGACCAGCTCTCCAAACATGTTCACACAATAAGGAATTGAATTCTCGACATGTATTGCCTTAGAAAAACAGATTAAAAGAAAAAGAACGGCAAGCCAGGCTCCTAGGAGATCTCTTAGTCACTGTGATTGTAAGGTGCTTTTGCCTTCCCCACCCCCACTAGAGGCTTTAGCTTATAAGTTCTCACATTCCAACAGGATGATCTGGATTTTCTGAACTGTGTTTCCCTTAATATTTTTATTAGAAACAAAAAAATCAATACTCTTTTTTAATTCCTTGATCATCCTGTTGGAATGTGAGAACTTATAAGTTAATGACGAATACATTTCACTGTTTAAAACCACGATACCTTCTAATACTTTTATTTAAAGTTGTTTGTCTTTAATTTTTAAAAACGTAACAATTATTGTTTCTTTTATTTTTGAGATTATATCATTTTCCCACTTCCTTTACTCCTTCCAAACTTTCTTGCTATCTTTCAAATTTATCGCCTCTTTTACATTAATTGTTGTCACATGCTTATACGTATATGCACAAACACATATATTCCTACCTATAGCCTGCTCAGACACACTTCATAGAAGCACCGCTGATAGAGTCAGAAGGGGCTGGGAGAAGGCAAATAAAGAGACTGTTGTGTACACTGAATCATCACTTCCCAGGGGAGCTCAGTTCAACATGCTGTAACCTGACAAACTCTGTGTGGGTGAAGAACACAGGGTTTCTCTCAGGGCTCCATGCTACATTCTAGCCTGGGAGAGAGAATATATAAGTACCTCTTGCTCTCTGTAGGAACTAAAACTCTATAGCATTAAGGGCAATGTGATATGGTTTAATTTGCAATAAAAACGTTCACTGATGATTTTTGCTTTCACTGTACTTTCTTACAAACTTATTTTATGTTTAAGGCAGATGTGGGCACAACCAGGATTCACGGGTTGTTCAATATGTCCCTTTCTCTATATGTATAAGGTGCCATGGTGGTCAGCCAAAGCTTCAGAGGTCTGTGATTCATTTGTCCTTTTTTCTACAGACACCTGCTCCTGCCTTCTCTACGACTGGCAAAGTGTCTTTAGGCATTTTCATCCTAGGTCTCACCTTCAGTGGCTAACTGCGTGTCTGGCCCATACTCGGCTCATCAGACTTGTTCAGTGAGTAGCAGGAAGTGGTCCTTAAGAACCAGGCTTGCCAACTCATTTTTCAGCATAGATACCATGGGCCCCACCCTAACTCATCCTACTTAACACCTGTCCCTCTGAATTCACTGTGTGCAGAAGCTCCTCGGTTGGAGGTCTGTACGATATCCTGTCTGAGAAGTTCTCAGTGACTAATGATGGATCGTAGTATCCATTCTGTCACACTGTCTGGTTCCCACCCACATCAACTGACTGCCGAGAATACAGACTCTGCGTACCAATCCCACACTCTTTCCTATTCCTCTGTCTTTTGTCACAATCCACTCTTCTTCCCTAACGGGAGCTGGCTGCTTGTTTAGGCAATTTCAGCTCCCATCTCCAGATGGCCTTGCCTGGGAAGCCCGTAGACTTTCCAACTACCACCCCATCACGCCTGTCTAACTCTCAGCATTTGCAAGGTAAGTAGACATTTGCCAAAGACAGCACGGTGGCACTTCCCTCCAGCGATCTGTTGTACCAATCGTCATTACTGTGGTATACTGGATAGCATAACAAATCCCAAGGATTCCTAGTAATTTTGTTTTTTTGTAATTTATTATAGACTGAAGCCTATACCCATTTTGTTGTGGTATATATTCTTAGCCGGAAGAAAGGAGGGAGTATTGACTTGAGTACACCAAGAATAGCCAGACCACTATGGTCATTACAGATATGTGAGTAAAAGGTTTAGCGATTGACCAGTGTGTTAATATTTATATTGAAGTCATAATTATCACAACACAGCAGAAAAGGTAATGCATATAAAAATTCTAATAATGTGTTACATCGACAATGTGGTTTACAGACCTCTAAATTGCATGAACTGCAGTTTGAAGCAATGAAATATTTAAAAAGCTGTTTGGAATTATAGTAACCAGGTACACACACACACACACACACACACACACACACACACACACACAAAGTAAATTGCAAAATTTGAGATCTTTTCATTTATAAATTCATAGCCCATACGTTTATAAAATACTTTAATAAATATCCATATTTATGGATAAGCTTCTGTGGGTATTCTATTAATTTGATCACAATTTGGTTTTATAAAAAATGGGTTAGATTTTTAGAACTATGTGAGTCTCATCGTGGAATATGTTCCGGAGAAAATACATCATGATTATGGACAGCTTGAATCAATGAAAGAGGCAGATGCCTGACCAAGGGTCTTTGTAAGCCTTACCCTATTTATTAACAAAAAACACATCTATGAGAACTTCCCTTATTCCTGAGGCCAGTGTTACTGATTGTTTTTCTAACAGTGTCTTGACTTAGATCTCTTAGATTGAATTAAAAGCAAAGGGCTTCTCAGAGTTTGCTATTTGTGCAGTGAGAAAAACAGCTAAATCTAGAAAAAAGAATATCCTTCTACGTGGATCATTCATCCTTGGGTAAACAAGAATGGCAATAATAATTATTTCATGGGATAATTATTAAAATTTAATGGCTTAACATGAGTATGCCATGACATGCGATAAATTATCGTTATTGAACTTCTCTGATCCTTGGAATGAAAAGTTTCGTCCACTAGGAAACTAGTTTTCAATATCAAATGCTATAAATAAACAAAGACATTTAAATGTCCTTTCATTTGAACTTATCTTAGTCTTGTAACTCATGTATTTATAGCTTGAATGACCTCTTGATATAATTGAATGGGAAACATTCCTCTTTAAACTGAGCACATTGACTTCTCACCTCCAGCCCACAACATTGGTGCTTTTATCACTTTATCTGAATAAGCAGCATAACATGAACTGTGCTGGAGACACTGCTGTTTTGTTAATAATATACCATCTCTCAACACTGACTAGCAATATCCTCTTGCTTCATCCAGATGTTTGGGGCATATTTGAAAGTTAGTTTCTCTTGGAAGATCTTTGACTAGCGAATATTGCTGAAAATCAGGTGTTGTGCTACATCATCATTTAAACTTGTCTTGCTTGTTGTTTGAGAGGTGATACCTGTTTCTAAAATATTGAAAGTTTTGCCACTTTTAACAGTATCTCCAAAGTTCGCTGCATAGGATACTTACAAAATGAGGGCATTGTGGTTTAGGTAAGTTATTGCACATTCTCTACCCAATATGAGAGGTTGGCCTTGTATGTTAGTTAATCCAACTCTGTGAAGTTTTGGAGTAAAGCAATATGTGGAGAATCAATATCCTCGGAAAAGCACCTCTTGCAGCTGTGAAGCAGAGCAAAAGCTGATTGCTGAAGCCATTTGGGGCCCAGATGCTGCTGTAGCTGACTATGTGGTCATCTCTTACCTAATTTTTCAGCACGTACAATGGAGTGTTAATCTTGCACTGTGTGTGCTGTGGGCATTTTTTTCCTTTGGGCATGAACAGAAAGTCTCTGTACTATAGACAGTTTGCTAATAATTTTGAGAGGAACTTTCTACAGAGACAATTGAAGAAAGAAAAAAAAAAGAGAATACTAGACATGTCTTTCCCATTCTTTTAAGTGCTCATAAATTAGTGGCCCATGAAACAGCTATCTTCTTTGTCATCTTTAGGGCAGTCCCCACTGAAGCACTTGAATTAAAAGTTATTGTGACATTTTCTTATATTTTATTGACTGTGTCAGGGATATTTAGCCTTATTAGGATTGTTGTTCATTTTTCTACTGCATGCTTTATTATAGACATGATATTGTTAAATGCCCTGCTGTTTAAATTACTCTGATTAATAATTTGTGACAAATTCTGCTTGGAATTTAGTAGTAAAACATCTTTTTTTGTTTTTTGTTTCCTAAAAGAACAGGGGTATTTTACCTTATCAGATAAATAAAATAAAATTAACCATTCCTCCATTTTTTCCTCCTATCTTGCCTGCCTCTAAGATCAAAGTCAAACTTAATATGCATTATAGTAATATCTATGCAAATCTTTAGAAAAACAGGCTTATGTATTATTTCAATTCTCTTGGAAGCAGGTGGTACTTAAATTTTACGTCAGAAGTGAAGAAGATTCCTTATGAAAAGCCTCTGTTCATAAAATTCATCTTCAAGTATTTTAACTGATACTGTTTTCCCTGAAATAAAATTATATGTATGTTAAATTTTATACTAGGCTTTACAGCTTTTCAATCCATTCTATAGCTGAATTCCCATATATATAAATCACAATTAAAAACACTCAAAATATTTTATAAAATTTGATATGCAAGAATTTTGGAATGTTACTGAGGTAAGACAGTCTTCTAAAAAAAATTAGTGATTAAAAATGAAGTGGGTAGTCCCTATGAAGTGTAGGAATTCCGGTAATGTTAGTTTTTAACAAATATATTGATTTCTTTCTGTACTTTAGAGTACAAAGAACAGGTTTATGGAGTAAGAACCAAGTAGCCAAAGCATGGTTACCTGGTGCTTGCTCCTGACCTCTCAGGTGCATGGGAACTGGTAGCATTAAGTGTTTCCTCCCATCTGCCCAGTGCACTGAATCTGTGTGTTGATGAGGGAGAACACGGAGAGCACACTGTTTCGTAGTGCAGCATCAATAAACTATCTTATGGAGGTTTATGAATGTTTCTACCTGTCCTGAAGACTCCTTCCAGTCTTGAATACCACTAAAGAAGAAAAATAAGCTTTAATGATCTGTGGTGACCTTTTATTGCATCTCTTTTCATTAGATATTTTCCTTGATTCCTTTGACTGCTGTTAAAATTATAACCAATAACATTTTCATGTAGAAGGTTCATTTCTCCAAGCCTCCTTTCTTCATAAATTCTCTTTCATTTTGGAGAAACCAGGACACCATAATGTGATTTGAGGTAAAGGAAGGCAGTGTGCCTGGGGAGTAGAACCTTTAAAAAAGAAAATGATAACTAAATTAAAGTCTTAATAACTGTGTAGAAAAGGCAAATGGGTCCACTCTCTACGCTGGCACAAACAAAGCTAGAGCCAATGGACAGAAAGCACAATAACATGAGTTTTAGCCCTAAAACATTTGAGTTAGAGTCTTGCTGTGTCATAGGGTGGAGGGGGTGGGGGTGGAGGACAGGCTTTGAAATCAAAATTTCCTTGTCTGAACTTCCTTAGTATTGAGATTCAAAGGTCTGTGCAATCACATACAACTGTAACTTTGTGGTTTCTTATTTTCTATTTGTCACCACTTATGTCTAGTTTTCTGTTTGTTCTCTCTCTCTTTCCCTTTCTTTCCCTCCCTCCACCATTTTTTGAGGCTCAGAGCCAGAGGGTAAATAGCAGACACTTGTACTTGTGTGACCCTCAGACTCAGTTTCACAGGTTCTCACAGATGAAAATGCATGATGAGTGATATACTCCTTGGTCTTGATTAACCAGTTTTGATACAGTGGTAATATTATGATTTCAGAGTTCTGGCACCTTTCCTCCACAGTGGGTAAACTGAGACCTTTGCAGGCCTGTGATCTATTTCCTGATTCCTAAATATGGAAGTACATTTCCTAGAACCTAGGAGAACAAGCAAACAGGAAACTCAACCATGAGGATGTAAATAAATGTATAAATGAAGATCAATACTATTTATCATCTATTAAACAGGGAGAACATGAGGATTGTGGCCTGATGCCAGTAAGGGTCTCTGTTAGCAAACAGACTAGAAAGACTAAGGAAACACAAATGGGGGAAGGGAAGGAAGAGATGGGAGGTTCATACTTAATTCCAATACCTGCAATTGGCATGTGCTACACCGTTGTAATCCTAGTTAAGTTGATAGCAATCTCCAACCTCAACTGTTAAAAGGCTTTAAATGAACTGATCAGAGATCAGAGAGTATTGTGGTCATGTTTTTCTCTGATGAGATAAGGCATTGAGATTGTGGGATGAGTTATTTTTGGATACTATTAATATATGAAAGATTTTTAAGTTCTGTTTCCTGGGGACTTCATATTATAGAAATAACGTAGCAATGTTTTATTGTCCTTAGTCGTGTGCTAACTAGTGATGATATTGTAGATATGGTAGAAGAGGACGTGTTTGGCATGAATGAAATGAAATGACGTTTTATATACCCTAGAAGAAAATGATCTGAAGAGAGACAGAGAGAGAAAGAGAGAGAGAGAGAGAGAGAGAGAGAGAGCGCCAAAGTGGAAGAAAAGAGGATATTCCTAGCATCATCCACCTTGTCCCCACACACCATCTACATCTTCAGAGCAGCAACTATGTAATTACTTGGATGACTGAATGAAGGCATCTATTATGCCATGGTAAGTTTTTACTAAATCTAGGTAGCCAAGATCCAGAAGAATACTTTGAACCTAGCAACAATGTTAGAAAAGGAAAGCAGCTTTACCCTGACCTTGTGAGCTGATACAGCATCTGGGTAGAAACAGGATTTAGGTTGGAACTATTCTGTATATGGAAGGATTTTTCAAAATCAAAATCCTCATCAGTCTGTAACAGGTAAATAAACTATGCGTCTGAAGCATCCTCAGTTAAGTATCCAGTCCAAGATGTCTCCTAGTCTCAGCGTGTGAACTTTGCTCCTTCTCTACAAAGAGTACTGAAGGTGACTGATGAGTCATGGCCACATGACTGCGAGGGAAGAAGCAGGAGCTCGTCACTAAGGGCTAATGCATGATCCTGTGTTAGCAAAGGAAGTGAATGATAGAAAGGAGAAAAAAGAGACAAGGGATCAAAACAGGTCAGTAAGCGAGATGAAATTAAGTAAGTCAATGCAGTGGTCAACACAGTCAGAATGAAAGGGAGAATCAAAAACATGAAAGGCTGCTGAAAAGAAGACAAAGGTGCATATCTTAGGGGCCCATTAAGATCTGAGACAGTCTCCTTGGCACCATGGATTTACCTTGGGTCCTGGTAAGCTTCACAGTTGTCTCAGGGCAGAGATTTGGGGTCATCAGTCTCCAGGCATCTGCTTCATGACTTGCATCTACTTCTCTCTGACCTGCAGGGAAGACGTTTTCACAGGTGAGAATGACTGCCATTGCCTCATCACTGGAGGCTACCCGCAGAAAGGTCAGGTCAGGGTTCTACTGGGCTTCTTCCCTTGTCTAGGAACGCAATATCCTTCCTGTAAATAGCTCCTGTACCCTGAAGGTGATAAACTCCAGTCTACTCCTCAACTTCAAAGACAACCATTGAAGGAGGGTTTTCCAACCATAGCATTGTCTCTCCAGGTACCATCTGCTCCTCAATTTGTTTTAATAGATTTCTGTTCTGAAATTACGTTTACCATGGTCACCTGTGACAGCCACCCTGCACAGAGTTGGAGTCCATGAATCTCTTTCATAGGTCATTCTTTTACGTCTCTGTGGGAATGTGTGTCTCCTTGAAAGTCTCCCCTTTATGGTCCCCATGACCCATCTTTTCCTCTAAGAGCTCCCAACCATCCTTTGGCTCCACTAGTTTCAGATCTTCCTGGATTTCTACCTTGCCCCTCCTCCAATCCCTGTACCTCCATTTCCATGCCTTGCTGCTGGGGTTTGCTCTTCATTCTCTTCTTTGTCTCATGTTCTTGAAGGAGAGGAAGGGGAGGAGGGAGGGCAAAATACTATCAGCTCCTATATTTTCAGGCATAACAAGAGCATACAGAAGCCTTAAACCCTTAAAACGTATTTTCCATGTGACATTAACAACAAAATGTTTCTGAAACCAGATGTGGTGGGGTGTGGCTGTCTACACTCTTCTACTCATGTTTCTGAGACAGGAAGGTCATGAGTTCCAGGCCAGCCTGGGCTGTGTGCATAACAAGATCCTGTCTCAAAACACCGAGGAGATTCTCAGTGGCCATGCTTGCCCAGCCGTCACAAAACCCGAAGTTCAAGCCTAACATTGAAAACAACAGCAACAACACTGATCCATTAAAATAAATTTAAATAAGTTCAACAATTTGTCTAATCACAATGTGGCTGATGCTGTTGAGGAAAAGAATAGAACTATTTTCAGATTACTGTTTCTCTTACTCTTGGCTACCTGTTTTTGCTGATGGCCTAGCCTCTGTCATCTGGAAGGTAACCCAAAACTGCTGCTCTCACTGTTCATCTTCCATCCTTTATGGATCCTAGTTCAGGCCAACCTGACTTCTTTGTGATCCAGCCGTCTTACCCTTAAGTAACTGGGAACATGGATGTGACTGAATGCAATGTTGATGTAGGATTTTACTGTTTTCCCATTTACATTTTCTCTTCTTTCTTTATTCTTATGTGAGGTTTCTCATCTTTAGTAAACCAGTGGTTTCTTTCTTCCCAGTGTTATCTGGTCTCCTTCACACTGCTCTTTGTGCCAAATGTCCCCGATGTCTTCGTCCCAGCTCAGGACCTATGTGAATTCTGTTCACTTCCTGGAGCATCCCTGATCCTTCCTCCCCTGACTAAGCCAGACTACCACCTACCTCTCAGCTTACTGCCCTTTTCTCCAAAGGCCTCCAAGACCTCTCCCATCAGGTGAACTTGTGTCTATTACTTGCTACCACCCCACTTTGCTACATCTTTGTAGTTCTCAACCCTTGTCATGGCTTATCTCATACCTCACAAACCCCATAGGAGTAGAAGTCATTTCTGCATTTATCAAAGACTATATTCCCAATGCCTAACATTCTTCCAACCACTGTGAAAGGATATTGAATTAGTGAGCTATAACTAGGGGAAATCCTACTTTCCACTCCAGTCAAGTTCAATCATTCTCTTCCTATTAAATATCCCCATCCATCAAAAGTACATGGTATTCTTAGAGCGTACTTCTATGTTGATTGCTTAATATCTGACTAGCAGAAATGACAAGGCATGGGCATGACAGACAGGATGGACGAGAATAAAAAGAAAGAAGACTAAGCATGGTGCGGAATCTGAGTCAATTCAGACCAGAAGAGCACTAATGGCCATGATGGAATAAGTAAGCATGTAAGTGTCATTAATAGCATTATATCAAGATCAATGTAGTTTTGATAATTGTCAGTTTTGATAATTGTTGTGAAGGCTGTGTGAGTACTGACATCAGGGCAATCGGATTGAAATAGTAGTGGAACTGTTTTGTACAATTTTTTCTCAAACTCTTCTTAGTGTCGGACAGAATTTCAAGATAAAGGAACAGAAAGAAAAGCCAATTAGGGAGCTTCTCTATGAAGAGGATATGCCTGAAGGTTTGGATGCCTAGCCCCTAACAACGCCAATCTAGTTGATGTTCATTTGGCACCGGGTTATTTTGTCCTTGCTTGCTTCCACTGTGAGTCTTCGCAGTCTGTGTTGTCCGCTTTCCTTTCCTGCTGCACCTAGCAACAGCCAGGCTCCTCAAGGGCAAACCTGCTCCCAGAGAGGGTGTGCTCTGGAGGCCAGCGCCTTACTGCAGCCAGCAGAGGCAGGGTGCTACGTACATCCTGTGTGCTGGGAATTTGCTTTCATCTGGACTGAAAGCAAAGTTTAAAAAATAAAACATGCTAGAAAAAAATCGTCTAAAATGGAGAAAATGGCTTCTGCCTGCCTTGATTTTATACATATTTTGAGATGGAATTTAAACGTTTTGCTAATGCATAACTCCCAAGATGTTCTAGTTATATTTACAGTTGAGCACCTTTGTCAATTTTTTTTTTTATATATGCGTGAGTACTGCCTCTTCCTTTCACATTCTCATTCATAGCATCTTATCTCAATTTTGGGCAGAAAATGTGCCTCTAAAATATTTTAAATCAATGGAAAGATACTATCGGCCTAGCGCACTGTGATAGAAATATAAACACCATGAATTTTATTAAGGAAACATGTAAAAAGTAAAAAGAAATAAAATTGAAGAGACCTTTGTAAGTGTCCTTGAGCATTTCCAAGACTATTTTCTACTTGCTTTATCATTTTTAAATGACTGTATAATGATGCATGTCATTAATTATTAAGTAAAGCCTCCCTAACAATTGAACATTTAAAGAAGTCTTTCTAAAGTTGACCCTTTCAGAGAAACTGAGGGTCTCTGCAGGTATTTGGTAGTTCATGAAATCATTTGCTAGTACTTCCTATTGAAAACAGGTAGTTTCCATCTGTTACAGCTGAGCTGCCATTTGGTCTCGTGGAACAGCGGAGGCAAGGTTGTTGTAGCAAATAAAAGTCCATTTTGACTGCTATGCCTACTTCTCTGAAACTCCCTGAGAGCTTCCATTGTGCACTGCTTCCTAGCTGTGCATGTCTGTAGCATCTATTCACTTTGTGTCTAGACACGTAAACCCCCCCCCCAACCACCACCACAAACATGCCCATGCCCATATAGAAAGAACAGACCTTGTAGCCGGGATCTCAGTGAGTGACTTTTACAATGCAACAGGAGGAAGGAAGCATTTTGTTTATGCTTTGTGCTTTTAGCATAAAATCCAGATGACTGGATGGAGGAATTTCAACTGCAATTGAGGAAGAAGAGAAAACCAAGAACCCCCAGCATTTATATTGGAAATGTCTCCAGAGTGCCCAGAAACCAGCACAAAAACAAGGCCAGCAAGTATATCAGCTCAGAAACACACTAGCTAGATCTACTGGATCTAAGGGCTCCCTCCCTCCCTCCCCTCTCTCTCTTTCCCTCCCTCCTCTCCTTCTCTCCCTCCATCCCTCCCTCTTTAAGATGATGTCTTACTGTGTAGCTCTGATTAGCCTGGAACTTAATTGTAGACCAGGCTAGTCTTGAACTCTTAGAGTTCTGTCTTTGTCTCCTGGGTCCTGGGATTACAGGCATGCACCATGCCTTTCTTGAGTGCATCTCAGGACTGGCCTTTATTCTAAGCTTTCTTTTGTTTTATTGCTTAAATAATGAACAAAGAACAAATAAATGTTTTAGCAAGCTCTCTACATTTGACATGAGATAGAAATATACACAGAGAACTAAATATGTCAAAATTCCTGAGAAACTAATCTTTAAACATAATCTTAGAATATAAATTCTGAGCACATCACATAGGTTCTTTACTTTTATTATTTTAATTCATAATTGAGCAAACCATCCCCCATCTGTCAGATTTTCCTTCAGTGGTCCTTGTTCTGTATCATGACCCATTAATACTTTCATGACTTCCATCTCATCATGAAATTTTATGAAACAGCAACAAAAATTACATGAATTGAAATAATCAAGAAAACGTTCCTTCTTACTTCAAGACAGTGTCACTCTCTAAATTTAAATGTTGGTCAGAGAGCAAGGCATCCGTACCATGTAGTGTTGTGAAATATGCATTCAATAATTAGTGGGCAAAATCTATGTTATTAAAGGCTGAAGATGTTTCTAGTAAGATTGTGCTACAGTGCCCTCTAGCCTATATAGCAATAAGAAACCTTTCCCCTCCCTGCTGCTCATGTTTAGTTATGTATAATTTGTTATGTTACTCATATAAAGGGAGTTAAATATCCTTTGAGTGTTTCCTCGGTGTTCTTTTCATATGGTAGACGTGTTGCTTTCTTAGGGAGACAGTATGCTTTTGCAGAAGGAAAAATGCTCATGCCCCCTCTGTGTCAACAGATGCAGACAAACTGCACTGTGTGTCTGAGGCCTTGCAGTTGAAGCCTTGGCCTTGACTAGCAATGGCAGACAGGAGCTTGGTTTCCCACCTTCTTTTCCACACCCCAACCAAGAGCTGAAGTTCATAAACCCATCCTGGACTGTGGTATGAAGACACTTTCACTGTTAGGTGATTGTCATCAGTCCCTTATACTTTATTGTCTGTTATCCCCATCCCCATCCCTGTCATCATCATCATCATCCTTCTCTCTCTCTCTCTGTCTCTCTCTCATCTCTCTCTCTCTCTCTGATTTGCATGTGTCTGAGTGAAGGAGTACATGTGCCTTAGTGTGAGTGCTGAGGCTAAAGGGCAACTTTGGGGAGTAAGTTCTTTCTTTTTATCATTAACTGGGTTCTGAGGAATCAAACTTAGTTGGTGAGGTTTGCACCACAGGCAGCTTTCACCACTGATCTACCTTGCCAGCCTAACATAGCATTTTGAGAAAGCAAAAACAACCTGTAGATGTAAGCCTTTTACCCATGCTAATAAAACAAATACACTTTAAAACAAAATCATACCCAGGTGATGGTGGCACATGCCTTTAATGCCAGCACTCAGGAGGCAGAGGCAGGTGCATCTCTGTGAGTTCGAGGCCATCCTGGTCTACAGAATGAGTTCCAGGACAGCCCTAGTTAAAACAGAGAAACCCTGTCTGAAAAAAAAAAAAGGTAAGTAAATAAGTAAATAAATTAAAGAAATAAAGAAAATAGGTAAATCCTGTATTTCTCATTTTGTTACTTGATATCAATGATGTTCTTCGTCATATCTGCTTTATGGAAAGATCCTCAAACAACATTTTTTTTTTGTTTTTTTGTTTTTGAGACAGGGTTTCTCTGTTGTAACTCTGGCTGTCCTGGAACTCACTCTGTAGACCAGGCTGGCCTTGAACTCACAGAGATCCATCTGCCTGTAGCTCCTGAGTGCTGGGATGAAAGGTATGTGCCACCACCACCTGTCCAAATAAACCCCAAAATTTAGCACCAGACAGTTGATTAAACAAGACCTACCTTGTATTGTTTCAGAGTTTTTAAAAAATAAATTTAGTTATTTTATTTATTCATGTATTTGTTTGTTTAGGTGGTGGAGGTGTGGACATATATGCTACAGCATGCATGTGTGGAGATTACAAGACAACTTGCAGGAATTGGTTCTCTTCTTCCTTTATCTGGGTCCTGGGGATGGAATTCAGGTCACCAGGCTTGGCAGCAAGGTCCTTACCCACTGATCTGTCTTGTCATCCACAGATGTGTGTGTGTGTGTGTGTGTGTATGTGTGTGTGTGTGTGTTTAAAATCTTCACACTGTAGATGTAGGTAAACATTAAAGCATAATTCATCCTGCTGTGTCACTAAATAACCTCAGGCTTTGTCACTAACATGGTTCTTCCTGAATATTGAAAGCATTTAATGGGAAAAAAGTCCCAGAGATACTGAGCACATAGATTAACTTAAAAGAATGCACTATAACACATTTATGCTTTGCCGTAAAGCACCATATTGAATAATTAAAATACAACTAGAGTGTCAAAATAAATGATAGCTATGGATTGTGTTGCTGCACTCTGAATTTTTTCATGGTTTCTTCCTCGTTGATTTGTATAGCATAGTAATCAGCCAAGAATCCCCCAGTTTATTAAATGCAAATTAAAAGTTAGTACTTAAGAGAATATCTTGTGCTTATTTTGGAATTTGACCAATTATTTAATTATATACCTTTCTCTTACTTTCACTCTACGAAAGAGCTTTTTAAGTGTTTGAAGGTACATAGCTAAGAATTCCCATGGTTTGAAAATATAATTTAACTATTGCTTCTGGTCCCAGGGGTATCCAGAACTGTGGTTACCGTGCAGACATGGCCAAGTCCAAGAACCACAGCCAATCAAGAAAATGGTATGGAAATGGCATCAAGAAACCTTGGTCACATAGATAAATGCATCTCCTAAGGGGATTGACCCCACATTCCTGGGGAACATGTGCATTGTCAAGGAGCAACAACAGAGGCCCTAAGAAGACTCAGATAAATGCAAAGGCACCAAGTACACATGCAGAGGCCATTGAAGCCCTTGAGAATCCTAAGGCAGTTAAGCCCAAGATGCCAAAGGGCCCCAGCTATAAGCTCAGCTCCCTGGCTGTCACTGATTATCCCAAGCTTGAGAAGTGTTTGGAAACTGCTGGCCAAAGGTCATAGGCTCTGCTGACCAAAGCCCAAGGTTCAAACCAAGGCAGGGGCTGCAGTTACAGCTCAGGCTCCCAGAGGTGCCCAGGTCCCTGTGAAGGCCCCATAGAAAAGACTTCTACCTGTCAGTGTGAGGACAGATGGTGAAGTGACACACCCACACACTATTTGCAGATGGTCAGTGCCCTGTGCTGTTTTTACAAATAAACTGGAGTTAAAATCTGCTAAAGAGAAAAATTAAAATTTCCTATTAATTGTTCATATGGATGTGTTTATCTTGAGCATTTGAAGGAATGAGTAGTACCTGTGTGTTTATTGTTAAATAATTTAAGAGTATTAATAAAGATGTGTATTCAAGAAGACTCATATTTCATTTTGAATAGAACAGAAGCATCATTTTGTCTGTCTATACCTAAATATGATTTCTAAATTAGTTTGCCAGAAGCCTATCAGCACCAATGCAGAAGATCCTAGTTCACATTCTGTTTCTCCCTGGATCTCTTTGGAAGTGTTCCAAAATAGTCTTAGCCTGGTGCCTTCATCTGTGTGTGTGTGTGTGTGTGAGAGAGAGAGAGAAGTATGCATGTATATGCACATGTGTGTGAGTGGGTGTGCTTGAACTTGTGTGTGCGTGTGTGTGTGTGTGTGTGTGTGTGTGTGTGAATATGTGTTTTTGTAGTATGCACTTATAGGTAGATGCTCGTGAGTGCCTATGCTTGAACTCCTGTGTTAATACATGTAGGGGTGGAGGTGGGGTGGGGGATAGAGTCTAGAGAAGTGGACGTTGGTGTCTTCCTTGCTTACTCTTTATTTTTTCAAGACAGGGTCTCTCAAAGACCCAGAGTATACCAGTGTGGCTGGCTTGCCTACTGGGCACCAGGGTTCCACAGGTTTCTAATACCTCCTATCTCCTCACTGGCCTGGCATTTTACATGGGTCAGGGGTTATGACCAACCTATGTTACACATTGGAAATTATATCTAAAAGCATGAATTCTTGAGACAGAAGTAGATAGAAGAAGAGATTCTGACATTTGTGGCTACTAAGTGCCAGAGTCTCCATGTGTTACGCCACGTCATCATGGCAACATTGTTAGGAAGCACTTTCCAGGTTTTGTGCACACTAAGTGTTGATTCCTTTCCCTGAGTACCCTTGCTCAGTGAGTCTTACATCCTAGATTCCCTACTACAATTTTTGCTCAAAGCTCAGCCTTTTTGTGCTTACACACATACAGGATCATCAAAGATTTTTATTGTTGTTGATTACATTACAGCTCTGGAAAGGTAGTGGTTGCTAAAAGTTACACTATGTTTGTGCTTTAACAGTCCACCAGTTCACTGTTATAAGTGGTGGATCAGGGAGGGATTAAGAAGAGCGGGTCTTTCTTCTTCCTACTGCTCTCTGTCTCTTGCCTGATACTAGGTTTCCCTTAGACCAGTAACAACACTAGGGCTTGGGATTTGAGCATTATTTGCAGGACAACAGTCTCAGAGTAAAGAGTCTATCTTAGTCTGTCTTATGATACTATAGCAAAAATACCAGAGGCTGGGGAATTTACCAAGAAAGGAGGTTTATTTTACTCACAGTTTTGGAAGCATGGCAGCTTGGCTTCTTGGAAGGACTGCTGTGTTGTTCTCCCCACAAAGGACAATCAAAGAGCAAATGGGTGCAAGCAAAGAGATCACGTGGCCAAAGAAGAAAGGAGAGCCACATTCAGTTAGTAGCTTCCATCTTCTGTGGTAGCCAACCCACTTTTAGCTTCCTGATGGTGTGACAGTGCACTTTTTATAGTCATCTTAGAACATGAAGTTTATTTTGGAGTGTGGTTTCAGGGGCAACAGTCCACAGAGGTGTCAGTTTGTAGTTGGCTGGTTCTGTTGTTTGGGAGCCAGTAGTGAGGCATAACCTCATGGCTGATAAGATGGTGGAGCAAAGCTGCTCATGTTTCATGGCAAAGGAGAAGAGACAGAAGGGGTCTGGATTCTCAGTCACTCCTTCAATGCCCCCAGTGACCCAGTTATTGTCCACAAAGATCCACTCCCTAAAGCTGTCACCACAGCTCAGTAGTCCTCAGTCTGGTAAACAAACCTTCCTTACATCAGAGCCTTTGGGTGACATTTACATTCTAAACTGTAATGCAGGGAAACTACTAAAATCCACCAGCATAAACTTCTTATGATGTATTAAAAGTCACACTGTGTCTCAATACCTTTACATCGCTGTTAAACCTCAGTGTGGATTCAAGGGTACAAATCCTGTCCAACCATAGCAGCCTCTCAGTTCCTGACTGTGAAGGTCAACTCAGATTGGTTAAGATTAGTATACATCCCATGCATAGCCTTAAGCTCGAGTGCTTTTGTTCTTAGTTATAAGAGACATAACTTATGAGGTGCAGGGGAACATTGCAGAAGAGGGGTTGGAAAATTTGTAAGAACCAGAGGATCAGGGAGTTTGCTGTGAGATTGTGCCTCTTAATAATGTCAGAAGCTACACCCATATATGCTCACTAACATGACTGTGTTAACATGAGATGAACAAGGACAACAACAATAGATCCACTGTAGCTGAAAGCTCCTCTTCTCTTGCCCTAAAAACTGTTCTCTTGCTCCATGTTGGAGTGCTGCTTATAATTGAATTCTGAAGCTTGTTCTCTTGCCCCAACTGCTACTGAGACAGATTCCTAACCTGTAACTAATTCCTAACTCGTAACAGATTCCCACTGTGCCCTTTTCACCCTCTAGCTCTAAAAAGAGACAGCAAAGAGAGAAATCTTCACCATTCTTGCAGGTAGCCTTTAAAGACAGAAAGAGAGAAAGAGTCACTACCCTTTTTGGCTGTCCTTAGCCTAGAGAACAGGAGCTGCTAGCATCTCACAATCCATCCCATCAACTGTCAACTGCCAACTGGCCACTGACTCCTTCTATCCTAAGCTGTTCCCAGAACTCCAAGAGGTACCCATAAGGAGAGCTGCACAGAACAGAAAACTTGTTGTCAAAGCATCCTGCTACAACTCACTAAAGTGGACGAGGGAAAGCCCATAAGGCCTCAACCCTATACAAAGAACTACAGGCAACTAAGGACTGTTGAGAGCAAGAGAAATAACCTTCCATAGGGAAAAGCACACAAATTGGGTATTCAATACTAAATGACAGCCCTGAAAACATACATACAAAACATACATACAGTTACATTATACAGACTGAGTAGGTTGTTACTTATGTATTTAGGCATATGTCTGTATATACATCATATACA
Organism: Cricetomys ansorgei; assembly: GCA_026225945.1. NCBI lineage: Eukaryota > Metazoa > Chordata > Mammalia > Rodentia > Nesomyidae > Cricetomys > Cricetomys ansorgei. The sequence goes on from JAMJFZ010004059.1 coordinate 2,296,803, forward strand.
TATATGTGTGCAACAACAATCAATGAAAAACCGAGTCCATGAATTTGAAAGAGAGCAAGGAGGGGTGAATGGGAGAGTTCGAAGGGAGGAAAAGGAAAGGGAAAATGATGTAATTATATTAAAATCTCAAAAAAAATAAAAGAAATATGTATTTTTAAAAGCCACCACATATTAAATGTCTACTTGTGTAGCTTTGCAAAAAGAAAACCCATTTAGATTATGTCTCCTGTTGTCCCAGGGTCTCAGAAAACAAGACACAAACGCTTAAGGTGTTAAGGCATTCTTTCTGAGCGGATGTGTCACACATGTAGTTGTGTGACCCTCTCCCTTGAGTGACAAGTCTGATGCTGCTTTCATTTTTCCCTTGTCTGTTTCTTAATATAACGGAGTGCTGTGCCCCATTCCCTAACCATTTGAAATTGCAGACATTTGCTGGTCTCATTCTTTGTTTTGTGGAGCTGACTAGCCCTTTAATGGATAGTTTTTGTTTTCAAAACGAAGTACTGTGTTCAGCGTGAATAGCTTCCTCTGATCTGGGAAACTTGTTATTTCACTCCTATAATCAAGATTTCCTTTCATCTTAAACTTAAAAATAATCTAGAAGATATGAGAGATATTTTTTTTGCAGCTGATTTAAATATCCTGGCCCATTTTCATCCTTGTCCCTGCTGGGGGAAGTGAGGGATTAGGAATTAGTGAGATGTTCCTTTCTTGCTTTCAAGCATGCAGCATTTCCTAGCCAAGCTCAAGAATGTTTTATCTCTGTTTTAGCATAGAGGCTGCTACTTACCTACCCAATATCCACTCTCCTCTACTCGCAGTAACTTGAGGTTTGTCCAGCTGGCTGCGTGCCTAGATCAACACTTGTATTTCCTGGCTTCCCTTGGGTAGTCAATGAGATTAAGCTGAAGTCTTTGGGTGGGTGTCAGGCAGGCTGTGTAAATTGAGCTGACTCAGCATTGAGGCAGGTTTCTGACCCCTTTCTCTTAGTTTTGCTGGAAATAAAGGATCTGGTGTTTCTCCACCACATAGCCACACCTTGATCCTTGAGGATGAAGTGCATGCAGAGAGGTAATATCGGAGATGCCTAATGGCTTTGTGTCTGCTCTTGCAGTATGGAATTTTGTCTGTTTCAGCTAGGACTGAGTAGCATAAATAACATAATATTTTCCCACAGTTCAAGAGGTTGAGACATCAAAGATAATGAGGCCAGTATATTTGGTGTCTGTTGTGGCCCTGCTTCCTGTTTCAGAATGATGGTTTTCTCCCTGTCTCATCACATGGCAGATATAGCTAATGAGCTTTTAGGACTCTTTTAGAAAAGCACTAATCCCTTACATAAACAACCGCCTGCCCCCAGCCATAGCCCAATCCCCTGTCAGAGTCCGCACCTCTTAGGAACATTTTGACTTTTGGGAGGAAGTGAACATTTAGTTCATACCAATGCTTACATCCTCACCTACACTGCGTTCAGGCCACATCACCTCATGGGACTCTCACATGCATGCTAAATCACATGGTTGTCTCCTCCAGCTACTATGAGGCTCTTTGGTATTGAAATCTTGCATAAATGTTTCTGTTCAGCAACCAAATCCCTATCAGGGCAGCCTGTTTCTACTCCAAGCACCTGAACAGTTGATGTCTTATGGAGAGTAATTTCAAGGGGAAGTAGAATTGTTGCTATTGAATACACTATACTGGGCAGAAGCTGGCCTAGGAAAGGATCTCATAAAATGAGAAAGTAGCAATAATGTGTTGCAAGTCAATAATGAATATTCTGAAAATCTTGTATCAGATTTTAAAAGCTTCTACCTCTGTGTGTGTGTGTGTGTGTGTGAGAGAGAGAGAGAGAGAGAGAGAGAGAGAGAGAGAGAGAGAGAGAGGAGAGAACATATATGAACCTGAAGTGGGTTATTTAAGCTTCACTTGATACAGGTTTACCGTAGTAAGAAAGTTGTCCGTGATATTCTGAGAGCAACATCTAGAGTTTGGAAGCAGTTCAGAGAAGAGCAAATTCAGTTATCAATAGGTTAGAAAAGCAGGCCTTCAGCAAAAGGTCAACGCTGTTAGAAGGAGTTAGCCTGCAGTGGGAGTGATTTAATAACTGTTAAAGAGCTGTTATCAAGGAAGACACTGATAATCATAAACGGTAGACATAAAGGAATTGTTTAGATTTGAAGGAAAGAGGGACTTAGATGCCATATTGCGAAGCCTTTCTTGAAAACGATTCTTGTTACAGGAGAAACATCGTCAGCCTTGCCCAGTTCCTGAGGAGTGACAAATAAAAGGTATTTTGAAATCAAGGTCAGGAAAAATTAAACATTTTAATTTACAAAAAGAAATCGTCAGTCTGCGCACTATACGCCTGGAACATAGATTACATTTTTCCTGCTTAGCCATGGCTTTATCTACTCACACTACTGGGCTTGCTCTCTTATTACCAACTATTGGTGAAAACCTTTATATAGTGCAAACCCTTATCTGATTGGCTTCATCCGTTTCCCATCACTGGCCTCATCGCTGCACTCAACTAAATTAAAGGTTATGAAGTACCGGTTTCCCAGCATGGCTATGACCTCTGTGTCTTAATTTCTGGTGCACTTTACTTACTTACCTGGTAGACAAGCATGAGTCTTCATTAAATTAGTCTGTTTTCTGTATTGCCAGAGGATGATGAGGAAACCTAAGATGACAGATGATGCCAGAAACCTAAGAACTGTCTGTTTTGCCTTGACCCTCATCTCCATAACAGACTCCAGGAGTCTTAAATTGGGACCCCCTCTCTAAACTGATCCTTGGCTCTCAGGACAGTGCTTCTGAACTTGTTCTGAGCTCTCTTAGAGCTATGCAACTGAAGAGAGTGAGCACACACCAATACTTCCTCAGTGCCAGGGTCAATCCAGCTACCTCATGTGCATTGATGCATGTCAGCTTCCCACTAGGTCTGTGCGTTTGTCATTCTATATTCATACTTTTCAGACACAATAAACATGGTCATAGGAGATACAGATAACATGGCCAGGACCACACAGTGGGCACGTTGCTGAGTTAGCATTGGTCTAGCTAAGCCAGGGGCAGAGCCTGTTTGTGAGATTACTGTGCAGCAATGCCTCTCATTACATTGAAGCAGGACTGGAGGAAGAGCATCTAGAATATGCCGTGACAGATTCTAATTACTTGTTCTTTTGTTGTGGGAATGATTTTGAAATCCTGGAACCAGAAAACTGTCACAGTATTTTCTTAATCCTTACTTGGTGACACTTAACTTCAAATAGAGAATTTATTACGGTGGTTACCTTGGAACTCTCTTGAGTTGCAAAGCAGCTTCTTGGATTATTTTTCTGTCTCTGACAGTGCTGGTTTTTGCAGCCACATTGTAACCTCTTTACTGCTTTCTTCATACCAATGTTAATGTTAAACTTATACTGCTTCCTGCAGTTGAGAAGGGGTTTCCAGTCCCGTGGGGAGCATGCTAGGGAAGACAGCTTGGAGATTGACGAAGCACTGGATAAACCCTCTATTCTATATCACTGCACTAGGGAACACAGGGCCACTAAAATGATGTGTATTTCTCAGTTTTCTCAGAGATAATTCCCACATAGACAGTTCTGTCTTGAGTTCTTTCTGAAGTGGTGATCTTTCTTGCTGTTGTGTTCTTGTGGCTTCAAGTTGTTTCACACCCATCTCAGCCCAACTTTCCAGCAGGTTGCATGTCGAGGAATGTTTAACAATAATTACTTGATGACACAAGGTAATTCCAAAGTGTTAAACAGATGTATTGCATGTGTGATGCAACAGAGGGCAGTTAGCAACACTACAACCCAGCCTTAAACTAAACGACTTTCTGTTCCCATGCATCCTCCAGCCATTCACCCACGAGGGTATGTTCTCAGGTCACCCCTTGTGGGGCACTCCAGTTCTTGTTATACTTTTAATTCAGATATTTTTATCTTTTATCCAGACTTGTCTAGATGACAGTTCACCAAATCCTTTGACAAAGTCAAAGAATTCAGTAAAACCTTAATTGAATAAAGTGGTCCTTTATGCTTTAATACAGTAGCAGAATCACCAGTGACACTGGGGTCTCGGCTTTCTCTCTTCCCCTGTGTCTTCTCTCTTTGCCTTTGTTCAAGTTCTGAAATTAGAAAAAAAAAAAGACAGAGGAAACATTTATTCTCAATGATGAGTCATTTGACTCATACCTTAGAAGTGGCTATACTCAGAGTAGTTTGAGGTTTAAGTGCATGTATTTGTTAGACTGAACTAGCACCCCAAGTATGTTAATATTGTAATTAAGACACATAATAAGAAACTCAGAGGACTATAAAGCGTGTATGTATGACTTGCCTGCTTCCTGGTTTCTGAACACTGATATGGAAATAAAATCGCCACACATTTAAAGGCAGATTTGAGGCTTTCCTTATCTTTGAGGACAGATTTTGAACAAGGCAATGATTGGTAATCAGACCTCATTTTTATTTACTTCTCATGCTCACTAGAGGATGGCAATGAGCTTGAGACATACAGGGCTTACGCAAAGTCAAGAAGAGGGAGGGGTCAGGACATACGAGGTTGTCATGGCTGACTACAGAAAGCATGTACAAGCATGAACACAACTGTCACACTGTGTGAACATAATTTGGCAGTTCTCAGTGAAGATAACCACACTTACTGTTTGACCCTACAACCAACCATACTCCTGGGCATTTTATCTAGAGACATGAACTTCATGTTTGCACAAAACCTTATTGTTAGGGTAGCTGTGTTTGTAATAACCAAACGTGGAAACAATGCAAATGTCCACCAATGGTTAGTGGGTTAATGGGAAGATAATATTTGGTGTGATGATGTGATTGAATCCTAGCAAATGAATGGTACTGTGATCTTCAGGGGCAACATAGAGGGAAAAGTCAGGGACCTCAAAGGAACCTGGTTCTTCACAGCAGACCACAGAATGCAGCAGTGAAATCTAAGCCCATGCCTAAGGTTTCAGTCTTAGAAGGGGTCCTTGCGAATTAATCAGCAAAAATTTAAGAAGGTAACAGAAAATTTATTTCAAATAAATAACTGGGGAAAATGGTGTTCTAAAGCCATGAGGATGCCCACTGCTTGGCCATTACAGGCTCTAATTAAACATACAACAAAGTTCCCAGGTCTGTGTCTGGGAGGCAGCCTGGATCTTCTGATCTAAGTCTTGTTGCCATGATTATCTCAGAACTGAATCAGGCCTCAGCCTATGCGGCATTGAAAAGACAGAGATGGGAGGATAGGACAGGACCAGTGATCATAAGACACCCTTTAGCACACACTGTAAGTTACGGAAGAGTGAGGTTTCCTACTAGTGTGTAGGCAACTAGAAAGAGTGCTGTTTCCATCCTTACAATGTGAAAATCAAAAGTGCCTCATTTTATAAACGCATGGGTTTTCTTGAACTCATGGAAAGACTAGTTCATACACAGTCGCTTATAGCAGCTCTATTTGTAATAATGAAACACTGGAAACCATTCAGATCTTCCTCAGTGCTCAGGGGTGAATGGGAGGACAACCTTTGATGTGTTAATACAGAAAGAGTCTTCTTAAGAATAAAAGGGATTATTGAATACATGTAACACTTGGATGGATTTCAGGGACATTATGCTAATTGAAAAGAGACAATCTTAAAAGTGTTTATGCTACATGCGTACAATTATGTGACGCGTTCAAAATGAAAACATCAAAGTGATGATGAATAGGCCTGTGCCTGTCAGGGGTTGATGCCTGGGGGCTGCTGTGACTCGGAAAAAGACATCGGGAGTTCTGTTATTTATAAAACAGAGTTGGATCCTGACTGTGATGATGGCTGCCCATATCTGTTTGTGTGATGCATATGCAACTGTAAATTAAAATTATCTCTTAAGTGGATGTTTGAATACAAATGAAGTCCTAATTCTAATAACAATCTTATATTACAGTTAATAACATTGCCCTGGTGTCAGTTTCCTTATTTGATCATGAGATAGGGTTGTGCAAAATGTTTCATCGGTGGAAGTTGTGTGAAGGGGGACACAGGATTACTCTGTGTGGTTTCTGTGACTTTCTTACGAGCCTAAAATGAATCTTAAATGATAAGTTTCTTTAAGGAAAAAAAAAAGCATCTCCTTAGCAATTGTATGCAGTTCACACTAACGGGGCCAGAAGGAGATTGGTTAGGAGGTTGCTGCTGCTGGCCCTTCAGGGATGTCAGCGGAGGCAGTTGCAGAATGGCCAGACTCTATTGACTGCTACCACCCTGCCACCATCTGGGTTCAGCCTTGTACCCAGTGCTGACCTTGGTACCACTTCCAACCACAATGGCTTCCTCCCAGCAAGTCGGCACCATTCACAGGTGAAGCCAAGGAGTTCTTGAGGCTTCACAGTTTGTGACTCTACACTCTGGGCTTCATTTCCTCTGCTGTCTGTGAGGAAGGAGATTGCCACCCACTCCCTGTACTTTGAACTGGAATTTCTTATGGTTTCCTAGTGAGAACATTTGTATCTTATCTTTCTACTCCTGGCTTCTCAGGAAACATGGTAGAATCCCCCCAGTGTGCTTCTACTTCCTTCTCCGTGGTCAGGAGGGAAGAGTTATCACACTGAAAAATTGCAAAATCAGCTTGATTCAGTCCCATTTTCATCTGCAAGGAGGTGGGAAACCGTTTCTGTCCAATCCTTTTCCTTTCATTTGGTTCCATGCTTTCCTCTTTCAGGAATATGCCTAATTCAGTGATCTGTCTAGGACAGCCAAGCAGAGGCCTGTTCCTCTTGCTTCCACCCCAACGATGTGGACATCACTTTGCTCCACTCTCCAGTCTTAGCCTTGGAAGTCCTCCCCTCAGTGACCTTCTTGACATCAGCCCCCCGGTCCACTCACTGAATCCCTCTGGTCTGAGGCAGATCCCTTCTGGGGACTTCTGGCTGCAGACAGGCACTGAACTGTCCCTTCTTCCTAGAAGCATTTGTTGATGACTCCATGGCTATTCAGATGTGAACGCTTTTCCAGCTCTGCTGGGTCCCTGATACAAAAATTTACATTAAGCTCTTGAGCGGTTCTGGACCGTTGAGTCACAACTGCAGCCTATTTCTTAGCAAGGTTATGCAAAGCCTTGTATGAATTCTGAATCACCCTTGGCATTAGTCTCGGGAAAATGGTAGGGACTTCTGCTAGTTGTTTTCCAAAGATAGTCTAAGACCTTCATGAAGAAAGCAACAAAGCTTTCGCTTACTGTGAGAGTTTTTCATTTTCTTAATTTCAACAAAACAAATTCTTTATTGGAGTGCATATGCACTCTAAGCATTTTGTAGCAATCAGAAAATTGCTATTAGGAAACCAATTACATAATTTTAGAGCAACATTAAAATATAGCAGCACTTTGTCTGTTTTGCCTTTTCTTTGCAAAATTCATATTTTTCTGCAGTTTTTTCCAAATCTGTGAAACACATCATAAACTCACTGGATGTCCATTGGTGATCCTGATCTGTGAAGGGCCCCAGTGTTGGCATCCATTTTGAAAAGATACAATTGTTCCTTTTTCCCTGTCACACTTTCTCCCTTCCTGGTAGAATTTCTGGTTAGTCATATAATTTCCTTTTCAGATCTAAAGGTGGTCAATCCATTAACATGTATAATAAACTCATTTGTATTCTAGTTATGGTCAACTGAAAATTTTGAACTTATTAAAAGCGTCTCTCTCTTTTTTCTTCTCCTAATTTTATATTCCCCGGTGCTCGTGCTCACATACCGAGCAGAACACAGCTTTTAATTACAGGTGCATTACTTCTAAAGGCTGTGTCTTCTTTTCTCCCCTGACTCCGGTTAACAGGAAGGTTCAACAGAGTGACATGCACTTTAAAAAAAAAGAAAGAGTTCTTTATTTTGCACTGTGTTTATGATTGCTGTGCCTACATGTATGTAAGTGCACTAGTGTGTGCCTGGTGCCCATGGAGGTCTCAGGCACTGGGGTTACTGATGGTTGTAAGCCACCATGTGGGTGTTGGGAATAGAACCCAGGTCCTCTGCAAGAGCATTAAGTGCTCTTAACTGCTGCGCCCTTGCATTCACGTTTTACTGTAGTTCATCTTTACCCATATCCATAGCATCATTGTTTACACAGACAGTTGCCTAAATTATGTAAAAATTCAATTCATCTAAAGTTTTCAATTTGAATATTATCTTCAACAAAATCAGAGTTGGGTCTCAAATCCATCACTATACATTTACATATATATACATATACACATATACATATAGAATACATTTGTGCTTTGGAAGACTAGATGTGGCGGTACATACTTCTTGGGAGGCTGAGATAGGAGGATCCAAGACAGCCTGGGTTACATAGTAAGACACTGCCTTACAAAGAAAGGATAAGAAAATAGAAGTTACCTGAGCTAGAGTCTATTTTATTGCTGCATTTGTGAGCACTATAACATCTTTGAGCCTGAGTTTATTTATTTGTGAAATTTACATAATCAATCTGAGGTCTACATGTGTAAAACTGTTATGTGTGGCATACAATTGATGCTCAGCAAGTAACACTTGTTTTTTGATATAATTGAGGTCCCAAATTCAATCACATGAAATATGAGGGGTTGTAATACAGGGTGAGGTGTGAATTAATACATTTAAGCTTAAAAAAAAATCAAGCAAATAGAATAAATTCTAAAAATGAGGAAATAATTAATTAGAATAACCGTTAACTGTGTTTGCTATGATCAGAAGCAAAGGATGTGTTTTTAGGCTATATTGGTTACTGTTGAGTATGGTTATTTCGATTTTTCGCTAGCATTTAACATATGTAGTGTATGCAGGGTTGGGCAAAGTTCTCTAACATAAATCAGTAAAAGTATGAGAAAAGAATGTTTGTGTGCAACATAACCACACACAAGCAGCCAGACTGACAAGAAAAGTGTGGGAAGGGTGTGACAGAGCCACACACCGGACGTCACCCGCATTATTCCGGTAAGGTCTTACAGCTTCAGTCCTTCTGATTGACAGCAATGTCTAGCCTTACTTCTTTGATGTCCCATGGTGACCACAGAAGACTCCAGTCTTCGTTCATCCCAATGTGAAGTTCAAGTATCATTAGGGTCCTCTTCCTTGAATCACAACTTATTTACTTTGGTTTATTTGATTCCGATCTTTGGCTTGTTTAAATGTGGCTTGTGAAAGCAACTGGGTTTCAGAGGAAAACACATCCCAAGCTCACAAAATGTTAGCTCTTAGCAGAAGAACCTGACACTTTTCAAGTCCTCAGTTCCTTAGCCCGAGTCCACAATTTTTACCGGAAAGGATTTTTTAAATTGTCTCTTCCTGGCTCTGTCTGTCTGGCTGAATCAGAATCACCAGGCTGAGAACTTGGCCCCTGTGTTTGTCGAAAAGCTATTGGACCCTAGGCGATTTTCATGTACACAGCAGACCATGGACTGTTAACTTGGGTCTTTGCTTATCTAAATTAAATTAACTTTTAATTACAGTAGCATTCTTTCCTTCTCTAGAGGAGGGGGCATCTGGGAATAAGTTCCTTTCTTTGGTGAAGCAAAATCACTTCGACATGAGGCTGCCTTTGTCTTTCCTCACATGAATCTGAAGTTTACAAAGAAAACCGTAAACAATAATTCCTTCAGATTGTGAAGAATTTTATTTTTTGTCTACCAATTGTAATGCATGAAATAAAACAATGCAAACACACTGATGAAGTATATTCAGAGTTTTCAGAATACACAGAAAACAAACTGGGGTCTGCAGAGACGACTCGGCAGGGTTGAGTTCATATGCCATCGCAGAAGATCTGATCTTGGTTCCCATTGCCCGCACAGGGCAGCTCACGACTGCCTTCTTTTCACCTCTGTGTATATACCTCCCCTGTCCGTATAATATATAATTAAAAACAAACAAATGAAATAAATTTGATGAAGGTATCCTGTAGAAAAAACAGTTGAAAAATATTTCCTTTTATCTCTCTGTCATTAGAACGATACCACTGGGCATGAATAGACTCCATTGTGTGTATTAGCATTTAAGGGGTTGTCCAAGGGACTAGAAGGGTGTCAAAGCTTCCAATGCTGGAGCTAAAGGTGATTTTGAGCCATTTGAAGTGTAAGCTGGGATTCAAACCCCTGAGCCATTGCTCTGGTTCCAGCTGGTGTTTCTAAATGCCATGGAAAAGATGCTCATCCAGGCTTGACAGTGGCCTGTGCCATCATTTTACCCATTAGCACATTAAAGACTAGTGAAAAATCTACTTTTACAGATACTTTGTAGATATTAGAATTAGTCATAATTATCTTAACTGTGTGTCTTTTTCTCCTCAAAAAAATTTGTGCTTCAGCAGCCTTAGCTCTTGCTAAAGTGCACTAGATTCATTAGAATATGTCTCACTCCTAAGGCAAAGCCAGGAGGCATGTCTTCAAACAATTGAATTTCCCATCCTGACTTAGTTAATAACGCCAGGAAAGCAAAAGATAACATCAAGTGGTTCGTGCACCTAAGTTTTAATTGCTTTGCTTTCTCAGTCCCCCAAGTTTCAAGATTTGAAAGTCATGCAGTATGTGGAGAGCGATGCTCCGGCACAGCGATCCCCTGTGCAAAGAGCGAGGGGACTTGGACAGGCTTAGCTCTCCTTTGGGTGAGGTGTGTTGCGAAACTCCCTAGACTTTGGAGGCTGAGCATGCTTGTAGAAGATGGCCAGGTGGTTGTGATGATGGTAACAATAAGTAGAAACAACAAAAGCAGCATCTTGCCACAGCTTCTTCACAGCGCCGTTGCCGTGAGCAAATATGGCATTTGATAGTGTGTTTTCTGCTCAAGGATGGCATATCAAAGCAGCTTTGGTTATTCCTCTTATTTTATTATTACTGTTCCCATTACTATTTTCTTCTTCCTTATTATTGCTCATAACTGGAAGTGGTTTCACATGTGTAGAGTCGGTGGGGGTGAGAGGTAGTAGCAGCCAAACTCGAGAACCTACCTTGGGATTTTAAAATGAGGAGATTTTACGTAGGAGAATCTGAGTGTATTTTCTCCAGGGAAACTTCCTAGTTAGATTTGTTTCCAAGAAAAGAAGTTTGATGGCAAAAAAGAGAAAAAAGATAAGGGAAGGGTAATATTATTGTATGATTATCATTATTAATTCGAAGAATGAGCACACATTGAAAAACCTGAAATTGTCCCAGAGTTTAGATTCTTAATCTGCCAGTTCTAATGCACAGAGTTTCATTTTTAAAATTGGCTATTTGGGAGGTGGCTCAGTGAGTAGAATGTTAAGAAGCACAAGGATTTAGGCTTGATCCCCAGAATCCATGTTAAAAAATAAAAGGAAAATAAAAAAGCACAGTGTAATAGAGTGCTCCTGCAATCCAGCACTGGGGAGGCAGGGACAGGCACCCTCTTAGGACTTGGCTGTTCAGCCAGAGTCGACCATCAGGGAGCTCCAGGTTCACTGAGACACCCTATCTCAGAAGGTGGGAAGCAACTGAGGAAGACACCCAGTACCAACCTCTGGCTACACACACACACACACACACACACACACACACACACACACACTACACACACATACACACACACACACACACACGCACACATGCACACAAAGGTACAGTGCACACAAACACACAAAAGATTCCCTCTATTTTATTTAGTTTTCTACAGACATTTTTACCTTCAAGGCCTCTAGTATATGAGAGAGTTTTCAAGTTTTCATGAGTGGATATAAACTTTGATCTGGAATAACGTTGGGAAGCTTGTCATCAAATCCTTTTTATTTTTATTTATTTTTCCTTCTCTCTTACAATACATTCCCACCCCAGCCTCAACTCCCTCCCCTTCCTCCAGCTCCCCATCCCTACTGTCTTCCTTCTCTCCCTAGCATGAATTCTTTCAAGCCGAGTGAAGACACAAGATAAAATAAAATGATATATGCTTCACAACCTGAAAAAAAAATCTTAATAACTTTGCCTTTTGCTTGTAGCACGCTAAATATTTGCCTACACGAGGCAACAAATTCTAAACCTCACAAAGTAAAAAATATAAAAATAACTCTATTTCCAATATGTCCGTCTTCAGTGGCCATGTGCGAAGGCACACTTGGGAAGATGTGTGCCTTTCTTCTGTTCCTAAGCCTTCCACATCTGGTTCCAGATGTTGATGAGCAGTTTGGCTATGGGTGTTCTGTTCCTTAGCAGCTGTCTGAGCTTCTGAAAGTCCCTTTACTCGGTGAGCCTTGGCATCTTTTACAGGAAGGGGACTGTGGAGGGTGGACTGGGATGTCAGGGATATAATTAATTCTCTGAACATTTTATGTTCCTTCCTCCAACCTGTCCTAGTGTCCTGTCTGCATTTTCCCCCTATAAATTCTTATAGGAAAAGATAGAATGGTTTTAAGGATGGAGGAATAACTTGTTTTGATCTGCATTGAATCTCAAGTCTTTCTAGTCTTCATCATGATAACAAAGATTGGTCTATCTTATCCACAGACTGGACATAAATTACACTGCAGAGATTTTTATTCTGAGTCACATACAATAGCTTTGTTTTTCTTAACTGGCCCTTATGCAGTTCTGGAATCGAGACTTCTCTCTTCCTTGTAATTTTGCCCATTCAAGATGAAAAAGCCAGTTCCTGTTCAATCATCCTTTGATGTGTGGGCAGGCCCTAAGAGCCTCTCCATTCTCAGGGTCAGGGTCAGGGAAGTGTGGGAAGGCCCAGGAGAGAAGTCTGTCCTGCACAGTAGCTATCTGCTGGGTTTTCCTGCCCCTTCGGATGTCTCTCTTCTGCCAGGCCTCTGAGTGCCAGATCCTTCAGTTGCTGCATCTATGACTTAAATGTCCATCATCTGATTTGGGTTCAGGTCCTTCTCTGGTGACCTTGCCTTGGTATTATTCTGATGGAGTCTCTCTGATGGAGTCTCTCTGAGATTCAGATGCACCCTTGTGCAATGCCTGGCTTAGTTCAATCTAGAGCACAGGCTATAGACACTTTATCTCAGACATCATATTGAATGGTGTCTCCCATCCACATTCTTAGTCCCAGAAAGGCCACAGAATGGTGCTGCCCTCTTCTCTGCTCTGGTTATATGAAGGGGACACTGTAGGTGTGCAGGGAGAGAGAAGTAAATGTGTTTTAGGGCCAAAATCTACGTGTAATTTCCACTCTGCCTTCCTGAAGGTGTAGCATGTAGCACTACTGAGTTCTTTCAGAAAAGGGACATAAGCCCAGCCTCGGGAGGGTGTCTCTTGAAGGGCTCCTGTGAGCCCCAGGGAGTTCTGATCTCAGTGGCTAGGCTAATGGTAGAATTTTATAGTCAGTGTGGGGGCTAATTTTGATACTTAAAAGATACTTTTGTAGTGCTCACCTCGTATGCATTATATATTACATATACATATGCATATCTCAAAAGCCATAAGGGAAACAATGTAAATGGGTTATACAATAGAAGTTGCAAATTTTGTGTAGCTAAAGAAGCCTGTTCTTGAATACTTGGCCTTCCTTGTGAATAACGCAGGAGCTATTGGCCAGAAAGGACAACATGCAAAGAATCATAGAAGGTAAAATAACAAAAAAAGTTAAATATTCATGCAAGCATAAAAACATTTTGAAAAAACATATAAATATGTGTCATTTCCATTAAGGTGGGTTCTTTTGTTTTTCTGCTTTGTTTGTTTGTAAATTTCTATTACCTTTGTTCTTTGGCGATTCACACTTGTATAATGAATTCTGAATTCCATGCCATCTTTCTCCTACCCCTGGAGTCTCTCAAAGTCTTCCACTACTACTACATCCTACATTCATAATAATTACTTTAAGTTTGTATCAGTTCTGGCAAATAATAGTATTTTAAGAGACATGTACGTGCGAGGAAGTTTTGTTGCTTTCTAGCTTTCATTCATTTCTGTGTTTCCATTCTTGTTCCTCTAATAGAAGTGTGTTATTTATATAATATATATCTAAGAAGATTCTAGAGGGTAGTAACTTCACTTTCTAGCCTTAGTCGTCTCTGTCAGTCATAGATCCTACATGATATGTTTTCTGTAATTTCTAGCGACCAGAGAAGAGCAGCTTCTCCAAAGCCCCTGTCCCCTTGTGACTGACAGGAGTCCTGATGCAGCTGTGGGGGGGGGGGTGGCTCTGTTAGCACAAAGTACTAAATGCTGCCACTTAAATTATTGACAGAATACTCAGGTCAAGCATGCAGACTCTTGTCCAACTTTCCCCCATTGCTCTGCTCTTACAAAAGCTGTTGTAATCTTACAGAAATGCATACATTCACACTTGGTTGGAGTTGAAAGCTTGATCAATGTGTTACTAGACAGTGTTGGAGAACTAACGCTCAGTAGGTGTACATTTTCTGTTCACACATGCATACGCTCAAAAGTGGGCAAACATCCCTCTGTCAATAATAGTAATAGAAAATGTGTCTGAACAGTGTGCTGGAGATCATGCTAACCAGTTTGTAGAGACTGTCGAATTTAGCTGTCATGGCCCTGTGAAGTATGCACCTATTTTGCAGATGGAAAAACAGAAGATCATTAAAGTTGAACAAATTGATCAGTGTCATGCAACTGGAAGACAACAGTGCCAAATAATAGTCTACCCTCTTCTCTACCGTGGAATATACTATCTAAACTAGGATGTCCCTGAGAGCAAATGAGACACCACTTCCCTTTACATTGGATCACAGCTGTAAGCCAAGGTTTTTCTGTCAAAATGATCGAATATGTTCACTTGCACTGTAAATCCTCTCAGTGAAAGCTATCCACGGAGACATCAATGAAGACTCTACAGGTCCTTCCCAAGGTCCTTTGCCCAAAGGCTGGGAACTCCTCAACTCTAAGCCAGAGTCAGTATTCACAAGAAGCCACAAACATATATACTGATACCAGATTCTGTGTACCTGGCCCTTCTGAACCCTGAGTCCCTTCTACTTAGGCTACAGTTTCAGTTGGTTCATTCATGTACTTACTGAACTTGTCTTAAGTTGGTTGTTTTTTGTGGCGACTAGGATATGAAGACAAAAAAGAAATTTCTAGAATAGTGTGAGGAGCAACGGCAGCAATTAAAGAAGAGTGGACAGTGCTGCAAAGAGGCTGGAGTGCACAGATGTGCTGGGACTGAGACAGCCGTCTCCTGGGGCCAGCAACAGGATGGATGTTTATGAGGGGAATTGCCATGAAGGGCAGACAGCAGAAGGGAGGGGTAAACATTAACTAGCAAGAACAAGTGTCCAAGTGAGAAATGATCAAGATGGTGGTGGAGAGAGTGACAGAGGAAGGAACAGATAGGGAAGAAATAGCAAGGGGAAAATAGGCATGACTCCATGGAAGGTGAGGGGTCAGAGGAAACGCACTTGCCTCTCAGTTTCTGTTCCTCTCTATGACTGTCTTCCTCATTTCTGATGCTACACTCTAGTAAAGATGTCTCTAGGTACAAACCTCACAGAGAATTCTAAGCCATGGACTTAATCCTGAGGGCTTTGTGTATGATGAAGTAGCCCTCCAGCTCTAGCCATAGAGCTAGAGGAGTGTATGAGGAAGGGGCTTTTGAATTACAGAGCAAAATATGAAACAAGCAGGATGGCGTTATTGTTAATACTAACAATCTAGGCTATCTCTAAAAAGGAATGATGGTGGTGATATTTTGGTAGCTGGGAGTTTATTTGGAGCTTCATATGATCCTGACAGCATTCAACAGATTTATTGACTGATTTAATTCTCATAGTATTCTCATTTTGTACCTAAGGACATTGAGACATACAGAAGTAGTTAGGCAGTGATCCAAGGTCACAGCTGTACAATATAGAGTATAGACTTTTGTGCAGGCCTCTTGATTTCTCTTACCTCTCTTTGTATTTTTTTTCTCCTATGACACTCTTGTCAGATCCCATGTACAATTTAGCCAGTGGTTTGTGGGCAGGTTTTCCTAGGCTATCTTGTAAGCCTCTTGCTTATGCAAGCAGTCCTGTCTGCCAAGAAAAAATTCCTTTTAATTTATGGTTCCCACTGCATTGGTTCAGATGTTTTAGTGCTCACATCAATAGAAGAGTGCTCTTCTAAATGATGAAAGTCTGTGTCTGCACAGGGACATGGATGAAAGGACAAGAATGGTTTAGGACTCTGTTGAGTGTTTAGTGCCAAGTGGCAGCACTGTTCTTTTTGCCCTGTGGGGTGTTAAGTGATTGCCTATGCCTGTGCTAGATGGACAAGCAAGGGAGAAGAAGGTGTGTCAGTCAGCTGATCCTCACTAAGACAAAGACTTGAGATAGCTAACTTCCCATCACAGAGAAACTGCTTGCTTCCCATCACAGTTGGAGAGTTCTGGTCCACAACAAGGTAGACCCACTGTTTTTAAGCAAAGCATCCAGGCAAGAATGTATGACATAGCAAAACCACTAATCTCATGGCAGGATGGTAAAAGAAAGGAAGGAATTAGTATTCTACATCCCTCTTTAAGAGAATACAGCCTCAGTGACCTGAAGGACCTCCACTAGTCCTAACCTCTTAAAGGTTCCATGACCTCCCCATAGCACAGATCTTGGGAATGAATCTTGAACATAAGCTCCCTACTATAGCATCAAGAAGAAGAAGAGGAGGAGGAGAGGGGGAGGATAAGAGGGGGAGAAGGAGGAGGAGGAGGAGGAAAGAGGAGGAGAGGTTGAAGAGGAGGAAGAGGAGAAGGGGGAGGAGAAAGGGGAGGAAAAGGGGAGAGAGGAGGAAGAGGAGGAAGAAGGAGAGGGAAGAAAGTAAGATAATAAAAGTGAAAGAATGGGAACTGGAAACTGGCACCCATCTGACTTACTGAGTAGATGAATGAGTGATTTAATTAAGATGCCTGGTTGGGAACCTGGCATCTTCTTGGGTCTTTTATAATCAAGAATCCCAGTTAATCTTTAGTGCTGCACTCATTAAGAAAACACTATCCAACCATGTTGCCAGAGCTATGCTTTTAATGCCTTTTGCCCCTGTCAGCCCACTCATAGAGGCTTCAGGTTTTTCTACTTGCTGGATCCAAGGGCTCCTAGATAGATAATGTTGCTAGGAATGTTCAAGTTGCTTGGCCATCCACTGCCCTGTGATTTACTGCCTTCCCTCTCCCATGTGATGATGCTCATACGTTTCATTTCTTTCATTTCTGCCCTCCCTGGATTCCTTGACTGAGACCTCTGGAGGTTGTAAAGCTCAGTGGTGCATAGGACAGATGAGACAAGGGAAGGGGGTTAAGAAAAACAGAAAGTTCTCCATTCCCACCAGCTCCCAGGAGGACAAGGTGGAACGGGTTAAACAGAGCTCTTAAGTTATGAAAGTCACAATTATATATGCATGTAATTTTTAGCACAGAGATTTATTAATTTGCATTCAGATCATTAGAGCCAATTAGCAGCTTCAGCTTCTGCAGTTATTCTCAAAGCCTTTTACCCTTTACTTCCCTTGTCAAATCTTCACAGTCTAGGACTGAAAACTGACCTCTGGTATGTGACAAGAGGAAGTGCTGCTCTGATTGCCCTTCTCTGTACTGCCATACACAGCTTCGTATGCTTTCTTCCTTCTCTTCCCTGCTGTAGTGCCTCTCCCCACTGGGGCTTTTTTTTTTTTTTTTTTAAAGGAACTTTCTCATTCCTTAGACAGTGCGCTCAAAGCCATTTTTGCAGGATTGGACACACCAAAGGATACAAAAGTTAACCTCCCATTTAATTCTCCTTCCCTTTCTTACCTGATTGAGATACCCCCTATCTGAAAACAACAGAAATTCTGTCCCTGGTGAGAAGAATTGAGGACTGGGGTTCTCTTGTTTACATCAGCATTTACTCAGAAGGGTGATTATAGAGAATTCATGTAGTATTCACATGAGAAACATTTGCAAGGGTCTAGTTAATAAAGGTTTGCTTATGCAATAGTGCAGTTCGTCAGTGAACAACCTTTGTGGATTCATTTTGGCTAGTCTGTGGCTCATACTAATTGTCTATACATATTGTCATGTGCCTACTATTCCATAGCCCCTGTTTTCTTTCTTTGTGTTTATTATATTACAGTTACATTGTAAATTCTCCAAGTTGAAGACAATATAATGTGTGTTATGTAATAGTAGGCACTGAGTCTCTATATAGCATTTTTAAAATAGGCAAAAGAGTCCATCATGTCCACACTGGCTCTCTTCGCTCTCTGGGTGTTCTTGCAGTGGCTCTGATTCCATACTCAAGTGGAGACTGGATGGGGGTACCCACCTATTACACTGCCCCATGAGAGTGTTGACCAATAAACTCAAAGTCAAGACACTTAACTTCTCTTATATCATCAGTTTTGTCAAGAGAGATTCCTTCCTAATTCTCTACTAATCTCATGGCTACCTTATTAACCGCAGCTATTTCTGACTGTCTGTGTCCACAGCTTTCCCCTACCGTCATCTCCCCTCCCGCAGCAGGTTTCGCCATACAGAATCCTCAGCATGAGTTCTCAGACTCTATTTGCTCTTGCAGATGCACGTGAGTTTCTCTCCTAATTATAGTCCTTCTTAAATCCTTACTTTTTTTTGCAAGCCAGACCATTCTACTGCTGTCCTTTCTGAGTTTTATCATAAACTCTTCCTTGTTTTAAACTATGTGGTCTCTCTGCTCCATCATCCAGCTGCTATCATTTCGCTGTTTCTCTTCTGTATGTTAAACACTCACATTTCTTCCAATAGGTCTTCATATTAACATTACGAACACTGCCTGTTCCGAATGCTTCAATCTTTGATTGGCTGGTTTCCTTCTCCTTTACCCTAAAGTTGGTTCTGAAGTCTAGGTCTTACATACGCCTACAGCAGGCTCACATAGCCTCTGTGCATCCCTACACAGTAACCTTAATTACCTTCTATCCCAGTGGCCTGCAAACCCCACTTATATGCTCGTATATTGGCAATAAAGTAATGTCTTGTAAGAAACTTCAAGCAATGTACACTCATAGTTGAACCATGAAAAATATGTGTGAATGAACAATTCTTAGAACTACTTATCATTCACTCCATTCTACCATGCCCGGATCTTGAATTCGTTACTACTGTTGTCTGTCCTCTTTCACTGTTCTAGTCTTTCAGCTCAAGTTTTTATTTCTTATTTCTAAGAAGCATCGATAGCCTTGCTGCCTAGCTATGGAGTCTATCTGGCATGGATTGACAGCTGTGTCGTGTTGTTCACAAATCAGTAACGAAACCACAGCACCCTTTTCATATGAATATTTAGCAATACTATCTTTAATGTTTTACCAACAATATAATAAATTTTACCAACAATATAATAAACATATATAGATTTTTAAAATCAGTATAACACCTTGACTGGAATACAAAACAAAAATAACAATAAAATAACCCATAACCAAGCTTTCATATATAATTATATACAGTATATAAAATTATCTACATCTGCATCTGTCATTATCAGTATGTGAAAGTCTCAGCATGATTCTTCCTGGAGACATGAGGGAAGTGTTAAGAGACTTGTCTGTGTGCATGGATTACCATGGATGGCATAACTACGAATGGTGTGGCATACAAATGTGTTATTTTGCTAAGCAATGTGCCAAAACTAATCTTAAAATAATGGTATAACTTTCTCAAATAGTAACCTTCACTGATGGTTTTTTTCAAGCCAAGCGTGTTCACTCATGCGTGTGCACGAGCTCTCCCACGTAACACGTGAATTCCCTAGGCAAGACTGTGGAAATTAAACTAGCACAAAACAAAATGTAATTTGGTTTTACATGTTAAAAAGTAGTTAAAGTGTAGGCTTTAATAGCTAACTGCAAAGAGTTCTTTGTATACCGGAATGCTGGCAGGATGTTCGGGAACTCACGCCGAGCAAAGGATCATCCCTCTCATTCCCACCTCTTTATAGACTTTGCCACAGAATGGCCACAGCGCCGCCCCGCTGTCCTTGTGACACCATCCCCAACAAACCCCAGAAGTGCCCAGATTCCTTCCTGGCGCTTGATGATCTAGTTGCGATCCTCTGTTCTAGTTAGTAATGAATTCCTGAGAATAATGAATAAGGATTGACCACCTCCTCAAGGGATTTGAAGATGAGAAAGGTTGCAGTTCCCTGAGACTGGTTCATCTTCATGAGGCTGGTGAGCTGCTTGACAGCTTTTCTGTGTACGACGACCCTGACCATCAGACCCATTGTCAAAAACAATTACACGCGGTCTTCCGGAGACATCATGTAATTGGATTACCTGGGTTTGAACCTACCATTTCCTAGGTTTAGGCCAGTTATCCTCAACCTTCCCAGTGCTGAGACCCTTTAATACAGTTTCTCATGTTGTAGTGCCCCCAACCATAAAATTATTCTTGTTGCTACTTCATAACTGTAGCTTTGCTACTGTCGTGAGTTGTAATACGAATATCTGATATGCAGATGGTCTTAGTGATCCCTGTGAAAGGGTCATTTGACCCCCAAAGGGGTCACGACCCACAGGTTGAGAACTGCTGGTTTAGACAGATATCTTGTGCTAGCTAACCCTTTTCAGACTCAGTCTTTCTACCAATAAACCACAGCTCATATTATAACCTAAGTCATACTTTTAGGTCAAAGAGTAAGTTGAAACAATCATATAAAGCAAGCTTTAAAAACATGCCAACAGCGATGATAGCAACGATGACAATATTCATGACATCCCTGGCAGCAATAGAGAACCACATGCTTTAAGAACTTTTTTCTAATATAATGTAACCACAAATGTTCCTTTAGGGTCCTGGTTTGCCTAGTCTCTCCCCGCCCCTCCCCCTCACACCCGGGTTGGTCCTTGTTATTGTTCTTATAGATTTCAGTGCTCATTCTATCTGTGTTAGCAAATAGTGAAATTTAAATTTTCTGACAGTTGAAATCTTTTCCTCCTTGATTTGACTGCATATTTGCATATGTGACTTTAAATGAAGTTATACTAATAAAGTCGTTTTACGTTGGTACAGAATAAATATCAAAATTTTATTGCACTACTCTTTGTGAATGGAATACTTCCTTTCACTTTTGCAGAGGCTGTATCCCCAGAACTTAGCTACTGTAATGATTTCTTTAGTAGCACACAGATTCTATATTAATCTCTCAGCAGTTTTCCAAGTTAAGTGCATTTTTATGCTTGGCAGGATTAGGGTAGTCTAGGAAAATTAGTTTTCTTTTCTATGGCCTTTCCTGTTTAATTTGTAACCAGTTAAAGCTCCAGCTCTACAATATGACGGATGATTGATCCTAGTAAAATTGCAAAGGGAAGAGATAATTGACAGGCTCTGGTTAAGCAATGAAGTCTTCCAGCACCTTTCAAAAGCCTCAAAGAGGACCTCATTATTAAAGCGTACATACAAGCAGAATTCTGCATGTGTATGGAATTTAATTACTGACTAAGTAGCACGGATGCCAAGTTTTATTTTGATGGTGGATGTGCAATGGTTGTGCAATTAGTCTATCTAATAGCACAGCCCTAGCAACCACACAGGAACCTGCATCAAGATGAAACTTTATAGTTAGAGAACCACATCAGAATCACTCAAAAGAGGAAACATCAGTGCAGGACATCCCATTGCTAATATAACAGAAAGTCATTCCTGAAAACTTAGCCCAAATTGATGTATTTTGGTAGTGAAAAGTACTTTGTTGTTGTTGATGGCAGCATAGCATGAGAATCGAGTATTTCCTAAAGTTGCTGAAATCATGCTTTATAACCATTTGGATACTACCTACTTTATAGGACAAGACTGGTCAAAAGTCCTTGAGACATTTTGACTTAGCAAGATAGAATGATTCAACAATTACACTTTATTATCTATTACTCATTTAGTAGATCATTTCAATCCTTTGCAAAAGCATATTAAGTGTCATCTAATGCATCTTCTTACTGACCTTGGTGGGGTTCTCTTTTGTGACATGCAGACAAGGTATGGTTGCATAAGATTTAACAGGACTGTAATGACCATCTAATGGAACACAAGCAGCCACTAACTTAAAATACCCAAACCTTAGCTAATATAAAAGGATCAGCATTGTACATGAACTAGACATCTATGGGCATATCTATGGTTACACTTATGTGTAATCATAAGATTCTTGGGAATTGAACATTTGCTGAGTAGCCTCTGTATAAACAATCTCAACTAGGGTTTAATGGATAAGAGCCACCTCTGGCCTGGAGGAAAAATGCACATTTCATTAAGAAAGGTAGATATGTTATCTTCTGCAAGGGTTAGTACTTTAAGAGTAAAAAATTTCAGGTATTAAATCAGATAGCCAAACTTTTAAATTCATCAAAAGAATGGCTCATTAACTTGTATCCTGAAACAGCATAGCTCTCCACCAGACCACATGTTGAGAAAAAGAAACGTCCTTCAGCAATCTTATAACTGCTTTTGCTTCGAAAAGAGTCAGGGAGGATTTCAGAGCATCATTTGGCAGAGGTGTTGTAATGTGAAGTAATGTCATCAGAGTTTTCAAAGGAAAAGTCAGCTACAATGATATGCTCAGTGAGGATGATATAAATTACCATGCCATTATCAACATCATCTTCCACCCATAAAACTAGAGGAAATACATGAGCATCATAAACTCCTGATTTTATATGCATGACAGTGTTCTGAAGGCAAACACAAGCTTTTTAAGAGATTGTGAACTATTTTGCAGAGAAATCATGGAACCCAGTGACTTAAGTTGGCAAAAGCATTGATAAGGCAAATGATATTCCAACGATGAGGCATTATTATCGACTACACAATAATGCCTAATCAAAACCATTCTCTGTGAGGGCAATATTTATTGAAGGAAAAGTTCCAAATTTAGAATGAACATAGTGGTAGCAACTGCTGTAACCATGCCCCCCCCCCATACACACAAGCTCACACACACACCACATATATATGTAACCTGTTGGTGCCTGGATCCTTCGTGTCAGTAGACACCGTCCTATGACTTTCTGGAATGTATCAGTTTAAGCATAGGTAGAAGAAACATAAACCAATGTAAGCTGGTTACGCAGAAAAAGATTTCCTTAAGAAAGGATGCTGGGCTGCTCCCAGGATTTTAAGGAGCCCTGGAGACTGTGCTGTTAGGACACAAGCTTATAACAGCAATGCTGGAACCATGCTTTGGAACTGGTCTGATAAGGAAGCTGCGCCTGAATGGGAACTCCTATGCTGGCTGCTCCTGGTCCTGGGAAGCCTCTGTTGTTAGCAGTGCCAGCGAGATGGACTCCTCCCAGAGCTTGCCTCTTGAGATGCTCATTTCCTAACCAGAAAGTCACTAACCTGTGGCTAGCTGGGAAAACCTAGCCCATGTGCCCATATTATAATTGTAAAGGAATCTAGAAGGTGAAGGTTTCTGGATTCCGTACCAGTTAAGCTTGCTCTATCAGGTATAGTGTTTCCAGATATGATTAGATTGTTTGGAAGGTGCTAGGTGACTTAAAAACATGACAGTTACATGTGAGGTGGGACATGTCAAGAGAAAACCAGTATATTGTCATACTATGATCTTGACCAAAAATGATATTGATGATAGTGATCATGGTGGCACTGGTACCTATATTAACTAAATGCTTATTATGTGCTAGCGTATGCTGTAGTTTTTATTTTTAAAATATTTTTAATCATCCCATGAGGCGAATAATGTTATATATTACTTTACTGATTAAAAACGAAACGAAACGAAACGAAACTGAAGCCCAAACTGTCCACACGACTAGCAAGTGGCAGTTCTGGAATTTGCACTAAGGTGTTGTGACACGGGGTCTCCTTTATTGTGGCTAGAGAATTTCCTACATTTCTTGCTGTTTGTGCTGTCCCTCTATATCTCGGTGGTGTCAGAAATGCGTGCCTCCCCTGTGTTAAGGAAGAGAAAGGAAAGACGAACTTGGAGAGAATTGTCCCTGCATTCATTAGGTCACTTTTTTGGAAAAATAAGCAGAAGCAATTGAGAAAACTGCAACAGTGCCTCACCCTTCAGAAGGGCGTGCTTTGGGTCCCATGCTGAAGCACAAGGCACCTACATCTGTTCTAGTAGCAGCTTTCCAACCTGTGGCCCTGTTTAGTCTTATCTCAATGCTGAGGCAATGGCCACTAATGCCGCCATTTTACACATAAAAAGAGTCTCAGAAGGGTTATGTTTTACATTCAAGGTCAAACAGACCATAAACAGTAAAAGCTTAACTTTGAGTGCAGATCCCATATTCTCAAGCACTCCTGTTAAGATTCTCAGCAAAATACACTAGTCTTGTGGGACGAGATTCCGAGGCAGCAGGGTCTGGAAGGATGAATGCTATGCAGGCTTTGGAAGAGGGCTGGCTCCTTCTGGAGCATGGTCTGCAAAGGCTGTGCCTTTGGATCCCAGCACACTGTTGGTCATGCACCCAAGAGCCTGATTCACCGAGACACATGTTGCCCAGTCTCAGAACCCAGTCTCCACCTCTTTATATCCATCCTTACTTTTATCTAGCCTCATGGGAGCTATGCTTTCCACAGAGACTGGGTGCATTCAGCAAAAACTCAGAATGAATGGGGAGGGGACCACTTTAAAAAAATAGAACTAAATACAGCAACTCATCTCAGCTTAACATTTTAAAGTTTTATACTATATTAAACTAAATACTCTGTGGTGAGGCCATCTTTGTCCTCAGAAAGATTAATTTTTTTAAAGGAAGATCTGTCTGTACATGACTTTGTCAAATATTTCTTTGACTTTTTTTTTTCCTGCCCTTGATTCATGGCCTTAGATGGAGTCAAATGAATAAGTTCGCCTCTGCCTAGCGAGCCCTCTCTGATTTCTTAAAAAATGCACGGCTACACCCTTAACTTTGGAATTTGGCAAATACCTGCATATTTGTACTAATTCTCTCATGGAATGTCTATTTCTGTTTTAGGGTTATCAGCTTTGATCTCTAGCTGCAGAGGTTTATGATTCCTTTGAAGCAATGTTTTTCAAATCAGATGATCTTGCCCCAAGGGGGACATTTGGTAATGTTTGGAGAGATTTTTAGTTGTCACAATCGGGAGGGTTCTGCTGGCATCTAGTGGGGGGAAGTCAGGAATGATGCTGTGTTCTGCAGTGCGCCTGGCAGTCTTCACCAGTGAAGGAATTATATCTGGCACAAGTAGACAGGTTGAGAGATACACTTTGGACATGTCTCCAGATGCTTTGTTGTGATGTATGTCTGCCATTAGACATACTTGAAGAATCTAAAGTTAGTGCAACTGGAGAAACAATGCCCTGTGCCTTTTCAAGCTCTGTCTGCCAAAGTTTGAAAGTTTAGGCCTGCCTATAGCTACAGAACACACTGCTCTGAACTACCTTCTTTAGAACCTCACGTTGTTACAAATACTCAGTTCTTGGTTCCTCTGTATTTTATTGATGTGTAAGTATCTTCAGTAAAACACACCCTTCTCTCTTGATTCTACTTTTCCACATTTTCTTTTTCACTTATGTTCATCAGTTGATACTTTCTTATCCATAATCTGAAATAGTTTAAGATCAACCATATGGTTTATATTTTCAAAATATGTAAATTAAGGTCAACTGCAATAGAGACCTTGTTTTTACCATCTTGTCTTTTCATTTAGAGAAATTATAAACACATCTTTCATTTTTGTTGATAGCTTTGAACCAGTTTTCCTCTGTTGTGCAATTATTTTCACAGTTACCATTCAATTCACGTTGAAAGGTGTTTTCACAAGATCTCTTGGCCACAAACTGATTCCAGCCTCTTGAAGAACTACAGTAGACCACTAACACAATATTTCCCCCAATAGAAACTACACTTGTCTTTCTGCCCAGCAGTGGTGTTTGCTTGTATGGTCAGTGGTTGTTGGAACTCAAGTACTGTTGAATAGCTACTAAGTATAGGTTGTTACATCAGGCTGCCAGGAAGTATAATATGGAAAACAAATACCCATTGCTAAGCAAGTAAGATCTAGTTAGGGGTGGTAAGATATGGTAAGGAACTGCAGGATGCTGGAGAGGTGACCACAAGACACAGGGTTTTTGATGGTATCTGGAGCATCACGTTTGCAGAGCCCACCCTCCAGCTGTCTGTGGATGCTCATGTTACTAAACCAGACCTCTATGGTTCTGTTAGAAAAGTCAGTCACCTTCCAGATGCCATGCCTATGGAGACCTGATAAGTAACAAGTTGTGCCTACTAGTCTCATGTTTCTCTGTCCTCATTCTGAAGTTTCTTGTGTTCATGGTTTCAGTGAGACACAAGACACATTACATTATTCTTGCCATTAATTTTAACTCTCTGTTTTAAATGTGATCTTAGATTTCAGATTAGATTTCTATAAGTGCTACCATAAGTATTCAAATAAAAATGTATGTTTAGTTTCTCTCTTGTTTGGATTTTCCCGCTTCTGAGAGGTAGATGACTACTTTGTCTTCTCTCTGCCTTGAGTGTTTTTGTTAGCTTTTCCATTGGTGTGGTATCAGGGGAGAAATATTCTATGCTTTCAAGTCAAGTGTACATGAATTTTAATCTCAGATCTAACATTCCATTGCTTAGATAACTTCTCTAACTTTACAGAATTTTTATTTTCTTATTAGTATACACAGAATAGTAATATCCACATTGGGAAATTGAGGTGGTGTCTTGGTATTTCTGTTGCTGTGATAAAACACCATGACCAAAAGCAAACTGGAGAGAAAAGGCTTTATGTTGTTTACATTTCCAGGTAATAGTCTGTCACTGAAGGAAGTAAGGTACTCAAGCAGGGCAGGAACCTGGAGGCAGTAGTCAGTGCAAGAGGCTGCCTATTGGCTTGCTTTCCCATGGCTTGCTCAGCCTGCTGTTTTATAGCACCCAGGACCACCAGCCCAAGAGTGGCACTTCCAAGAATGGTTTGGACCCTCTTGCATCACTAGTTAAGAAAATGCCCAAGTGGCTTGCACAAGCCTGCCCTTATGGAGACAGTCTTCCGGTTGCAGTTCCCTCCCCTCAGATGAGTATAGCTTGTGTCAAGTAGACATAAGAACTAGGGAGCATAGGTGATCCCAGGGATTCTTCTCCTTCTTAGTTTATCTCTTGCTCAGGTGGTGATTCTATAAGGAACCAGCCTCTTTTATCTCAGTAGGTAGCTTTACATTTGCCAGTGAATCTGTCTCCCTCACCCCATTCCCTGTTTTTTCTGGCTAACAGTGTACATTTCCGCTCATCTGTTAAGGTATGCTTTTTGTGAATATTTATCTAGCCCCATAGTTTATTGTTTATCTTTGCTTAAATAAAGTGGATCACATGTTGGAGTTTTAATTAGTCTTTCTTACAGTTTGTTACACAGATGTGATGCCAAGTCCATTGTCAACCCTCCTACTCCTCAACTCTCTAGCTATACTCACATATGATAGTACAGAGAAGTGTATCATATTCTTCCTTATGTTTGAAACTGAAAATTCAGTGTGGTTTGATGCTGAACGACTTCCTGCATGTGTATCACGGAAGGTTGTTTTCTGATCAGTTCCGATTCGACTCCAGGGGTAGTCACTGAAAACTTGTTATGCAGGAAGTCAGACACTAAGTGCTCAGGTAGTCACTAACTCACAGCGCTACAGGAAGTCACACACTAGTGCTTCAGTAACCACTATCTTACAGTGCTACAGGAGGTTATGAAATTATCAAGCGTTAATTTCTTCTAGACAACATGTGGATTTCTGGTGGGTTTCATTTTAATTAAAATGGCCTACTGAAAGCAATTGTGCCTTTTCTAAATAGGTAGCATTATCAGCCACAATTTTTCTAAGTACTTGGCTTAGGAACTTAATCTGTCCATAGAAAATGTAGATTATATGCATGATAAGTAGCACCCTGTGTGCGGCAGCGGGTTGAAGAAACAGACATCACAAATATGTTTGAAAGTCCCCATGTGTCCCTTCCCTTCCCTTTGATAGTCCTTCTTTGCCTAGAGATGACATCCGAAGGGTCAAATTTCATATATTTACAATATTTACTGTGAGAGCAGAGATGAGTCAAAATTCCAAGCTTTTCTGGTATTGAATCATTTTAGCCAAGAGTTGCCAATTTGGCTCAGAGGAAGTCAAATTTTAGCCATCTAGTTTTTCACAGTATGAAATGCTTGCCGTTTTATTTAAAAATTATTTTGGGGTGAAGGTTTCTCTTATTTCTTACAGATTTAAAAACAAATGTTCACAGTCCATTCTGCCCATTTTATTCTGGTCAAAGTGCTGCCACAAAAGCACCCAAATTGGAGAGACTCATGAAAGGCCCAGGCCCAGGAGTGGACTGGAAAGACCCAGCAAAGGGAACATTTGCTTCCCTGCGTTGCTTTACATAGACCTCGCAGAACAAGTCATGCAATTTACTTAAGTGTCCTTCCTTGATGAAAAGGAGAATTCATTATTTATAAAAAAGATTAAATTTAGAGAGACAGGAAGGATAAGCTGGAGGAAAAAGCAAATAGGCAAATTGCTGGAGAAAGATGAACATCCAGGAACTCAGGAAGATGAGCATGGGGATGTGTAATACTTCGCATTAAGAGTTGCTGTGTGGCCTGAACAGTCCGCTAAACAGTAAAGAGAGATCCACGCAGCAGTCAAGAGTGCATGGCTCTTGTGGAGGACTTGAGTTTTGTTTGGGCAGCTTACAGTCACCTGTAACTCCAGTTCCAGGGCATCCAGTGCCTCTGGCCTCTCTGGGCTTGTGCATTTATGTGCACATATCCACACACAGACTCACACAGTGAGCATCATTCAAAATAAAGCAAGTCTTTTTTGAAAATTTTGCTTTGTTAGAGAATAAGATTATTGTCTCACTTTCAGATTACAATAGGAAGGAGAGCCACTGATGCATGGATGGGTAGGTGGATGGATGGATGGAAGGATGAATGGATGGATGGATGGAGTGAGTCATGAACAGAGTGTGTTACCGTCCTGTTAAAAACCCGTATGTGTGAGATGAAGGGTGCCCTTTTGCAGATGGAAAACACTTGTTCATCTCTATAAAACAATTGAAGCAAGGCTCAATTGTTCTAGAGAGTCTGCTTTATTATCCTCCTATTTTCATGATATTTTGTTTTTCATTATAAAAGAGAAAGTTAAATTTTTGAGAAAAGGAGTAACATTTTAAGTTTAGAAACTTTTTTAAAATCAGCAACTTCATTTTAAATAAATCTAAATTCAATGTGAAGCTATAAACATTCCAGAATGTATCACCAACACTGTCTCTTGGTAAAAACAGGGTTAGAAACAACATGAACTTTTCATACTGGCCTCAGAGCACCAGACTTCCAACATACTTCTAGCTAAAAGAGTGAAAGCCAAATTTGCAGCTTGCTGTTGGGTTTATATCTTTTAGTTTCCTAATCCAGATGTTTAATTATTCTCTTACTCATTGAACATTGCAGGTCATTACTTTTCATTGGAAAATTAACTGTAGGTCTGGGATATCTACACACAATACGGTTTCTTGGCCACTAACTTTGTAAGGGAGCATTAAAGTTCTTCTGCACTCTAGGTCAAGTTGCATTACAGCCATTTTGTTGGGAAAGAGATCTCCATTGCACTAAGATGGTAACAGCTCCAGCCAATGAACTTGCATTTGAAGGAAGAGACCACTGATAAAAGATTAAAAACTACCAAAGTTTTGGAAGCAGAAATAGTTTTATGAATTTCATGTAGAGTTACAGGAGCTTGATGAAGGCAAACACTTTCCAAATACTGTGAATAGGCCTCGAGAAATCATTCTATGAAATTGGCTCATGTGGATGACTACTGATCATTGTGAATGGTATTCCAGAACATTGACAATGAGGCGAACATATAAGTATAAAGATTTGGAAGCCAGTATCTGATGTCTAGGAGCATATAGACTGCAGGGATGATGTATGCATCAAATACATAACACAGCGTATGTCTATACCATGGCTAGTTGGGGATACAGGGAGCCAAGCTGGTATTGCAGGAGAGTGCCCAGTGTCTCTAACAACTGAGATGGTGGTTCTGGTAAACAGGTAAGATTTTATCCAGAGTCAGAGGAGAGGTTCAAGAAGGACTACGCCATCTCTCTACAGAGGAGGCCAGAGAACACTGCCCTTTGCCATACTCCCCTGTCCATCTTCAGGCTTCTGTATTTATCACACGTGCCCTGCTCCTGCTGCTGCACCACCTGGCCTCGTAGCTGCCCCTCAAGCACCGATGCATATAGTTTTCTGGTGTGCATTTGTTTGTCCATCTGTTTGGAATGTGGTCCACCGGGTCCCTTCTGCTCTCATCCTGCTGCTTTCAGGAGCCATCTCATCAGCAATGGTTACCCCGACGGCTTGAATACACCTGCCTCATCCCCTTTCTTCTTTTGTCCCCTTCTTATAAGCTATTAGTTTGTGATATTTACTGATTGGCTGTCTCACTTTTCTAGAAATCAACTCACCAGAACTTGATTATCTTCTGCTGCATTCTTAGCACTTAGAATGATACATGATATACAGTCAATCTTTTTAATATTTGTTTAATTGTGTGAATGAGTGACGGGCCTGGGGGCTCAAAAACGAGAGCGAATTGAAGGAACACTAATTTAATTTTGTTAGAGAAGAGGATAAGAGAAATAAAGTGAGCTGCAGTTTAGTTGATCAACTGAGCAGGGTCATATTTTAGTTTTGGATTTTAGCAAATAGAGTAAAACACACTCTCCTTTTTCTGGGCTGGCAGAAATGTCAGATATAACATTTCCTTCCAGTGCCTTTTCTTACCCAGACTTCCCTGTTCTTGTTTCCATGTGGCATTTTAATTTTCATCATTAATGCATTGTAAGAATTTCCTCATAAAATTCTGCTTCCACTTCTGTGATGCTGAAGCACCCTGGGACTTCTTAGGGATGCAGGATTGCAAGACCACACTGCCCTATCCACTCCTAGGAATGGGACCTAGGATGCAATATCTCTTCCGCTACAGCTAAGCCTTTAGACTCTCTATGCTCATTGAATTTTAAAGAAGGGAGCCCTCCCTCCTGGGAAGGGCAAGACCTAGAGGGTGAGGGGACTTGACAGTTGGAGAGAAAGGTCAATTTTCCTAGACTGCTGAGGGATCCCACAAGCCCAGGTGCCCTCCCCCTTCCTTGCCCCTCCCCTGTGCTCAGTTTCCATTTCCTTCCAAGAGGCTTTCCTGCTACTTCCTTGACACTAAGAGGAAAGCAGCCCTACTCATGAAAGCGCGGGAGCCATTTGCTTCTTTTGGAGTAAACCACTATAGAGATAGCTTACATAATTAATGAGCCCCAGAAAGCTGTTTAAATTAATTATGAATTTGGCCCCCAAGATGGAATCCCCTACAAGCAAGTGCTTGAGGTGTTTTAAGCTAGACTCTGGCAGTCCCAAGTTCTTTTGTTCCCTCACCATTAGGATGTTGCAAACTATGGCGATTCACTTAATGCCTCTCTAAAGTACTTATAAGATACATTATTGATCTGTATTGTATTCATACTTCCCACTCCTGGATCTCAGGAATCTTCAGTGCAGCCCCACTGGGGTCAGTGGGGGGATGTTAGGGAGGCCCTTTGAGACCTGCCGTTGAAAGTGGTGGGAAAGGACTTGGTTACTCATTTCCCACATCCCAGAGCAGACATCCCCTAGTCCCAATCGTTGCTCTTCAGAACCTACGGCCAACTCACATACCTGCTTAACTTTTAAAATTGAAGACTGTCTAAGACGTAAATGATTCACCCCTGGAAGTAGACGGAGTGCTCATTCAGGAAACTAATAAATCATTTCAAAATCATGCCAATACCAAAATACCCCAAGTTGCATTCTCTTGAGAGACAGCAGCGAGGAGAACGACTCACATACACCTATATCTCTCACATTTATTTTTCTTGCTACTTGGGACAAAGGATTTTGACCAGTTTGGGGATTCAAAAGGAATTTGCTTTCACCAGTGAACTTGATGAGCTATTTATACATTCTGTTTGGTTTATTCAATATTTTTGTGCAGGTTTGCTGAGAACTAGTGTACACTGATATTTTAAAAATGAAGACACGTGAAAACTCATGCGGTCTCCAGAATAATTTTTTTTTTCTTTTTTAAAATGGAAACAACTCTCTGTTCTTTACAGTCTTGTGGGGCCTTGGCCTTGAGTCCTGTGCCAAAGTGCTTATCTCTGTAAAACTACTCTACTTTCCTAGGCAAAAGGGAATGCAGGCTATAAAATGCTCATTTTTCCAAACAGCCCATTATACAAGTCTCTTGCCTTAGTTTGTGAAAATCTGAAAAGCTGCAGAAATTTTCATATTATGTTCCTCAGGGGGCATCTTGCGGTTTTCTGTTGCACATCAGCATCTGGCCAGCAGATGGCGCAGCATGGTCACCAGATGGCAGACTCCTTTTAAAACTATGGCTGGGTGCATTTGCGTGCACACTTTTAAAATTATTTTTTTAAGTTAGCATACAAATGAATGGGTTTCATTATGTCATTTTCATGTCTATGTGTCATTGGTTTGTTCTAATTTGCTAATTCTACCCTGCATGTTTATGAACAGCCGTACTGCTAACATTACAGGGGAGGAACTGACACTTATTTTGGCGATACAAAGCATTTACTCTTGGTGGTTTATACATCTGTATCATCTGCCAGAATGTCATTATGTATCATTACCGTCCTAGAAGTGCATCAAGCTGATGACGGCTCCTTAAGGAGCTTTTAATTTTTGTGACTATTAGCGGTGGAGCTCATTTAATAACCTGTCCTAATAACACAAAAACATATTAGTAAAACATCTCCACATGAGTTTGATCACGAGCATTCATGTCCTCTGTGTGTTTGTGTTAAGGAGAAGGCATGGATGGGCACTGCATAAAATAACCCACAAAACCAGCACAGACCTCCCAGTAATGCTGCTTTCTGTAACACTGCAAAAGCATCACTTGGGTACACAGAGTGTGGGCCTAGCAGCATGGGTCTGCCTGATGCTTGGCAGAAATGTATCGTGCATAATAAGATCTTCTCGTGATTAATACACGAGTGGACTTTTGAGAATCAGTGGTGGTTAAGCCACTTTTCTTCCTTTCATTTCAAGCAGGTTTTGAGAGCCTAGCAGTGTGTCAAGCTGTGTGCCCACCTATGGCTTAGGTTACAAAGATATAAAAATGAGGATACCATCTGTCAGGGAGCTTATAGTCAGGGATTGGGGAGCATTTTAAAAGCTATGCATTTGTCAAGGTAGGTGCAGATAGAGGGGTCCTTATCAAGTCCCTGTATATGTTGGGATGCATTGTGCAAATGCTAACATTTCATTTGTAATGATAACTCTTTTACTGGGCATGGCCACCCTGGAAGGCAAAGGCCTGCAAAATCATTTGTACCTCCATAAAGGATGACATAATGCTTCAGCACACCTGTGTCGGCCTCCAGAGCTTAAACCTTCTCCTGTGTGGCCTGATAGGTCCTTAAGACCGGCTGCTGAGCCCTTCACTCATACAAGGATAGTGTTTTCGATCAGTCTTTTTTTTCTATTGTACTTTTGATTATGATTCACGGGGTATATGTGTCTGGAAGCGGGACTTAACATTATAGTTTGAGAAAGTGACTCAGAAACAGAGACAGGCGTGTTTGGCAGAAATGAACATGTTTCTCGTGGGAACAAAGGGTACAATAACTAAGTGACCTGCGTGTCAGTCATGGCTTGTGTTAATACTTCTCAGAAAAGTGACAGAAATACTTCTTCTAGTCTCTCAAGCTTTGTTTTGCTATTTCCGGGCAGTTTGATGTATTTAGTGCTCTAGAATGTTTTAAAAATGCCTTTCCTTCTGGTCAAAATTCCAGCTTAGTTGGGAGAGGGGCTCACAAACCCCACTTCCAGCTGAGGAGCATTGGCTGTTGATGGCTGCTGGCATAAAGAGAGTTGGTTTTCTTCAGGGGAAGTGGCCCTTATTAGGATACCCATGCACCCATGCACACAAGGACATGTACATGATGTCTATGCCAGTAACTTATCAATGTAGGGTCACTCATTTTTTAAAAGACTAACCCTATCAACAAAAATTCTCTGTAACCAACAACAAAGGAGATGAGTAAATGTCAGAAACATTAGATCTCTTTTGCTAAAGTTTCCTCCATTCCAGTAAAAACATCCCTCATACATAACACCAAATATCACAAACTCATCCTTTATTCTTATTCCTCTGACATCTGGAGTAGATTTTTCTTTACATGAAAAGAAACAGAGGTGAGAATATAGCTTCCATGGCTTGTGTTTAAGTCTTGAAGCACTTTCAAGAAGGGACTTATAACCAAACTTATCTTTTTCATAGGAGAATGAAGTATTTGCAAGAGAAGAACAGTAAACATGGATAGCCGGTATTCCCTTTAAAGGAGAGCTTAGTAGCTAAAGACTTTGTAAGCTGGTCCTGTACTCCATCCCCAAAGTCAGGAAAACCCAACTCGGTCTGAGTGACTGATATTTTTAAGAGCAGTTCTTGAGTAATTCATAAAGTAGATTTATTTTATTTTAATGTCTTAGACACACATGTCTCAGAGTCAGAAGACACAATGAGAATGAAAGTAAATAGTCATAAGGAAGCAGTAAGAGTGCAGGACATCATAAAATACATTGGGCCTTTTTTATATAAGAGCACACGGATCATTTTGAAAACGAGAGTGGCAGTTCTCTCTTCTGTGTAGAAATCTCCCATTGACCACATCATTTACCCACACAGAGCATCCATCCCTTTAACATGCTGAATTACTTCACAGTGCTAAAAGTGAAAAATGTATGACCTACCCACAAAAAATAAAACAGTACACATGATGAAGATAGGGAGAGCCTGAGAGTGTTCCCACACAAACCCAGTGCTCCAGTGAGGCTGGGGTCCCCAGAGCCCCATGAATGAATGCACAGTTTCCTACTATTGGGTTCCATACCGACATCCCCTCTCCCTGGAGGGAACCACTGATGCTTATGTTCTGTACACACTCCATGGACTTAAATGTGCCCTGTAGGGTCAGCTCAAGTCTCTGCTCATCAGTCCAGCTGATGGCTGCTCTTCGGCTCTCTGCAATGTCCTCCAGTTCTTCCTTGTATTTGTCTATGTTGAATTTATACGAGATACGTCCCACCACAACCCTCAGTGCTGAAGGAGCTCCTTAAAGTCGGGGCCCATGTTGTGTTCACTCATAAACCTTCCCTATCTAGGTCTCAGATGGGCAGTACAAAGCGTGCAGGACTTCAGTGTTCATTTCTCCATGTCAGACATTCAGATCAGCCCCGGCACTATTTCTGGCCTAAACTAGCTGTGACCCCCCATAATGCTTCTGTTCACTAAATTTCAGGCAACTTAGGACAAATTCATCAAGATTTAAACATTCCTTTCAAGTCCCGGATGGCATTGATCAGGCAAAAACCTCTGGCTCATATTAGGTGATCATTATGAATTTTTAATCTGAAAATGATTTTTATTTATAACGTTAAGTGAAAATCACATACCAATCCATATTGTAGTTTAACTTTTGATTTATGTATTCCATTGGAATTGAATTCAAGTATGTAAAAATTCTTAACCCTTTACCACCAAACCTCATCTGCTTTTGTACTGTTTTGAAAAAAAAAAAAAACTGAAGTGAGTTTAAATAACTCACTTTATATTACAAGAGACCAAATCTTTTGTACGCTAGAGGGTATTAGGAGCCTATGCGAAGAGAATAAAATATTTAGTGAGTCGCACACTCATTGGAACAATGGATATCTTATGAGACTAGTTTGCCCCAGAGCCCACTCTGAGGAATGTGACTGTATCAAATTCTGGGTCATTCCATTCGTGCCTCCAGCATACTGTTCTTCAGGTATTTATAGTTGGTTATTAACATTGGGGAACAGTGAAAAAAATGGACTTTTCTTTTTGCCTTCTTTGAATGATGAGATAATCTACACTACAGCTTCCTCTTGGAAGCATGTGGAAATGACAGCTTTCTCTAATTCCTTGTAAATGCTTTGACCTGTGAATATGTAGTGTTAATTATGTTGTACATTTCGGAAGCAAAGGAGACACCGATCAACTGCCTTGGATTCGTGAACCCCGGTTCTGACTTTCACAAACTCCACGCAGGAACCTGTGTCATTCTCTTCATGATCCTTGGTTTTCTCACTATGAAGTGTGTACCTCTGCAACAAGGTACAAACACAGAACAATCACAGGTACATTCTTATCCTGCTTGATACCAGATGCAACACTCTTGTTTATTGAGGATAGATTCTTTTCTCATACAATATACAATATATCCTGATTATAGTTTCCCCTCCCTCTACTCCTCCCAGCTCCTCCCCACCTCCCCTCCCCTCTGCATCCACTCCCTTTCTGTCTCTCCTGAGAAAAGAACAAGCTTCTAAGAGATTACAACTAAACACGACAAAATAAAACACCATAAGATAAAGCAAAAACTTTCATATTGAAGTTGGGCACAGCAAACCAACAGGAGGAGAAGATTCCCAAGAGCAGGCACAAGAGTGAGAAATCCAGAAAACCATGAGAAAGAGTCGTTCTCATAGTCAGGAGTCCCATAAAAACACTCAGCTATAGTTATAATGTATATGGTACCGACTTGTATAAGCCTTGTGGATGCAACACTCTTAAGGTTAATTTTGAACCAACTTTCTTAGAAAACAGTTTTATTTTCAGGATGTAGAGATGTCTTTGGAGGCAATTAACATCCTGCTGAGTATAGAAGCTTCAGAGAAAGCCTCACACTACCAACCCAGACATTGACAGTTTTGAACATTATATTAATATCAGTGCAGCTTCTCCCCTGGACAAACTATCACCCTGTCCCTACCTGCATTAAAAAAAAAAAAAAGGAGGTAGCCTGAAAAATCACTTTAAACAGTGATGCTGTTTTTATGTTGACAAAAATGGATACTGTGATTTAAGAGTATGCAACTTTGCTTAACAAGAGCCATGGGCTAGTAATCCACCATGAAGTATTCTTCAGTGTCTCTATGGTTCCTGCTTAATGTATAGAGTGGATAACCACTATCCCACCATACACATCCCTGTAGTTTCAACAGCATGACTTTACCTGTAAATTACAAGAGCATCTATGTGTTGCTTATGAAACCTTGTATGTATCCTAATGCACATTTAATACATACATGTGAATATATAGCATATACATGTATATATACATATACACATACACATACACATACACATACACATACACATACATATACATATACACAACAGTTGCTGAGACAGTTGGAAAAACTGGGCCTTAGGTATGAGGAAGCCTTTTGATTTCCAGACTTAGATCACTAATTACCTATATATTTTTTAGTCACTTAATTTCCCTTACTCTCCATTCCTCAACCAGGAAATAATAATACTAGAGATGAAATAACATTGAGGGCTGTCCTATGGATTCAGTTGAGATATAGCGTATGTATAAATATATATTTATTTACACACACACACGTGTATATAGATAGATGCTACTTCTCGTTAAGTGAAGGTACTGAATGATCTCTGGGTCGTAAGGAAATCCTTCTGGAAATACTCCATTGGTTCTTGAGGCTGGCAGGATCAACTCCAAAGACCTTGTTGGGTTCCTCAAGTCTTTCTGTGAGCCAGTGTATGTCAAGTTCTGGTCCTGCCACTCTCGACGTGCTTTGTAACCAGTCATGCAAAGATCCCTGCTTCACTCTGACACCTATACCCTGCATTTTGAGTGCTGTACTTCTTCTCTTCAGGGATCTTCCCTGCCCATCCCTGACCCCACCACTGTTTGGCATGGATGGTTCTCCTCTATGCTTTCTATCATGGTACATTTTTATTATAATATACCCTGATTATCTGTTCTTTATAACACTGCACATTAAGGGCACAAACTGCATTTTATTTATATTTCCTCTGTGTAATATCTAGCATAGAGGAAATGCTCTCAATAAGTCATTGATACTTGAATTCTCTTTTGCTTAATTTTCCCCTCTTGCCTGTCAACACAAAGAGAGTAAAATGATCCATCATTGTTTATGTATCCTAATAGAGCCAGGCTTTTAAATAATTTGGTGACTGAGGAAATAACCTACAGTTTGGTATCTATTTTTTTTTTAAAGATCATTGTGTAAGTTTAAACATATTCATTAACAAGAAGCAATTCTATTACTGGTTGTCAAATTATATCATATACTATTGAACTTGAGATATTTAAATTTTCTGCAGCCTCCTCCTGGTAGCAAGATCTTTACACGTTCACAGGTTGACTTCCGTTATTTAAAGTTATGTGAGTGATTGCTGGTTTAAGAGTTAATGAAAGGTATATAGTTCACTTTGGAATTTTACTTGAGCCCATAGTTTGCACAAGTGAGAAAAAGACATTTAAATATTTTATCATTTCATGGACGTGTTGTTAGAGCTACTGAGGAGAAGCACTGATTCTTTGAAATTGAGTTGACATTTGCGAAGACATAAAACTTCTGTGTAGCAGCAGCTTTAATTATTACTTAAAAGCAGAGTTGTTCAATTCCTTCAGCTACTTGAGCTTTTGATTATGTAAGGAGGAAAAAAATCCGATAAATTTCAAAAGCGAAGTTCAGTCAAACAGTTTGCACTGCCAGGTACTCTATAATTCATTTGGGAGATGACTTTTACATTCTTTCCAGGAACAAAGCCAAATATCAGACGTGTCACTTGCTGTTGACAGGTAATGATAAAAGAAAAAAAAATCTTGCCCAACGTGAGAACAACTCAAAGATATTTACAGAACTCTGAGCATTTTCAGAATTCCCAAGCTCCACAGCAACTGAGAGATTTAAAACCTCTTTTCCCTGTCTTTTCTATAAAGAATCTTCTTGTGCTTGCTTGGGGATTCTCCACCCTGCCACCATAAACACACATATTTAATGCCTGGGACATGAACTCTAAGCGGAGGGCATCTTAGTTGTCTGTTTCCTTTCTTGCTAAGTAAAGGAATTACGGCAAGAGAGGTTGCCTGAGAGGGTTAAGGTGTGTTCTGCTAGCTTGGCATGTTTTTCTCACTTTTATGCTGGCAATAATGAGAACAGCCTATGTTAGGTTGTGAGTCTATTCTCCAAAGGTAAATATACTGATAGCACTAATGATTTGCAATATTTAATAGTAAAACTGTTTTACTTGCAGTGACTCCAGGCTTTGAATTATAAATGGAATCATTTTATAACTTTGGGCATTAGGAGAAATTCATGGGAATTGGACCAGATTTCTTATTAATAATGCAAGAAGTAAATGTTTCAAAATAATTAGAGTTGATATCTCTATTTAATTGGCACTTGAAGAACAGTTTTATTTATCAAAATATCCATATATAATACTTATGTTAATTTATACTTATTTGAAATAATTCAAATACCTTTAATGAATGGAATGTAATATATCGCACATATCTTGTGTGCATCGTCATTTTTGTTCGTGTCTGGGGTAATTTAAAAGGACAACTAAACACTTGCAACAGTGAGAGATTATTCTCTAATGTAGTTGGCTGTGAATGACATTTCATTTCATGGGCCTCAGATTTAACTTAAAAATTTTTAGTTATTATTATTGCGCGTGTGTGTGTGTGTGTGATGGGTATGAATATGTGTGCATGCCACGGTGCGCATTCGGACACGTGGCGGTCAAAGGACGACTTCATAGAGTCGATGCTCCCTTCCTTCCTTACGTGAGGTCACTAGACTTCAGGAGTGGCGTTACCCTGGGACCAGCTCACGAATCCAGGTTTAACTTTTTGAAAGGGGTAAATAGGCACCCAGGTGAACCTCGGCCTCTTTCCTGACTTGAGTAAAATCATACATAATTTTGTAAAGATGATGAGTTTCCCTCTGAGGGCGGATCTTTGGCACAGCTAACATGAGATCTGGTTTCCGTGACCCAATATTCTGTAGTAGTTACTGGCTAGGTTTATTGAGACTTCACATAAACAAAATACAATTAAAATTGTTATTTGAAATAACCGCTCCATTTATTTATATATTGTCCCTATAGTGAACGACAGAGGAAGTTTGCTAAGAAAGGAAATTCACAGAAAGAAACAGAATTTCAACGATGAAGAAGTGAGAACCCACGATCCTGTGAGCAGTGAATTTTCAGAGACAGGGATGCATTCTGAAGCGTCTGTGTTGAGAAATATGGGCTCTAGAATGGGTTAGGCTTACATCAGCCCATTTTATGTACGAAGAGGGTGAGTCTGGAGAGGAGAGACTGGCCAGTCCTAGGTCAATGAATGGCTTGTGACCTGGCTCATACATTATCCTATAATTCCTATGACATTGTCCTCACTTCCTGAAAGCTCCCTCTGTTAAAATCTCACCAATCAGGCATGAGGCTTGCACAATGATGACTTGGCTAGTTGTTCACAGTATACAAAGTCTACAAAAATAACAAATGCAATTATAATAATCCTGCATTTGGCTTGGGGCTGCTGAGATCTACATGGACAGCTGCTCTCTTACGAAAACATTCTCTTGCCTTCTCTGTTCTCGTTTTAAGCATTCTGAGGGACTTGATGATGTTCATACTTTTAGAGGGCATCCTCTTGTTTCTCCTTGCAGATGTCTGTGTAGGAGCTGATAATCTTATGAGGGAGTTGTTTTTTCAATATTGAAGCCCTTTAAAGGGAAAAGCTAATGCTTGCTACTAATTTATCTCCATGGACTCTCTTACCAAATCCCCGTTGGTTTCAGCTTGTCTTTCATTCTTAAGAAAATGAGAAGCCATTGAAATGGTGAGAGGAGAGGAAGGAACACTCATGCAGAATTTACTGTTTGAAGTCATTCACCTCAAATTGCTTTGCAGTGAGGCCATTACAAATAAGTAAAGGTCTCAGGTATCATACTAGCTTTTTCCCCATGTTATTGATTGCTAAGTAAATCAAGGCTCCAAAATGTTAAATATGGAAGGGAGAGGAATTGCAAAGTAAATAAGCCCAAAGGGGAAGATATTATCAGAAATGAGATCACATTCATTTCTTGTTAATAAGAAATGCATATATGTATTGTAATAAGATATGTATTTTTAGGTTTGGCAAGTGTATCAGTAATATATACATTCATACATGCATATGTATGTATGTATGTATATATACTATATATTTACATGCTGTCAGAAACCTATTTGTAAATACGAGATAAGTGCATTTTAAATGTGTATTTTGAATTTCTAGGTATGTGGTTTCGGTTTTAGGTGTTTGGTCACAGATGTTCATGGTTGGGTCTTTGAGAGGTACCAGGTTCCTGATGGCTCTGACCTCACAGATGAGTCAATCCATCTGCAAATGCATAGCTTAATGAGATTCATGAGATTTGTTAGGATAGTGAGCACTCTCTTTGCTGGCCACCATGAAGTGAGCAGTTTTCCTCTACAACAGTGGTTCTCAACCTTCCTTATACTGCAACCATTTAATACAGTGCCTCATGTTGTGGTGACCCCCAACCACAAAATTATTTTCATTGCCACTTCATAACTGTAATTTTCCTATTGCTATGAATCATAATATAAATATCTGATATGCAGAAGGCCTTAGGCAACCTCTGTGAAAGAGTCTTTTGATCCCAAAAGGGATCGCAGCCCACAGGTTGAGAACTGCTGCTCTACAAGGTGCTCCCTGTGATGAGGCAGCAAGTGCTCTCTGCCTCTTCACAGGGAGCCAGCTGAAAGCCTAAGAAAAAGAATCCTGACAGCTTAAGCCAAAGTACTTCTGCCCATCTCTTGAAGCCCTCAGAAGTTTTATTTAAGTAACAAAGAGCTAGCTAACACAGAAATCCTACTCACTCACTTTTGAGGGAACATTTCTGATTTGGCAGTCATCTGAGAGACACCTCAAGTGTTCCAAAGGGTTGCCTTTTGTTTTACTGGAAATATTTCTCCTGTTTGACATTGCATTACTTCCCCCAAGGGAAGCCATTATTGTAACAAGACCTGTGATTCCAAGGTAGAAATTCTTAAATGTAGTCTTATTGTGTTAAAATAAAATCAAGAAATAAGACAAAACCTTTATGACCACTGAATATACAAATGTGATGGTGTACCAAATCAGTCAGTGGAGGGCTGTGATTATTATAAATCCAGAAGCATTTTTGTTTGTTTGCTTATTCGTTTGTTTTTTGAGATTGGTTCTTTCTATTCCTGGCTGGCTTGAAATTTACATTGTAGACCAGTCTAGTTTGGTCTGAAACTCAGTGCCAGGATTATGAGGAGGCCTACATCACTATGCCCAAAGCATCCACGTCTTGAAAACTGTATATGCACTGCAATATCTCAGATCTAGATTCATGAGAAATGTTCTGTGGAAGACTTAGAGTGCTCACCTGATGATGAATCAGCATTTTAGTTAGCTTTCTAGAAGGTTGAAAATAGGTGAGTTCAACAGGTGAATGTCACGATGGCTTTCCAGGTTCACTTTTTACTAATGGATTTACAGTGTAATTTGTCTCATTCTGCTATACATTGATTAGTTGCTTCCACTTTCACTCGTGACCCATTCTGTTTACCTGTCCGTGGTTAGAGAGTATATGTACTTTCATAAGGCACAGAACATAAATTTTTCTGGACCAGTCTTTTTACTTTGTTGACGAATGTTTGGGGGAAACTGTAGGACAGAAAGACTAAGGAATCAGGTTAGCGCTGTTTGTAGCCACAGATAGAAACTATATCTTTATTTTCATCTGATTCGGGAGATCATAAGGATTTCTACAGAGCAAAGGGGAAGAGGGAGACAACTACAAAGAATTTTAAGATCTCACAGAATTTGCCATATCATTAGAGAAATGAAATAACTAAGATTCCAGTCTTCGAAAATAAAAAGAAAGTTCTAAAGTAAGTGGCACAGTAGATATTTAGAGAAAAGAATCGGTGAAAATGGAGTGGCCTGAGTGAGGATGGGAGATGAGCTTCCTGGGACACGTAAAGCGTGGCCAGATGCAGAAGAGGCCATCCTGAGTAGGAAGGGGTAGGTATCAAGAATCCTAGCACTGAAATGAACATTATAGCTCCATCCAAGGAGAAAAAAATTTATCCTTGGGAGATGAGGTAGGACTCTTAACTTGGGTGGATGAGATGGTATATTAAGAGCCATCAAACATCCTGAAGGTAGAGAAGTGACGTAGATCCATGTGTCAGTGCAGTTGTTTGAATGAGCATGGCCTCTGTAGGCGCATATCATGCTTGGATTCTAGCTGCTGGAACATTTGGGGTAGGATTAGAAGGTGTGGAATGATTGAAGGAAGTATGTCATTAGGGGTGGGCTCTGAAGTTTCAAAATCCTACACCATTCCCTGTTAGCTCTTTCTGCTTTGTGCTTGTGAATTGGATGCAAGCTTTCAGCTACTGCTCCAGTGATATGCTTGCCTGCCTGCTGCCATGCTCCCCACCATGATGGTCACATGAGCCCCAATATTAAATCCTTTTCTTTTTTTATACATTGCCTTGTTCATGGTGTTTTGTAGCAGCAATAGGAATGAGGACAAGAGAAAGAATTTGGATATACTTCACAGAATAGATTGGATCTGAGAGAAACAAGACATGTGAAAGCCATAGATAGGATGGACTAGGGTGATCCAAAAGCTAGAAATGAGAATCTGCATGTGGAAAGCAGTGCATCAGGTGCCCCATCCCCTAGTGTAGACTTGGAACTGCGAAGGCGGATGCAACTTTCTCCGTGTGGTGGAGGTTAATGGCTGAGGCGGTGGGTCTAGAACACTGATAGTTCAGCTCTATCCAAGTGTTCTTTGCTTAAAAACTATGAAGAATGTTAAGAGTGAAGATGAAATAGTATTTAAATGTGTTCAAAAAGCTAGGTGAAGTTGTTCATAGGAAAGGCCATGGTTTGATTGATTTAAAGGTTTAGCCAAGTATACTGAAATGGAATGAAGATGTTTATCTGGCTAATTCTTTGATCCTATCAGATGACAGTTCATCCAGACAGACTTCCATGACCCATAAGTTCTAGTTATTTTTCCCTTCTATGTCATCATGGTACCTTACTCGTCTACAGTATTGGTTATCTCCTTGCACTGTGAATGCCCCACAGGCAGGACTACTTCCTACCTTTGCTGTTTACTGTTTGCTCTCTAAGGCTGGGTGTAGAATCTATTAGCATCCAACAACTTCTTGTTGAAATACTGAATCTCTGTCTGTCTAAAATGGTGGATTCATGTTTTAAAAAAGAACTTTGTTTTCAGCTTGGCTTCATGCATCTTTATACAAGGCCCCATTAATATTGATTTAATGTGATGTTTGTGTAATGGCTTCTGAAAGTCATATATGGTGCAATTCATATCACTTATGACTGTTTTTCCTCTTTGTAATATAAATCGAAATTTCCAAGTTAATGAATAAAAGTGTGGTAAATCCAAGGCTCAAGGAATCTCCCTTTGTTACCTGTTAAATAAACTTTGTCTTTAAAACAATGATAATTCATCAGAAAATAAATTAATACATGTATAATATTCCATTTCTGGGATTTAAATATCATAGAAAAAAATCATCTTGATGCAGGTTTTTAGCATTGCACCGTTGGGAGTTTGAGGGTGCTCATCGGTATGATGGGTGTGTCAGCCGCATTCTAAAGCAAAATTGGGCTATATGACTTTAGTTTTAGGGACAGGGCTTCTTAATAAAACATTCCCATTGCAAGGCTCAACAACTGAATTTAAGTTGTTGATAAAAAGAAATAAATTCAACTATTTATGTCAATCCTCACAATGTTGCAGATAAGCATTATAGTGGATAGCAACATTAAGTAACATTATATACTTTTCCAAATAAATTGAATCATGTAACTGAAATTGCTTTAAGGCGTTCATGAGAAATCTTGCAACTGCTTTATTCTCCTTAGAAAGCATCTCTTCCTGAAGAAAAAAAAAAAAAGATATGC
This sequence comes from Cricetomys ansorgei, assembly GCA_026225945.1. Lineage (NCBI taxonomy): Eukaryota > Metazoa > Chordata > Mammalia > Rodentia > Nesomyidae > Cricetomys > Cricetomys ansorgei. Next base: position 2,341,653 of record JAMJFZ010004059.1, read on the forward strand.
TGAGTGTGGGGGCACACGCCTTTCATCCCAGCACTCAGGAAGCAGAGGCAGGTGGATCTTTCTGAGTGTGAGGCCAGCCTGGTCTTCTTAGTGAGTTCCAGGCCAGCCAGGACTATATAATGAGACCCTATCTAAAAAAAAAATCTATCATCCATCTATCTATCTATCTATCTATCTATCTATCCATCCATCTATCTATCTATCTATCTATCTATCTATCTATCATCTATGTTATTAATATGTACTCACATAAGTACATGAGGTTGTCTGTGCATGTATGTGTGTAAGACCCAAGGTATGTGGGTAGAGAAAGCAAGGAACTGTGCTTTGGAGTTTTCTAGAGCAGGTTTGGAGACCTTCTTATCTTTTGATTAAGGACACAGAAACTCCCTGTGGGTTTCAGGTGTGGGCTGAGAAGTTAGAGGCAGAGTGACTTATGGTAGGCCTTTGGGAGGACACTGACATCAACAGCCAAGATGGAATATGGGATATAGTTTTAAAAATACTATCTTGACCTAAGTTTGTGTCCTTGTATAGAGGCTGCTCAGTTCTGATTGGTAGTAGTTGATGAGAGCCACACTGCCATTCTTTTTCCTTATTGGGCTTACATTGCCCAGTTCTGGCAGGGACGTACCACAAAAGGTCTCAAATCCAGTTTCTGGGTCAGTGTCTCAAGTTCATAGAACATGTGGATATTGGGGTGGCTTTGAGATATTCAAATGGAAAGATCAGGAAGCTGTTGGGTGATAGTTTAGAACTAGTTACTAGATCTTGACAGGGGGAAGACTTGTAGAGTCAACTCAAAAATCCTAGTGGTGGAGTCTTAAGCGTAAATCACCAGAGAGAGGTTATTTCTGAAAGCTCTTCATGGGGAACACTTGTTGCAGAGGGACAGGTGAAGTTTCCACTTCAGATTATAGAGAGGTAGTAACCAAAGGCTCAGCATCCACTGGCAATGGGTGCTGCGTATTTTCTTGATGAAGAGCCCAGCTTAAGAGAAGCTGTCAGGTTGCAAGGTAGAGGAGTGGAAGTAAGAGCAGAAGCTGGATTTAGCCAGGGAGCCTGCATACCAAGCCACTCTCTCTAGCAGGTCTGTTAGGGGCCTCTCAAGTGGCAGCAGTCCTCTGGACTCTTCGTTAGCAGGGTTTAGTAGAGTCCCTCTTGTTGAGATTCTTCTGTCACTTAGAGTAGATTCTCCTGCAAGTCAGAATCTCCCCTGCCTACTGATTATACTCAGGGAGAACAGAGGGTTTTTAATGTTTGAGGCTCCAAAGAAGACTAACCAAACGTTATTATGTTAATTTTATTTCATCCAGCTATCGAAGATTTAGCATAAGTATACTGTGAGCTCAAATCACAGGACCTAGTCCCTTATCCCAATGAAATTAGAGTTTTGTTGAAATAGGATGGTTTAAAAGGAGAAAAATAGAACCTAAAAATTAATGCCAGAAAACATACATAGAGATATTATCCTGTATTTATCCTACCACACTTTTGGTTGTGTATGTCTTTTTTCCTTTTCAATCGTAACAAATATTTACCATCTTAACCATCTTAAAATGTATGGCTCAGCAGTGTTCTGCCATGCTGCAACCAATCTGTACAGCTCTTCTCGTTTCGTACAATGGAAGCTCGGTCTCCATTAAACCACCTCTCCTTCCTGTCTCCCTTCCAGTTACTCTGACTTCTGTCTTTATGAGTCTGCCAGCTTTGAACCTCTCTTGTAAATGGCCTCATGTAGTATTTGTTTTTGAACTGGCATGGCATGTTTTGTTACAGAACTCTTTTTTTTTCCTTCTCAGCAGTGTGCTCACTGACACTAGAACATACATTTCCAGCATGGCCTAGCAGAGAGACAGGAAAAGAAGGGAGGGAGAGGAGAGGAGACCTCAGAGTTTTATGGATGAGTAGCAATCACCACTGCGGTTGTTTACCACCACACAGGAAGCATGCAGTGTAAGCCAGCTGTTTAATCTTTAGTTTTCATTCCTTTTTGCTTCCCATTCACCCCCCAATTCCTACCCCAGAGGATTTCTCTTATATTCCTGAGGACTCTGCTCTACAACATTTTACAATTATAAACACAGATACACAATAAAATCTGAGTTTCAGAAACCTAAAAATTTTTAGTGAAAGCAAATCTCACGCAGTGTTTGGGAGCTACTTATATTAAACGAATAACTCCTTATGAAATTCTAATTGCAATTAGGGTTTTTTGAATTTTTGAAAGATGTCTTCTAGATTTTTATCCATGGTTTTTCTTTTGTTGAAAGACCACTATGACTGAATGAGTAATTTTTTTTTTTTTTTTCAAAAATGCATGGGGTAGGGTGTGTGTTTGCAGGTCTTCCTGTTCTCAGAGTGAAGGACGAGGGTACACATGGACCTTTCCTGCCTCTCACTCCCTCCCCTGGGTCTAATTCAATGCTCAGGGCTCTTCCTGCCAGGCTACTGTGTGGTACCAGCTCAGTAGGTTTCATTCTCAACCTGCTTCTCAGCAGTCTTGGAAAATCTTAGGCATTTCAGATTTAATACTATGCCCTGGTGTGAGATGAATTCATTTTACAAGGTGAATAATAGCATTACTGGGAAGAAAAATGTCAACCAATCAACTAGGAAAAATTTTACATATGCCTCATTAACAGTGCCGCCCTCGCCGTCATTGCTGACGATGGTGTCCCTGCCTGGGTCTTGTCTAGGACAAATGCTCTGTCTCTAAAACCGCTTCTCACATTAGTTCTTAGTCATTCCTCCATAGATTAACCTTAGAAAGGGGCCACACTTCCACCGTCTCATTAGTGACTAAATGCCACCACCCCAAATTTGAAGCTAATTATTGTTCCTTAATAAGAATAACCTTCATTCCTACCTATTTGAAATAATGGTTTTGGAGATTAAGAGTCCTTTGTGTTTGCTTTAGTTGACAATCAGTGTCAGTAGCTTGTTATTGTTATCATTGGTGCTGTGTGATTTTAAATGTCCAGAGAGTAGAGATTTTTGCTTAATTAGAAATCGAGAGGCCATTTTATCCTCTGTGCTTGGGTAGCCGCAACCTGAGCTATTTGTGGGCTTGAATGGGAAACATCAAAAACTGGAAATAAATTTAAAAAAAAGGATGTCAATATTACAGCAATTTGCCATTTTAGTTATAGATGAATTCGTGTGAATTTGTCAGCATGGGGATTTTATTCACTACATGCCGCTTTTGGACATTCTTGGCCACAGAGAAATGTTTTATAACATAGAAATCAGAGAGGAGATTGGGATAGAGGTACGATGAATGGGAATCCACCTGGTTCTCTGTTAATATGCAAGTCGAAACCTGAACTCTGTCCCCCTTTCCTTTTGCCCTCTGACCAGATAAGATAGGTGTTCTCATAAATAAGCCGCCTCTGCAGGCTCTTGTCTCTGTTCTTTCAAGATCCCATTGTGTTCCGGATTCCATTTTCCTCTGAAGCTCATTTGTTCCATCTGGGAGTCACCTCCTTTCATTCTTCCTCCTGCCAGACAGCTGCTGACTCAAGTGATTAATTGAGTCGAATTCTTCAGGTGATTTTTGTATGTTCATCTTCATTTCATGCATATATTCATAGGACTGAGGCATTATCACATAGATGCAGTTTTATATGTAAAATAAATTCACAGATGAATATTGCATGCAATTAAGTTGGAGATTTAAGTCCTTTGAAAACTCTCATTCCATAGAATTGAGTCTATGAGAGGTGAACCTCGTGCGCAGGAAACACAGGGTCTGTGTGTCCAGCCTCGCCTCTGACAGGTCCACGTGGGCCACTCATTTGACAGTTTTGCCTAACAAACATCCCCAAGGTATCCATTGCTTATGAACAGCAAATGGGCTGGTTCTTTCATTTCAGCAAATGGAAGTTCTACTTTTTTCTAAGTTTCTTTTTGTAATGTTACCTCAGATATGAGTCAGTTGGGGATTAAATCTAAATTAGTATAATTTCCTTTCATAGCGATAGTCATATTACAGTAATTCTCATTGTGGCAACAAGCATTTAGTGTCTCTTCCCTGTGTGCTGTAATCCGCTCAGACCTGCACCAGAGCTCTCTCAGTGTTTTTTCCTGAAGCGGCTGATTGTTTCTGCCCCCACTCACATGCCCTTCAAAATGGCTCGTTCTTGGCTAGGTTTAAAATTGGCTTTATTCATATGGGATGGCCCATATCTCGGGACCCTGTATTTTACCCTGACAGTTCTGTGATCCTTAAGCTTCATTAGCCATCCTGTTTCCTTCATCAGGCTTCGCTTCGGTTAACCTCCTGCGTTTTCTCACTCGCCCAGGCATCACTATTACCAAACCAGAAGCACCAGTCTCGCTCACCTGTTTTCAATCAATCCAAACCAAAGCACACTCTGCCCCTCTCTCAGGCGAAGATCTGCTCTTGTGCTGTCCTCTGCCATCACTTCACCTGCTGCTCCCTGACCCCAAACATTCCCAATCAAATTCCTTGGCTCTATTATGTCTGAGTCGATTTGCTCCCATGCTTGAGTGAGTGTGTGGAGCCTCTGCCCCAGGCAGGATGCTTGTCTAATCAGAGTTGTGTATCTCCAGTGTCCACTCCAGGCAGGCAGAGTCCTGTCTCATTAGTGCAATGTTGATGTCTCAACCTCATCTATCTGCTACCTCTTTTACGCATTACCCATAAGCCTTTGCACTTGGAAACACTTGAAGCATTTAAGAACGTTTTTAGGATGGGTGCTGTATGATTGCCTGGCATGCAGGAAGCCCTGGCTTTGAGTTCCAGTGCTGCATAAAAACCAGGCATGGTAGTGCATGCTGCATCCCAGTACTACTGAGAGGGATACAGGAGGATCAGAAGGTCAAGGCCATCCTAGGTTACTATTCCAGGTATCATATTCCAGGTAATGTTTCTAGGTTCTTGGCCTGCTAGCCAGAGAAACAAAAGAGCTCTCACAGATATTTCTAAAGAAGCAAGGTAATTTTATTTGGATTTAGGCAATAGTACAAATTCAAGAGGGACACATTGTCAGTATTGACTGTGGGTAGCGTGAGTGAAGATACTCAAGGGCACTGAGCATTGTTTAGGGCTTCTTTCTATGGAATTTTAGAGGAGGAGGATCTGGTTTCTAAGAGGCGTAGTTTGGGTCTTCCTCCACTTTGATTGTTAGATTAGGTCATACATTCAGTTTTCCTATCATACGTGTCCCTTCCTGTAATGCATCAGATTTTAATCATATACATACCCAGTTATGCATAGACATAAAATACTAAATAGGAGATTCGCCCTAAAAGGCAACTAGAGTAAATAGTTTTGCATTATTACATATGCATACAAAACTAGTTCAGGCCAGATATGCCCTTATTCTATATATCCTATATATTTTATATTCTAAATATTCTATATATATATTTGGATAAATATATTCTATATATCCAAATATGTTGAGAATACACTTGAACAGAAACTCTAAATTTTATCATTACTGGGGCAAGGAAACTAATGCTATTGTTAAGAGTTGGGAGCACTTGCAACCTGATGCAACGTGGGGTAGAGAGGGTTCTCACTTCATAGATGCATCGTTTGGAGAAGGAAACGTGTACATAGAACATGCAAGTGAAGGAATTAGGCTACCAAGGGCTGGGCGGGGGATGTAACCCAAAAGCGAATGGGCATCCCAGGTTCCTAAACTCTCTCCTCTATGTTTGCCTGCCTCAGAAGCATAAATAGTAGTATTCATGGATTAATAAATATGGAAATATAGCCACACTTAAATTGTTTGCTATATTTTAGAGAGAGGAGAGGAGAGTGGGGAAAGAGGGAGAGAAGACAGAGAAGGAGGACAAAGAAGGAGAAGAGGAAGAGGAGGAGGAGGAGGAAGAGGATGAAGAAAGAAAAGACAGAATACAGCTTTCTTTCTGGAGTCAGTTCTGCCCTTTACTTTGTGGGGAATCCGGCTCAGCTTACTAATGTTAAGGCAAATGCCCTTATGAGCCAAGCCATCTCATTGCCCAGGTACCTCTCCCTTGCTGCTTTGGAAAGGATGAGCTCATTTCTTTTCCAATGTGGTTCTCTGCAGGATTCTCTATCCACATTATCAAATATTCCACGCTGAAAGCTAGAGCCCTCATCCCGGCTGCCTCCTCCACTCCGTTAAGAGGTTTAAACATTTGGTCTTCCTTCTTTACTCCTCTGCTGCTGCCTTTGTTCACCTCCGGGAGAGCTGGACCATTGCAGCTGACATCTTTCTCCCTACATCCCTCCTTTAGTCTGCTCACTCTATCACTTCAACAGCTATTTTTCTCTGTGGCCCATGCACAGAGGTGTTATTTTCCATGGCGTTTCATTGGTTTTAAAATAAGTTGTGAACTCCTTAATATGCACTTCCATTCCCTGGTCCTTGCTAGGTCTCTAAACTCTTTTATTTTTCTGCACAAGTCACATTAAGGAGTGACCTCAGAAGTGACAAATTCTGGGGATTTTTTGATGCACAATAATGATTCCAGACTCAGCCTTTGGCAGCCATCATCATGTGGAAGAAAGTTTATATTTCCTTTTCTCTAACTTCCATTTGACAGAAGAACTTTGAGGAGACAGATAAGCAAAGTGAATGCACCCTGTTTGCTCTGGAAGATCGGTCTGCTCCTTTGATGATCTAGCTAACCAACTGTGAGCACTACATTTTCTCCCATTCAAATAAACTAACCATCACTCATGCTTTCGGTTGGGGCGATCTGCTGCCAGCTTGCAAATGAGGCCTATTAATGACATCACTCATTTCAAGCTTGTGAATGTAAGCACAAGGGAGGGAGGACCAGAGCACTGCTGCCGGCCATTAATCCCCCTTATTAATGGAGGTGGCCATGTCAATGACAGCCTCTCATCTTCCTAATGCACAGCCTCACCCTGCTCTATTGTTTACAGGTTAAAGGGTGTGTGTATGTGTGTGTGTGCACGCTCATGAACAGAGATTCATGAGCAAGAAAACAACGTCCTTGTATTTTCCTTCTAAATTTAGTGAGATCGATTTGAGGGAGAGTGGTGGTGTATGTGAGAGGGGGCAGCAAGGGGGTCTTTCTAATGACATTTCTACTCCAAGAACGGAGGCCTATTTTAAAAGATGTATAGAAGTGCATGCTAATGTAATTGCCACTATGTCACTGCCTGAAAGGTCCCATTAACTTGTAGCAGACTCATATAAAAGGGCTGTAGATAAAGGTACAGGAAATGTGGGAGCCAGAGAAGGCCTGGGGAGACAGGAACCTTCTATGGTGGTGGAAGGTTGTGGGTTTTCTCCACTTGGGTTCCCACTAAGCACTCAGAAATGATGAGTTATGGGTGGCGTTGCTAACTGCAGGGATGGATTATTGTTACTTTTGAGACACACCAGGACAGTGAAACAATTTGGTCATATTTGATCTTCTATTAAGACTTTGACTCCTGTTCAACAAATCTGAAACAGAAGCCCCCGTGCTCATGGACTTTGAGTCTATCCAAGACTGTCATTCAAATCAATTACTGCAGGAAACTTTGAAGTCTCTTTCTCCAGAGATGCCTGAGTCTGAGAAAGATAATTTCAGGACGGACCTGGACACAGCTTGATGATGAAAATACCAGAGATTTTTCTAAGCCTGCAAAACAGGGATTGAGAGACTCCACAATGAGTCTCAGAAGTACCTAGTTTCAGTTCACAACGTATCTTGCTCTTTTATATTCTAAACTTTCTCTGAATATGAGTCTGACTAGAACAAGGATTTGTGGAGACTGAGGAAAGTCTCACAGTTTTAATTTCTAAAAACAACAACAGCTAAAAGCACACATGGGGTATCTGTTGCAGTAGCTTCGCATGAACAGCTCACTCAGTGGTCACTGCAGCCTGTGGATAAGGACTGCTTTCTTGTCTTTAGTACACAGGAGCCAAAGTGTGAAAACTAAAGTTGTGTTTTAAGTTTTAATTACTGTGCCTAAGAGAGCCATAAAATAAAATATAAGACACACTTGCCAAAGACAGATACAGCTTGAGACTGTTGTTCCTATAAGATAACAAGCCACATGTTTTCACTTCTGTAAACAAGCTTGATTGCCCACAGGATGTGCTTGATCACATTCAATAGGTAGGAGGTGTGTAGGCAGGAAATATGTCAAGATGTATTCTTGGCCATGATTGGACCAAGGTGAGAAGTACTTAGCCATATGGGTTTTGCCTTTATAAGCTCCTGATTGATGTATTTCATCGCCATTTCCTGGCAACTCTAGGGAATGGACTTGGTCATTGTTCATTGTCCTGGTCAGTATTTAATTAAAGCTTGCTTCAAATTTGGCTCAAAAATTGAGGTAGTAGTTTTATTCTTGCCCAGTGGGATTAACAAGAGCTTCAGGGAGCTTCACTAACTTGACAAGTGAGGAAAGTTTAGATTTTAAAGTGTGCTCTTCTTCCTAATGGCCTTGTATACCTTCTAATGTCAAATCTAAAAAGGGCATATGAGTCTCACAGACACTAAATTGGTCAGATCACAGCTCTGTGACCACATTAGTCATTTCATCTGTCTCTCTCTATGTCTCTGTCTGTCTCTGTATTGTTTTGAAAGCTACCAGTGGAAGGCAGTATACCTAGTTTGAAATGTAGCTGGTGGAGTCACATAGAAACAGATACTCATTAGCCATTCTAATTTTGAAACGTCTAGGAAACCTGATCGGGTCAACTTGTGGCACTTTGAGACTGAGAGTGACGGTGTCAGCTCATTCTTCCTCTTGTCATTCTTGAGAGAAATTGCTAAGGTAAGGTATCTCAAAGTCCTTGAAAACATCAATATCATTAACATAATGCTAATGTGAAGAAATCAGCAGGAACTGATCAACATTGCTGGAAAAGCAGGGAAGTTTGACCTTGAGGAGGTAATACAGCAGCTTACTGTGCATGTCTGGACCTGTCTCTGTGGCTGGCTCCCAGGTAGTTTGGTGGTAAAGAGATTGAGAAGTACCTTCCTTGGAGAGAGAATTTTACATGTTTCTGAGACCTCTAACTGGGGTCCTCAGGTTGGGAGTGGAGGATGGGTAGAAAAGCAGTCCAGAATCTGCTCACACCCATACCACCCTCTTCCTACATGAAAAGTTGCTTTGACTTCTTAAATGAGAGTCTGAAAAAAGAGAATTCTGATTTTAAATCAAGTTTAGAAATCACATTTCAGAAAATATGCTTTGTTTCATTTATTTAGACCATAAATAAAGTAATTTAGATAGTTCTGTAAAATGAGTACAGAAACTGAAACTGACACAGGAAAGGCAGGAGAGGAACTCAGATGGGATGGATGAAGAGGGGGCTAGCTCTGGACTCTGGAGTGAGGCATCTGGCTTGGAATCCTAAAACTATCACTTAGTGAGTGTGTGATGTTTTAGAACATTATTTAAATTCTCCATGTGTTTCCTTCATAAATGTGTGGTCATTTCAGGTTCATACTGCTGAAGCAACACATTACCACAAGCTTAGTGGCTTGGAGGAATGCACATGAGTTGCCCTTCAGTTCTAGAGGCCAGAAGTGTGAAATAGATTGCATCATGCAAAACCAAAGGAAATACCCAGCTCCCCTGTAGCTCCTGGAGGGAACTTGCCCTTCCCAGCTCCCATCTGTGTTCCTTGTTGTAAGCCATCCCTCATTTGTCCAAGTGTAACATCCTCAAATCTCCTTGACTCTGGCAGTCTGCTCCCTTGATTGCATCTTCTGACTTTGACCTTCCTGCTTTCTCCATATTATAAACTTTTGAGGGGGTCCATTTGGATAATCCATGATAGTCTTCCTGATTTCAAGGTCTTGGTCCAAGCATGGTCCCTTCTACCATGTAAAACACCATGAAGTCACAGGCATCATATCAGGGTGTCTTTGTAGGTTGCTACAGAGGATAAAATGTCAATTAATATAGCATGGTTAAAATAAAATTTGACATAATATGTCACAAGTATAATCATATATAGCTAGAATTCTAGTTGAGTTTAGATTTGGCAATAAGATGTCCTTACCCCAGCCTGTGGTATATGTGCAGAAAAGCTCATACACATAGGAAATGAGCCTGTGTGCCTCCAGGAAAGCAACAGCCTCTCTGAGGTCCACCTTATGCACTCTGCAGTTAATCCGAACCTCCAGTGTGGTGATGGAGATTAGGGAGGTATAGCAGGTGGCTTCCTCTAAGAACCTGACATTCTTCTCCTCTGTTAAGGGTGACAGAATTCTGTAGAGCTTCACGTACCTTGTGCTTTCAAGTGTCTGAACCTGAAAATCAATTGTAGTATCTGTTTGCTTCTTGTTATAGTTGTAGTGTCACATGGTCTGGAAGTATGATGCTTGATGAACTCTTTAATACTAATAAATTGGGGATATTGCTAGAAAGATAAGGACTAGAAGTTGTACGTATTAGTTTCCTGTGATGCTGTAACAAGTCACCACAAACCGGGTGACTTACAACAATATAATTTTTTCCCTTTGAGTAACAGAGAAGTACAAATCAGTTTCTTGGAGTTGAAATCCAAGTGTCAGATGGGCCATTTCCTGTGAGTGACCATCAGGGAGAATCTGGTCCTGGGCCTCCCCCAGAGCTTTTGATAGCTGTTGACATCTCTTAATTTGTGGCCAGTCTGCCTTCAGATACACATTTTCTCCTTCTGTCTCAGAACCCTCTGATTATCTCATGAGTAACATGTAGCTCTGGCTGCGTAACAGAGGGTACATGCTTCCTCTCAAGATCCTTAGCTTCATCAGACCCTTAAACATAAAAGATAAATATCATAGAAGTAACATCTCCTGATTCTGAAGATTAATAAGTGAATGTACCTTGCCATGGTAGGGGCAGGTTTTCAACTTGTCAGATGTGGGGGAAATGGGCAAAGAATCTTCTGAGACAATCAGGATCCTTCTATTAACAGTTGAATGTCAGAGCGTCTTTGGTATTCTTTGAATGCTTCTCTGAACACAAGTACTAATGAGGCATTCTAGGAGCAACCCCCCAAAAAATAGCAATGATTGACATCCCTTCCCTCCATGAGGCTCTGCTATGGTCTGGATCTTCAGTGTCCCACAGAAGCGCATGTACTAAAGGCTTGGCTGCCAGCGTGGTAAGCTTTTAGGATACAGTGACACCTTTATGAGGTGTGGCCTCATTGGAAGGAAGACAGGACACTAGGGGTGTACCTTTAGAGAAACCCAGCCCAGTCCTCTCTCAGTCTTTGCTTCCCAGCAGCTGAGGGAAGCAGCTTTGTTTCACTATTCACTCACCTCCATGCTCCTCTCCTTCACAAACCCAAGCAATGGAGCCAAGTGGTGACAGGTTGTAACTTGAGGCTAAAATAAGCCTTTCCCTCTATTTCAGTTGATTATCTCAAGTATTTTGTCATCCTGACAGAAGACTGACTGACGCTGGTTTCCATCTAGCAAATTGAATATAAAGCGCATTTGAAAACAAACAGAAACTTCCAAATAAAGGACAAAATAGCAGAGAGCTCTCCAGAGGTGTGCTAAGGCAGAGCGGTGGTAACTACAGAACACCTCTCAGGGCTTCCTCACCTGAGTACATAGCTTCGAATTAATGTCTGATAACAGGTATTAATTTCTATTTTCAGAGACAGAACTCATGGCCTGTAATAAAAGGTGGGGTAAAAGTGGTTGAAGAAAGTGTGCTTGATGTTTGTGTGTGTGTGTGTGTGTGTACATGTGTGTGTGTGTGTGTATGTGTACATGTGTGTGTGTACGTGTGTGTGTGTGTGTGTGTGTGTGCATGCACATGTGTACTAGAGATCCACACCACGGTCTTGTGAATGCTAGGTAAGCCTTCTGCTACTGAGACACATTTGGACCATTTTTGTATTTTTTTAATCTTGTGAACAGTCTCACTAAGTTACCAGTTTGGCCTTGAACTTGCTCTGTAGCCCAAGCTAATCCACATTCCTTCTGCATTACCTCCTTAGAAGCCGTGACTACAGTCGCGGGCCACTATTTTATAAATAAAAGCTCAGGTTGACTCTTTTATTTCTACTTATGTAAAATGAGATAATAACTGTGGATGTGTTTTGAAAATGTAAAAGCCCCAGAGACCTGAGGTGTTTATATTAACCATACAATGTAACTCTTGCTAATTGGTTGATTAGAAAACAAGTAAGTGGCACACTCCTAAGTTTTGCAGGGGGAAGTCCATGTTGAGGATGCAAGCATCCTTCCTCTCTGGGTTTTCTAAGCACAGCCTTGGGCAGTCCCTGGAAGCCTTGTACTGTCACATCAGCGTTACTCCTGCTGTCCTGTCATTTCATCTCCAGTCCACACTATTGCAGTTACATGATATACCGAAGCACACAGAGAAAGTGAGGTTTCTGAATTTTGAACTGAAATGGTTAATTCCCTCACACTAAGTCAGTGGAGCATGTTATCTTGGGGACCATCAAGGATAGAGGCCCCAGATCTGAGTCAAGTACAAGATGTGCCTGCGATGCTCTGCCTTGCAGTGGAGGCTGGAGTGTTTCTCTGTGAAAACCCTGGGGTGCGACAATGCCGTGCTTTCTTCTCAGCAGCTTCCAACACTCTCACCAGGCCTTGAGGACACTTGACCTTGACACCCTGTTCTGTAACTGGCTGAATAGTGAGGACGTGTTCATATGAAAAGGCACTTATCTGTACTTCTGGCAAAACCATGCTTTCTTCCCACAACAAATTTAAAAGAATACATCAAAAGGATCTATGCTCATTACTGAGGATGAAACAAGGAAAATGTAGAATGTAGATTTTTTTTCCAGGCTTTTAAAAATAAATAGGGTCATTCTTCCTTTTCACTAACCATAGATGCTAGAAGTTAAAATTGGTAAGTGTTGCAGCTAATATAATGATCTCTGTACATCCTGCCTTCTTGCAATCCTGCCTTAGTGTGCTCCTCTTCCCCCTGTGTGGACAGGATATGTGCCTTCCTTCCAGCCAACAGAACAGGATGCATGTAATTGCAGGCATGTGACTGTGTGGTTGTGTTACATTAAGTCTTAGCATCTGTATTCTGAGGCCTCTTCTCTCTCCATCTTTCTCCTTTGTTGGCTTTGAGGCAGAAAGTCCCGGTACAAACCAACTCAGCCTTCAGATGATAGTTGACAGAGAACTGAAGCTTTCAATCCTTTCAGCAAACTGAGTTCTGGTTGCAACCTAAGTAAGCCTAGAAGTGGACCAACCCTTCCCCAGGGGAGAACTCAGCCTTTAACTCCAGCCAATGAGGATCTGAGCAGAAAACCCACAAGCCTTTCCAGGACTCCTGACCCACAAGGACTGAAAGATAAAAACTGCATGTTCTTATGCTTCTAAAGTAATAACAGATGCTAAAACAGGGATTTTCCATTTCCCTCCACACATATCATGGTTGTCTTAAGGGAGAAAGATAAAAAACATCTAGACCATGTGTATTAAACAAAATGATAATCATTTGTGACTTCTTATATATGTTTATGATGGATATTATTTATTTATTTGTGTTTCATTTACTTTAAAATAACAAACAGATTGCTATTGAGATGGCTCAGCAGATAAAAGTATTTTCTACAAAAGCCAAACGACCTGACTTCAATCTCAGGAAGCTATGTAAAGGTGGAAGGAGAGAACCCATTCCATAAAGTTTTCCTCTGACCTCTGCATGATTGTAATGGCACGTGCATCCTGCATGCACGTGTATTTCTCTGTCTCTCTCTGCTGTCTCTCTTCCTCCCTCCTCTCTCTCTCTCTCTCATACATACACAGACACACACACAAATTTAAAATCAAACGCAAAATATACTTGATGAGTATTTTGAAAAGAGGAAATTAATAGCCATGTTATAAAAATTCTCTAATAGATCAGTTGCAAACAAAAATTCTTATACTATGAGAACAGTTCACCACAAAATTAGGGATTCTATTTAATTTTTAACTTTATTTTTTACTTGTTATTTGTGTATGGATGTGTGTGTCAGTGTGCTTGCAATAGTCAGAGAACATCTTTGCGCAGTCCATTCTCTCCTTCCACCTCCGTGGATTCCAGGGTTTGAACTGTGACCTGGCACTTACACGCTAAGCCCCTTTTCATACTGAGCCGTCTTGCAGTCATGAACTGACTGTTTTAAAAACGAGTCCTTATAAAAACACATCGCCTGATTTTTACCGCTACCCATATCTGTCAGTCTCCTTCAGTCTTTCTCCCGTGTGAAAAAAAACGATGTGCAAATATGTGATGTTTCTCATTTAACTCCTTGGCAAGGAAGGATAGTTTGAAATGAAAATTTTGCAAAATTTGCAGGGTTTCATAAGATCGATGAAGAGATGTGGACAAGCTGCTCCCCTTTAAAATAGATTTAGGCTAGGCTAGTTAGACATGGCGGCTGAAAATCCAACAAGCATAGTGATGTAGTCCTATCAAAAGAATAGGATTTCAGCATGAAGTGATTAAAGCAGGCCTTGGGAAAATCTGAAAAGATCTTGGAAACGGTTACAAAAATGACTTGCTTTATATTGAGATGTTATTCAGGTCAAAATATGAACAAAAAGGGTAAATTTTGCACTAGTTTAATATGCATCTACAATAATTAAAAAATGGTATCCTTCCTATAAAGACAAAAAAAAGTCAATGCTTCACTCTTTTTGTCGTTCGTTTACCTGTTCCTATGCTGCTACTCCTATGATGCTCAATGGCGTGCGGCTTCTGCTACAAGGGGATTTTTCTGTCATTCCCATTGAGACCAAGTGCAGTGAGTTAAGCCTAAATAACATGCTTCTCATCACTGGCCACTCAGAAGGTGAAAGGTGACAACCACTCATGCCTCTTAGGCAGAGGGCGTTCAACTTTGTAGAGAGGGAGCTGTGTGGGCCTCATGACCTGTGTGGACACTTGCAATGCTTAAGTCCCATGAAATCTAAACTTGTGTCTAATCTAAACAGACACTGTGAGGTATCATTGAAGGAGTGGCTGATCGTGTGCAACAACTCTAGCGTAGCAGCGTGGGTCTAAGCTGTAGCAACATTTCCCTGCCTCTAGCCGTGCTTACCTTTTAATTGCCTCCAAACAATCTGAAACTTCCTCTCAAGTACTACATCATATTCATGTTGGAGTACATAGTGGCGGTTGGTCATTGCTAGTATGTTTGAATTTCTTGGTTGGAATTAAAATGCCTTATTCTAAATCGCTTGGGTTTAGAGACCATTCTTTTTTTTTTTTTTTTTTTTCAAAATCCCAGCCTTCTCAAGGCACCCTGGCCATGGCTACATTTTTCCTTGCTAATTCTATTAACATTTGAAACTTGACAGGCTTGTGCAAAGCATTGAACATGATGTCCTTATGACAGTTGGCGCATGTTTCAGTGGACAGTCCTGGGAAGGACAGAGCCATGAGCAGAATGAGCACCGGTGACACGGGGATCCCCAGACTCTCTGTGTGACAGCTCGAGATGGCGTTAGATATTTTGTCTCGCATATGGTCTCCTTGATAAGAATTTTAGTTAGCGTATGGCAGAAAAAGCATGCATTGTATGTAGACATGTCTGGGGTGAGGAAAAGAGGGAGAGATTTCCAATGTTGGTTTTATTAAATTTCTCTAATTTAAAAAATTTAATAGAGGTACCAAATCGCTTTTATTGTGTGTATGTTGGACATCTTAGGCACTAGAGTATATGCTAAAAACTGATGAGAAGATGATCATTAATGGAGTGTAATTTTCTCATAAACCAATGTTTTAACAAGAGAAGCTTGAAATGACCGTTGATCAATCAGTTTTGTGGTGGAAATGTTAATGTGCAAAGCACTTTTTCTAGATATTTTGGGGAAAATTAGCCAAACAGAAATCAAGAACTCTCCAAACTCAAGGAATTTTTAATTTTCCCAAACAAATACAAAAGGCAGTAACTTGAGAACCATTATCAGCATGTACCAATGAGCACATAATTATTAAAAATAGCCCTTTCCAATACTCTTAATATGCTAGGAAATGTTGGTATGGTTTTTGAAGATACAAGGACATATAGTAAGATTAATGCAGAACTGCTGCTCTTCCACACACATAAGGCAATGTATTGCTGAATCCCTTCATTTTCTAGATGAGCAGGTAAGTCTAGAAAGGTCCAATGAGGTGACCAAGGTCATAGAGTTAGTTAGCAGGCTTTTCTCAGTGAGAGACCTACTTCTGCATGACTGGCTTTGGCTTTCTAGAAAGAAGGGCATGTTGATCCATGCACCCTTTCACAGAAGTGCTGAGGAAGTGTGTTTTCTTGGCGTTAAAACACTGCAGGTGAAAACAAAAGCTAACTGAACGTAGCCACCTCCTACCAGCCAGTCCACTTCTGTGTACCGTATGGCACCTGGGCTTTTGTAGACCATACTTTGCTATTTTGTGTCTCCCTACACTATCTACACAATCCGACTGCATGATGCTTTCTACGTTTCCAGTAAAATAAAACAAAAGAAGGCACATAAATTGGGTTACTCTGTTCAGACACACACACCATCAGCGATATGTTGCTTGTCTCTCTCTATTCTCTTTTGGTCCAAGTTAAGAGATGATTATTGTTCAGGTGTTTTGTTTTGTTTTGTCTTGTCTTGTGGAATGAAGCGATTGGCTGAGGGTCTGGTGCTCACTGCTCCTAAATCATGACCTGGTTGCATCAGCAGCTCAATGTTGAGGCTGAATTAAAACAGCCCAGATCGCTCTCATTCTAGTGGAGCTCTAAATCTCACAGTCAGCCCTACGCCTTTCCATTAAGCCATTTCCTTCTGCCAGACAAGTGAGCAAGAGAGTTGCCGATGATCACAGTGGTGTACTTATTTTCCAAACCCCAAAGAGTGAGAAAATGTGTGTGTGAGAGAGAGTGGTTTCTAATTACTGTTGCCTCTATTTCTCCAGGGAAACTAGATAGCACCACAGAAAATTAAAGCATAATTTTGACTAAATTGTGTTGAAAAGGATGTTTTGTGATTTCTTTATTTTATTTTATTTTAGTTTTTGTCTACGTGGGCTGACAATAGTTTAACTTTTACTCAACCTAACCTACAAGATTACAAACAGAATTTGAAGAAATTCACTTAAATTTTAAAGTCAGAATACAACATGTCAGGGAGTGTCACCACACTTATGTATGCCCTGGGGCTTCTGCATCGAGTGCTCATGGTATCTATAAAATTGTATTAGTCATTGTGGATTTAATCATCTAAAGATTTCTGTATATCTGCTGAGATATGATATTTTCTCTCGTTTTCATTATCTTAAGGATATATTTTAAAATTGAACAGAAATTCTCAATTGTATTGACTTTTATAAAAGTTTATAGTTTTACCCTACATGCTAGAGAAAGAGTAGGTTGAATTTGCTTCTCTTTTTAAAAAAATGCAATTGATATTTTAGAGCAGCTGTAGAATAATAGCAAAACTATTGACAAAGTTCACATTCTCTTTTACATCCATAAGTGTACAGCCTCCTTGACTGTCAGCATCGGTCAGCAGAAATGAGACATGTTCAAACTGAAGGGATGACGGGGGCATGCAGTGTCACCTGTGTCATACCATAGTTTGTTTACCTGAAGGTCCATTCTTGCTGTTGCTGTGTTCTCTAGGCTTTAGTGAATGTGTAGTGGCAAGTACCCATTTATTATGGTATCCTTCAGAATCCTATTACCTCCCTAAAAATTACCCCTTCCATCTCCCTTTTTGCCAACGTCTGGCAATGCCCAATCCTCTTACTGTCTTTGGAATAAATTCTGTGCAGTTGGAATCATGCAGTATGCAGCCTGTTCAGAGTGGTTTTCATGACTTAGCAAAGGCATTTTTGTCTTCTTCATTTGTCTTTATAGCAATAGTTCTCAACCTTTCTTATGCTGGGACCCTTTAATACAGTTCCTCATTTTGTGGTGATCCCCAACCATAAATTTATTTTCATTGCTACTTTAAAATTGTAATTTTGCTACTTTTATGAATCACAATGTAAATATCTGATATGTAGTTGGGTAACCCCTGCGAAATGGTCATTCATCACCCCCAACCTCACCCAAAGGAATCACGACCCACAGGTTGAAAACCACAACTGTGTGGCATAATGTTTGATTTCTTCAAGTGTGAACTACAATTCCAGTCATCCAGATGTATCAAAATTTATCATTCCCTCTACTAACAGACATCTTGTTTGCTTTACAAGATCTTCCAATTATGAATGAAGCTGACATAGGCAGCCAGCTTGCAGGTTTTCACATGGATGTGTGTTTTCAACTTCTGTGTGTTTTGCAAGTCTTTATCCAGTCTATGGCATATCTTTTCATAGTACAGACTGTATTTTCAATGAAGTTCCGATTGTCAGTTTTGTTTTCATGAATTGAACCTTACATGTTGTATATAAAGGTCATCATCATGAGGTCACTTAGATTTTCTTATGTTATCTTTGCTTCATGGCTTTGCATTTCACATTTAGGTAGATGATCTATTTCATGGTAATGTTTGTCAAGGGTATGAAGCCAATGTCTGGTTCTAGATCCCTTTTTGGTGTATGTCACTGTGTTCTGTTTGTGTGTGTCGTGTATATGTGTGTGTGCGTTGTGTGTCCATGTGCATGTGTGGACATGAGCAATTGCACATGCACACAGAGGCCAGAGGAAGGTGTGAGTGTCCTGCTTTATGACTCCTCACCTTATTTCCTTGAGCAGGGTGTCTCACTGAACCTGGAGCTAAGCTGGCAGCTGGTTAGCTGCAGAGATCCTTCTGTCTGCATCCTCCACGAGGCTGAGTTACAGATGTACATGCAACCTCACTCAACTTTTTACATGGATTCTGAGGCTTTGAACAAAGGTTTTTGCCTAATTAGCTTCTCGAACTCTAGTGTTAATTTCTTTGTGTCTTTCTCAAAAAATAATATGTTTGAGGAATAATCTTTTTCACTATTGCTTTAATTGCATATGATTTTGAAGACCTCCCAGCTCTCACTGGTTAGACTGTTATAAACCTTCCAGTTCTCTAGTATAATAAAAGACAAAGATTGACAACCTTAATTGTGAGATAAATAGTAATGATATATTTGATAAACATAAGCAGTTGAAAAGGTAGGGTTTTTTTTTTATCCTAAATATTTTTAGGATCCTATAATCTAGTTTTTATTATCAAAGTTTGTGTATTATCTTTCAGAAAATTTTCATTGGTATAAGATAAAAACAAGGCTGTCAGTTATCTACAAATTCTGACATCTCTTTAGAGTGATAAAATGATAAATCGTCTAAAGTTTTAATATTTACTTAAGTTATACCAGCATGGTTTGTTGAAGAGTTATATAAGTTTTTTTTCAAATATTCAATCCACAACCTATTGATCTATTGGATTTGTATTGAATACATTTCTTCCCCCCTACTCTCTCATTCTCTCTCTCTATATAAATATACACACACACATACATGTAATATATATGTATATGCAATAGACTGGACACATTTGTGTGTGTATAGGCATCTATAAAACAAGATTTTGTATCTGTTCCTCTGTTATTAGACACTTCAATTGTTCCATAACTTAGCTGTATGAATAGTGCCACCATAAACATTGATGTGCAAGTATCCCCGTGATATGTAGACAGAGATAAAGAAAATGCTGTTCATGCACACTGAGTTTTTTCAGCTGTAAAGAAAAGTGAAGCTATGTTATCTACAGGAAAGCAGATTAAGGCAAATTAAGTTAGTCTCCGGCAAGTGTTACATGTTTTCTTTCAGTTGTGAGACCCAGATATTATGGATTCATAAAATCATATGTGTGCTGTTGACCTGAAAGGAGCAGTAATATGGTCTGGAAGCAAGAGGGATTAACTGAGGAAAAAGAAGAGTAGAATAATGGGTATAGGAGGATGTATGCTTGGATAGATTATATACTGCATGCTAATATCCTTATGTAACCCTGTATATAGCAATCATAATAATCATAACCTTCTATGCTAGGCATGCTAACACCTGTCCATAATCTCAGCACTTATGAGACTGAGTATGAAGATCTTTGCACTTTTCTCTGTTTGACCTGGATTTATTTTCCCCCATATATTGAGTTCTTTCAGGTCAGTTCAAATGCCACCTCCTGAAGGAGACCGTCTCCAAGTACCATATCTAATGTCCTGGTCACACTCCATCCAAATACTACTCTAGCACCTTTTCACACTTTATCGTCTTCATAAAACTTATTCCTATCTGAAATTGTTCACATTACCTGTTTTTCCCACTGGAGTGAAAGCTAATGAAAACCAAGACTGCAAATATATCTTGTACATCACCAGATCACCAGATTCTGCAATAGTGCCTTACCCTAACTGAATACATTTTGTTAGAATACAAAAAGCGCGATTATGATGTCTACCTTACTAGGTTGCTGTAGGAAGAGGGTGAGAATTTGTAATAGTTCAGATGATCAGCAACATTCCCTTGTATTCCCGCACTGTGATGTGGTATGTCCTTCTTAATAATATTCAAGGAGAAGACAATATTGCATGCCAATTCCTTCATTGCTTAAAAATGCTTAGTAGCTACATAAATAGTGGAAGAGAAGATTTCCGGTTGAGTCTCTCTTACTGAGTTTCTTTATTTACTTTTTCTATAACCTGTTATTTACTGACTTTAAAACATCAGCTTCATTAAGACATCATCAATGTCTGTGGTTTTTTGTTTGTTTGTTTTATTGTTAGTACTCAGTGCGGTTTGGTATATTAATTTATTCAACTTTTTGTCCGATGAACAAAATAAAAAGCAATACACCAAATATCCAGCATATATATCAGTGATAGGACAGTTTCACATTGAACTGATATTCAAGTGAGCAGGTAAGTCCAGGAATTATACCGAGCAGCTATAATAGGGATTGTTGCTTATACCCATCCATGGGACCCTTCAGGCGAGGGGGTAGAGTTGGCGCGGAGCCAAGACACACAGGCTCCAGGAATCAGGTGAGAGGCAAAAGGCAGACTCAGTTTATTACAGGGAGGGGGGAGCCTGTTATACCCTCCACCCGGCCCAGCATCTCATTGGCTGCCAGACTGCAGCTCCTGCTCCCTGGGCGTGTCCAGGTAGGTTTGTCTCTTGGCATTCCCCTGGCAGGTCTGTCTCTGTGTACATCCACGTGGGTCTCAGGCCTTGTTCTGTACAGTGGTAGGTCCAGTTTTCTCCTACAAGGGATAATGAAAATGAATGCGGTTTAAAGTTTACTGTTTTTAGTAGAATAACGCCAAGTAATAATTCTAACAAGATATTTAAGTATTCTTGCTTGGAGTCAGTGTGATGTATTCATTGGATCTGCTTAACAGTGCTGTGAATGTGCTCCTATTATTTCCTTGTCCTCTTAGCTTGTAGATGAAGAAGAAGCCCAGAGAGGTTAAATAGCATGTGTCACAGTCACACACTGAGATGAGTCTCGTGGGTTCTGTAAGTATATATGCAGTACAGATACATGGTATATAAATCACATTAAGCCACGGTTTTAACCTCTATGCTTCGTTCATAGTTTTCATCAAATCTATAT
Source organism: Cricetomys ansorgei (assembly GCA_026225945.1). Classification (NCBI taxonomy): domain Eukaryota; kingdom Metazoa; phylum Chordata; class Mammalia; order Rodentia; family Nesomyidae; genus Cricetomys; species Cricetomys ansorgei. The sequence goes on from JAMJFZ010004059.1 coordinate 2,363,136, forward strand.
TATTATGCAATAATTATTATCCAAGAACCAACAAGTCATCCTTCCTCTCGAACTCAGAGAGCTTTTCCTCTTCTTGCTCATTTTCTAGCATTGTTCAGAATGGCTGTTTCATATTAAATGCAAAGCAGTTCATGTCACTCCATTCCTTAAAACTCTGTAGCATGTTTTGTGTGCCCCTAGCTAAGGCAGAACCCAGGTGTAGAGCTGTGCTCAGGTGTGTAGAGTTCAGGTTGAGGCACTCCTGCCTATCACCTCTCACATTACTCTGAAAGAGCTTTCTTCCTGTCCCTGGCCCAATGCCAGACTCTTGGTCCCTCCTGTGTGTTCCCTGTTGGCTGTGCTTTTCAATCTTTTCTGTTGCCGAATGGCTCTGTCTTGTTTACCTCTGCTGAAATTCCCTACCCTCTTGGTAGGCCTTCCCAGCTGCCCCACTGTCGTGCTTTCGTTGTGGATCACTTCTGGTGTGTTATCTGACCCCTGAGAACAGGGAGCTCTGCCCTCTGCACACTTCTCTATCTTCAGGGTGGGGACAGTGCCTGGCAACACCGACGAAGAATAAGCACGTGTCGAATGAATGAATCTGGCTGAGCATGAGCTGAACACACATTATTCATGACTCGCAGAAGCATACTATTTAATTTCTACAAGGGCCTTCCTAAAAAGTGTGTCGAACACCAAAATGAGCAAGCAGAGATATAAAATAGGGCACGTTGTAAAAGTTGGTGAGAGCTCGTGTGGATTAAGGATCTAGCATGTCACAGGCACTAAACATACTTTACAGAGTGAATAAGTGAGTCCTTAAAGCCATAGACCTTCCAAAAGCCCCATTTCAGTTAATGGGTTTACACTCTTAACTTGTAAATACAGCTACCATCAAGGAGAAGGATGGTTTAGTATTTCCTACCTCCTCCTGTTGCACACCCACTGCATAATAAATATTGATTTGCAATACATGTGAGGAACAATTAAGTAGATAAATGAGGAAACAGACAAATAGAAGGGGCAGCTAAAGTTCAATAGCAAAATGTGAGGGCAAACAGGAACCCCAGTCGACTTAAATAGAGAAACAAGTTCTAACAGACCTAACATGCAGAAGTCACACTAGATATTTGATATCAAACAAAGCAGGAGTCTCTGCTAAAGAACTGGGTTAGAGTTTTGAGAAACTAAAGAGGAAACTAAAGATTTAAATTAGGCTAGTCTTTACAGCCCCTAAAACACATTAGACTACAGAAATACGTTATAAGTTCTATAAAAATGTTTCTATAGCCAAATGAATCAATTAAAAAAATTTTTGAAATTTAGTACTTTGGTGAAGCAGTCACCCACAAAACCAAATAGATAAATAAATTGTGCTATTTCAAGATGGACTTTTCTTGCTCTCTAGGTAATTTAAGAAGACAGGTTGGGAAGAGCAAGGGAGGAGGGAGAAGGAGGAAGAAGATGAGAACCAGGAAGGAGAAAGAAAGAGGGGGGGAGAGAATATGTATGGATTTCTAGGAAATAAAAGATTTTAGACAATAATTCTACAAAGGTGAGAAGAAAAAAAAGGGAAAACAATGCTTAAAAGCCAAAAGAATAGCTTCAGTTATCTGAGACCTTTGGTTCCTAAAATATATGGAACCTCAGTATGACTGCTTGACATTTCATTTAGTAAAAAGTCTAAACAACCACAATAAACTCACAAATGCAGACATGCCATAGTTAAATTTCATTTCACGCTCATTAAACCAACATTATCAGATGCTAAGCACTGCCCTGCACTGCCTTTTTTACTCAAAGTCTTGTGGACAGTGTAGGACCAACCTTGAAATACTTCACAGGTGGGTGACTTAGCTTAGTTCACCCCACTCCAGTTTATAGGCCAGAAAATTTGCTGCAAATTACAATGAAGGTATCAACTCTGCATTATTTAATAAACAACCCAATCAATCAGTGATTGGAGGAATCAGATTAAGTACCCCATTAGGAATTATTTAGGAAAAGCCTTTTGAAAATAATAAATGGTGGGCTTTGTTTGTTGGTTGCTTGGTTTTGCTTTGTTCTTTCCCTGTGTGTTGGTTTGTCACAGTGCTGAATGGGGTGTAGTATGACTAGGGTTTGCCAGTATAAGACAGTAGCCCCGGGTGGAACAGTACTGAAATTAGGTTAAAATGCTTACAAACTGGAAATTTGTTCTATATTCAGCACAGCTCTCAACTCTCCATATGATAAATATTCTTACAAGAGAAAATCTGTTTATAATTATTTCAGTTCATGAGTCTAACATGGTTATATAGCCATAAAGTTATATTTTTGCAGTTTTAATATATAAAGACTGTACAAGTATTTATTCTGATGTCCATTTTGCTACCATTTTATTTCCTATTTGATGTATGTAATGGGTTTGGATCACATCTAAAGTTGAAAATCATGCTCTAAATGGCTGCGAAGATCTGACTTCATCTTGTGTTGTAGACAGGTCCTTAAATGCACTTATTCAAACACATTGTTAAAGATATTTAAATAGAATGTTATTAAGATGTTTTATGTTTAAATTATGTATGCATGAGGCAAATAATCTATGGATTTCATTTAGCAAAGAGTGTGTGATAAATCACTTCTACTATAAAGCTTGTTACAGTAGTGAGAGTGCCTTGGCTCCTGAGACCAGAGTGCCTCCTCCCTCCCACCCTGCCATTCTCAGTGTGGCAGAGTGTCTTTCCTGAGGTCACAGGAAGACTGCCATAGTCCTTGGCCTCACATACAGAGAGCACAGTATCTAAAATGGCTAGTTTATTTCACTGTTAATATTTATCAGATAGATTGGATGTTACATACTGTTCCCCAGAAGATATGGAAACCATCATTTAATGTAAATAAGTGGATAAGGGTGTCCTTTAATTAGAAATCTAGGAGAAGTTGTATGTTAAAGGTTTAATAGTCAGCCTACTCTTTTAATAAAAGCACATGGAGAACCTAATTCAAAAGAGTATAGAAGCCATGCAAGTGCTTTATAGGCAATTGCCTACTTCCCTGGAGGAAAATAATGAGTGTTCAGTGTGTGTGTGTGTGTGTGTGTGTGTGTGTGTGTGTGTGTGTGTGTGTGTGTGTGTGTGTGTGTGTGCATGTGTATGTTAATATGCATTAACTATTCTTGGTTGAAGTACATTTTGTTGAATAATTCAACCTATTTTGTTTTCTCATGTGAGTACATTTTTGTCTTAGAAATTTAATATTATCCTTACTGACCCTTGAGCTCCACTAAAGCCCACTTATTATAATAGCAAACTGTCTCTACAGGAGAGAAGGGTGCTGCCATTGATTTACAAGTAATTAGTGTTTGGGGACTAGCTACTCAAAAAGATTTCTACCATGGTCCACAGGCACAGATGCCTGCAGGGTCCAGAGGCGACTGAGTAAGAGAATTGGGCCCAGGGGAGGGAACTACAGCTAAGTGGGAAGCATAGACTTACTAGTAGATGTTGATATCTCTCAGTCTTCTCTATACTTACTGTACTGAATTGGGTCCAGGGTTACCAGATCTTTTGATATTTTAAGAAAAAAATGAAATATCTGGTTTATTAGCATAATCTCCTGATATTTTGATGTTGACCCAGTTTTATATAAAACAAATACAAACGAATAAAGTCAAATAAAACATAGGTATGAGAGGCAATTGTCCCAAAAGCCGCTGTTTGCAGCCTCTGAACTATCTAGCTTTTGAGGCCGCCAAATGCAACACAGCTGTGCTTCACTAACGTGACACTATTTAAGGGCTCCTCAAAGCAGCCATACAGCAGAAAGTCTCTCTCAGGGTTAGGGTTGATCTTATCTCACTAAACTGGAAGACTCTGGAGTCGAGGCTAAGAAAGTATTCAGAGCTATAAACCCATGAAACAACTGAGGATTCTGCTCTCCATCAACACTTCTGGTGGAACATCTGTGTCATGTCTTCTGGATCAAGACACTTGCTTGCATGTCCACTGGTATACAGCCACATTCAATCATTCTCTGTGACTTAAGATTTTGTCTGAATATTGGATTCCTGTTTCCTGTTTCCCTGCCTTACTAAGTGTGATACACTCTCTGCCATAACCCTCCAAACAGAAACTCTGTCCTCTCTATCACCACACTCACATGCTGCTTGTTTAAAAATATGTTTTATAATCAAGTGAGACCTTTACCTCCCAAATAAAATCCTCCAGAAGAGAGAGGGGTGGGAGAATTTGACCCATAAAATTTCAGCAACATGACTGTCTAAACATGGTCTGAACAAGAACAATAAATGTGACAAAGAGGATGAGGGAAAGAGCAGAAGACTTCCTCAACCTTACATAAAGAACTGTAGACAAATGAATTCTGAGTATATGAGAGATAGTCTTACTCAGGGAAGAGACCACCAATTGGTTATTTAATACCAAATGGTTAAGTAAATATGTGGCTAGAGAAATGGCTCACTGATTAAGAGCACATACTGTTTTGCAGAGGGCCTGAGTTCTGTTCCCTGAACCCATGTTGGGCAGTTCACAACTGCTTGTAACTCAAGCTCCAGGGAATAAACAGCTCTTGCTTCTTTGAGGATGTGCACATACTCACACAGGTACCTACATCTACACACACACACTCTCACACACACACACACACATACACACACACACACACAGGAGAGAGAGACAGGGAGACAGAGATAAACAGAGAAACAGAAACAAAGATAAACAGAGATAGAGAAAGACAGAAAGTCAGACACACAGACATAGACACAAATAATTACATGAAATAAATATTTTGGGGGAAAACGGCCAATAATAAATCACAGTAAGTGTGACTAATCTGAAAACAGCCTGGTGCATAGATAGATTGTGGACAGTTTTCCTTGTCTGTGCTGATTCTTCTGCAAAGATGATTGTTTAATACTGTTTGAGAAAATTAGTCTTAACAAATACTAAAGGTGAATATCAATGAACTTCAGTGGGAAGTTTCAATTTGCCCTTTGTAAAGGTATCTTCAATACTGAAGAGCTATGCTTCCTCTGATGAGTGTTTTCGTCCTTCTGGAGTAAAAGGGAGCTTTTAGCTACAGATAAGTAGCACTAGCATGCACTCCAGTTACTATGTGTTTCTGTAGTACTGTGTGTACTGTTGCTTCAGGTAGATAAAATGTGTACCTGCATTGTTTCTCAGGAACATGTATACTTGCCAAATTAATAAGATCAATGAGGGTATTTGATTGGTTTAATCAGTATCCATATCTTCAAACTCTGTCTTAGTGAGTCTCTCTGTTCTTGCAATGAAACACCATGACCAAAAAGGAAGTTGGGGAGGAAAGGGTTTATTTGACTTACCTTTCCTCAGGATTGTTCATCATTAAAGGAAGTCAGGACAGGAACTCACACAGGGCAGGAACCTGGAGGCAGGAGCTGGGGTAGAAACCATGGAAGGGTGCTGCTCACTGGCTGGCTCATCATGGCTTGCTCATCATGGCTGGCTCATCATGGCTGGCTCATCATGGCTGGCTCATCATGGCTGCCTTTGTATAGCATCCAAGACCACCACCCCAGGGATAGCACCACCCACAATAGGCTAGGCTGTCCTGAATCAAATGCTGATTAAGAAAATGCAACACAAGTTTTCTTAAAGCCCTATCTTATGGAGTCATTTTCTCAATTGTGGCTCCCTCCTCTCAAATGACTTTAGTTTGTGCCAATTTTACATAAAACTAGTATGTACCCTATTTCAAGGACAATCACATAGAAAAGATTTGGTATTTAACACAAGTAGCTCTTAGAGAGACAGAGTAATCTCTAAGTTATTAGCAAAACAATGTGTTCTGCTGCACCAACGGTGTTCAGTTGATAATCCGGGCCATGGAAACAGTTTTGAACCCTTTTTCTCCATGGAGGGCTCCGTGTCTTTGTTATAAGCACTGTTATAACTGTGCAAGTGCACATGGCTGTTATTACCACATGTTTACTGACCTGTTATTCAAAGTCTAGACTCCAGATCTCCAAGCTTCTACTTAATTATTTTTAATTGTCCTGGTTTGTTTTGCTTGAGGAAGCCAGAATAATAACAAAAGGATTCAGAACCTGAGGACAGTGATTTTTGTTGTTGTTGTTTAGAGATGTTCATGAAACATTTTATAGCATCTTTTTGTCAGCATCATTAAGTTTGCATTTCGCAGCACAAACCCTCTCCTCCAGCATACAAAATGAGAAACCTCTAAGCATAGGGAAATGCCATGGAACTATGGAATGTAACGCCACACACTTTGGAGCTGAAATGTTCTTGGTTGGTAAATATTTGACTTCCTAAATAAAATTGTCCCTATTTCATCACGAGCAACCTACAGCTGAAAACAGAGTCCTGTCTGAATGTAGAAGAGAGAGGAATTGCCTGTGAACCTAACAACAGGTAGCGAGAGTACAGCCAGCCCCCCCTGGGATGGCCCTGCACACTTGTTATGATGTTGTTATTGAACAGCCATTATTCAGTCAGACACATTTCTTTAAATTACATTTCTGAGAACAAGGAGCTGTAGAATATCATTAGTTTTTTTAGGTAATGTGCTGACATGCATGATGAATTAGACCGTGAACAAAAAGACTTGTTCCTGGTGTTAGAAGTCCCCATCCATGTACAGACCTCTGGGAGAAAAATTGTAGAGAGGAGAAGACTGCACAGGATTCATGCCTACCCGTGTAACCTCTAGGGGACTTCCGTCTCTTGGTCTCCAGTATTTTTGATAGATTTTTTTTTTAAAGGTTGCTTGTGATTTTCAAAGATAAGGAGAAACAGGGCATAGACACACTTAAAAAGACAAACATTTCTTCCTTTAAGAATTCGGTTTCACTTGCTTTTTAGCTCATTTGTTTTATTGTTAAGCCATGTGATGGCTCAGCCTGAGTCATACTTGAGTCCCATGCACTCAAAGTTGGATTATTTGTGTTCCTTTTCTCTGAAACCATGCCGGTTCCTTTATTTGCTGATTGTGGAGTGCTGTTACTAAGCCTATGAGAAGCTTCTCTGAGAAGAGCATTTTAATATTTAGATCAAACAGCGATTGGAATACATTAATGCCCAGTGGGTAAACGTGTCGTTAGAAAGCAGCTGCTGAGCCTTCTTCCTGCTGCTCCAATTAACACATAAGGCAGGCTCAGTCAGCACGAGGGCTGTGCATATGGATGAAACCACTTTGCAGATCACTAGTGTGGCTTGCCTGAGAGCCCAAAGGGTTAAACAGCTTCTCTTTTCCAAAACTGTGGCTTTCCAGGAAGTTTTCCACCCGCCTGCTGTGCCTAGAGAAAAGAAATGCTAATAGGGGCGAGGAGGATTAGCAGGCGGGGAAAGCCTGGTCTTCCCCGGCTTTGGTTCAGCCCGCTGACTAGCGTGCTTCCCCACCCCCGCCCCGCGATGGAGGTGTTAGGGAGTGACATTTTAGCGCTGGGATACCTATTGCTTCAGCTAAATATCTTGAACTTTTGTTTGCTTTGGAAACAAGTTGGAGTCCGCAGCTTTGCTATTTTTCTCTTTAATTATTATCTTACTTTTATGATCACCTTACTTTCTTTTTCTGCCCCACCCATCCTTCAAAAAAAAGAAAAAAAAATAGCAGATTTGACAGTTTCTTGGGCTAAATGAGAAGTCTCATCAAGGTCCTCCCATATCGCTGTTATGTTTTTCCCTGCTGTGGCTGAACTCTCGGCCTCGATGGGCACGGGGACAAAGGCTGGAGGGTAATGTGTCCCGGTCCCCGGGCTTGGTGAGGGTCATTCATGCTCCACCGGCTTGCGGAGCAGCTGGGCTGTCCGCTCTGCTGCTGGCTGCGCCGCGCTGCCCCGGGAGCCCGTCATGGACCGCTTCCTGGGTTTTGTCAAGCAGATACGGAGATCTAGGAGAAGAAAGGGGAAAAAGTACCGACCAGAAGAGGATTACCAGGAGGGCTATGAGGATGTCTATTACTACGCTTCCGAGCATTTTCGAAGTAAGCGCTCCTCTCCTCCCTCCTCTCCCGGTCCTTTTCACACGCCAGGGCTAACAATAAACCTTACTTCTTTACTCTCAGATGCAAAAGATTTACCAGATGGTGCTTTGTGAAGTGCTAGCTAGCTCATTGTGCTTATTTGTTGCAAGTATAGCCACCGGATATGATCTAGACACTATTACCAGTCCGGATCTATACAGAGGTTAATATTGTAGATGCAATTGATCGATTATGTTATTTTAAGAAGCCGTTCAAAAAAAGTATATCGTAGGTGGCTAGAATATTGTCTATTGTAGGTGTTTTTTTTTTTCCCCAGTAACTTCGTGTGTGTGTGTGTGTGTGTGTGTGTTTCTCCTCTCAAGATAGAGAAGGTTGGCTTGTTTGAAAGTAGTTGTTCATGTTCATGTTCATGAAAGTAGTTGTTCATTCTGGACAGTTACCTATGGTGAATGACAGGTGTCCTCTGTACAAGGAAGTTGAAATGCCTTTCTCTGATGTGTGTTCGTAATTTTGTTATTAAGTTAGGGGAACTCTGTGTTTGCTGCCAGCTAGCAGCAACAATACTTGTAAAACAAACAAACAAAAAAATACCCACATGGAGACATTTGTAAATTGAATTTAAAATAGCAGAGAACTAATTTTTTTCTTGTACCTGTCAGAGCTCTAGGTTCCTGGTGAGGCTTAGACAGACGTCAATAGATTTAAAATGCCCAGAAATGCCTCAGGGTGAAGAGAGAATGCATCTCCCTGCCAAGATCACTGAGTTTATGTGCCCAAATGAAGGGGAGGGAGATGACAGCTATGTGTGATCTACATTTGAAAAATTAAAAATTGCTTCTTATCCTCTTGAGCAAGAATCTTTTGTGAACTTGTGTCTGAAGTCCATCTTTCTTCTTCTGGCCTTTTGAAGTCTAACCATGTTTATACCTTTTGAACACTGACTAATAAATAAATTAGATCCCAATTTCTTGTGGCACTGAAAGCCATGAGAATTATTTCTATGTGACAAGAACCCCGCTGTGATTGATGAAGACTGAGGGTTGAAAACTCATGTAGCAGCAATGACACAATAATGCAAATTGTAATTCTTTGATATTTGACTGAACAGTATCACTATACTGTTCCTATAGAGTGTTCTCTGAGCTTCAGAGGTGTTTCCATGTAATAATGCCTTTTCATGAATAATCTATTCTAATGTAGTGACAGTCTAGATTTCCTAAATTTAGCATCCTTGATAAATTCTCAAACTTAACTAAGATTTGTGGCACATTAAAAAAAAAAAAATACCGTCAGCTTGCATGAGGAGTAATTCTGAAATGTAGAAACTGGGGTAGGGGAGTCCAAGAACATTGTTTGAACTGTTATTCCTTGAACATTTTTTTTTTGTTTTGCAATCAATACACACTAAGTCTAGTTCACATTCTCTGTGATTTGTTTTGTGCTGAATGTGTGTACAAATTGACTCAAACAAAATCTCTCAGATGCTTGCATTCTGCTTGTTCTGCTGAGGTTTTTTATTTTCAAAATAAATTTGCTGAAAAAACATGTCAGCAAGGACAGTGTTTTCCAAGAATAGAGTAAAAAGATGCTATGATGAAGGTAGTAATCGTTATCCATCAAGTTCAATAACTCAGAGAAAATCATGCCTTATCTGATCCATCAAGGTCACTCTAAGGATAAGATGCTAACCAGCCAGAGTCTCTGCCTTTACATGTGAAAATAACATCCAGTGACTTTTCTGGAAGCACCCATTATATGATGCAGTTGTAAATGTGTGGACTCAGCTGGCTGTTGAGTTCCCAACTTCCAAATGCTGCATCATAGACAAAATGTGTCACAGGGAACTGACATCTGGGGTCTGGCATTTTATCAAATATTAAATAGCCCAAGCTTTTGCAGAAGGCAATTCACATATACAGTGACCTGATGGAGCATCTTTGGATCCAGTTTCAAGACTTCCCCGAATTGGGCAGAGAAGAGTCCTCTCTTTCTTTACTGATACAGAAAAGTATACAGAGCAAGCCTGACTCTTAAAGCCAATCTTCTCAAATGGGTAATATGGCTGAATTCAATTACATCTGCAGCGTATCTATTTTAATTAGTCTCTGGTATAATTTGGAAGTTTATACCCCATGTATTTACTCACATGGGGAGAAACCCCATTTACAATAAGGCTGAATGCATGGTGTGACATTCACATCTTATTTAATGATGCCGTGATTACAAAGAAAGTATCATGCTTATTTATTTGTCTCAAGTGTTTTTCTTTCCTGAAACTTAGTTCTGTGTCATGTAAGTTTTCTATCTGCTCATATTATCATAAGAAATTTGTCATATGATACCGAAAGATTGAGCTTCCCAGGAAATATTCCTGGGAATATGGCTTCCCAGGAAATCCTCCTCCGTACATATATTTTCAAGGGCTTTACTAAGATTTGATTTTATCCTAAATAATGTCTCTTTTGGGTGCTAATGGAGAGTTTCCTTATCTTTTCCTTTCTCTTAGATGCCCCTCACTTATATTAAATGTCAAACATTGAATTAAGATATTAATAGGACCAATGCAATGGATAAAATGTTGTTCTAGAAATGCATGGTCTTTTTCCATCCCTTTCAGAACTTCTTGAAATAATGATATTGATGCATTGAATTTTTAACTAAATCATCAAACACTACTGGGTTTTAGTTCATAAAATGTGAAATAAGGTGTCTTTATTTCTTTTTCTAAGTACAAAAATATAATTTTATATTTTAATTTTTATAGCAATGCAGGTAAAAACATTATGGCAGGGGAGGGGAGCCAGGCGGCTACAGCATGTTGCCATGTTGCCCAGGTCTGTCTCCAGCTCCTGGGCTCTAGCTAGCCTCCTGCCCCAGCTTCAAGAGTAGCTGATATGAAAGTAATACTGTCTCCATAGTGCTTTTAGGTAGAGAATTAGATGAAGGGTTTTAACTGGTGTTTTAACCAAAGAAATTTACCTGTCTTGAAGTAATTGTCTAATTCAATAATGAATTTATTTTGATTAGGAACTGTCAGAGGGGGTTTTCCCTTTACTTATGATCATGATTTATCATGACTGTTAAGGAATTTGGGTGATTTTTGGTAATCCAACAGAGTTCTGAATATGTTGATAAATCATAGACATCTTTTATTTAATTGCATCTACCAAAAAGCACCATTTCCTCTTGAAATTCTCACATAGATGGTTCAGCCAGTGTTTTTCCTTAACAAAAACTTGAATTGATTATAAAACTAAGTGTAACAACATGCTGAAGCTAGAACCTAAAATTAAATTTTATTATATTCATTTCATTTTATCCCATTAAAAATTAGATAATTGTGATTTTTTTTTTTTAGAAGACAGGGTTTCTCTGTTGTAACTCTGACTGTTCTAGAACTGTCTCTATAGACCAGGCTGGCCTCGAACTCAGAGATCCACCTGCCTCTGCCTCTGGAGTGCTGGGATCAAAGTCGTGTGCTACCACTGCTCAGTGATAGTTGTGATTTTTAAAGGGTCTGATTGGTCATGTTTATTTGATATGCCATACAAGCTTAAATGTATGATCCTATCGTTACACATATTTTTGTTTAGACACGCTGGATAATATTCAAGGTATAAAGCAGATAGGTTATGTCGTATATTCATTCTCTTTGGACTGTTCTTTAAACTGTGATAGAAATCCCCAACTTGCCACTGCCTATACTGCTAAATTAATGAAAGGGAGGGACCTGTTTGTCTCTGACTTACTAGAACCCTGGCATACCTTTTGCAGGCGCATCATGGTATTGAAGTAGGCATGTAGTTCCTCCATGGTAACTGATCTCCTGGGTTTTCGTATTGACTCATTTCTGCTGGAGCAAAGCTCCAGTGTATGAAAACTGTACCTGGCAGTGTATAGTGATTAAAGGAAACTGGGGAAAACATACCTACTGGGTAGACCTTTTGAAGAAAGATCATTTTTATTAAGAATTATGTTCATTTATTGTTCTTGTTTGCCTATGCTGAGTGACACACTCTCATGAGATGAGTGTGTATGTGTGTGTGTGTATAAAAACATTATAGATAAGTTATTTTATTAAGTAATATATGCATTTAAAATTACTGCTTAAGCACTTTAGACTTCAAAGTGTTTTTGGGTCAAACTTAATTTTAAGAATACTTAAAGTATTTTTTAAATTTAATTAAAAATACTGCATATTCTTCTTCTTAGGATATAAAAAAAATTTGGTGCTGGTGATTACAAGAAGGGCAATTTTAGGCAGTGATGTGGATGGTTAACTTTTCCTTTATGTATTTATTTGTTTATGTTGTAAATCTATGAAACAATTTCCTCTTCACTGGAGAACTGACATCTAGTTAGGTTTTTCTCTCTTTCTAAATGTGCCAACAGGTTGGAGTGAGAATTCTGACATATACTCTGGAAAGAAGGCTAACCCCTACTGTAATACATGCAGGAGCATGACACATAGCGTGCATGGTTTCCTTGGCCTTTGGGGGAGGGATGAAAAGAAGTGGGAGCAGGGAAGGGAAGAGGCAAGGGAAGCTTAACTACCCTTACTTCCCCAGTACTGACACACAGAAGCCATTTGTTTCTATGGTAAAAGCAACGATTATCAAACTGACAGGTCTCAGTGGTGAGATCCTGGATAGTCAGTGATCATCAGACTGACAGGTCTGGGATATGAGATCTTGGCCGAGTCAAGCCTTAACTCAGGAAGTCCCTGAAGGAGTCCAAGAAACGATTATAAAGAAGCATGCTTGTTAATGAAGAAGCACTTAGCTTGTTTCATCACTGTCCTCTTTATTTTTCCTTTGAAAGAATTGCTTTCCATCTGCAGTGCATTTGTTTTGCTGAACATTTATTGGCTGGCATAACCCATTTGTTGGGTATTTTATATCACCAGCTTTATTACCCCAAGCTGTATGTTCCTACATGAAATAATTTAGAGGAATATTAAAGTTGAAGGTACTTTAGAATCTATGTGTCCATCCTTTGTATTTCTTAGATGATAAATAACTAAAATGCCCCACAAGCTAAGTGATTTCTGCAGGTCCAACTGATTATGTGATCACCACAGGCCTGGGATCAGAAGGCAGATTCCTTTACCTGGGTCTCATCCTCATCCTCCCATCTGTGTGTGTATAGTTTGACTATCTGGTAACTTTTCTGGTGATACTTAATATCCAAGATTATTCACATATGAATTAGATAACTTCCCCAAAGGTTGCTTTATTCTTTGAATTCTGGGTCATTTTAACTGCTAATTTAAAATTACAAGTCAAATCATTATGCTTTATTTATAGGTGATATTGATGATTGATTGTCAGGAACTCAAAAACCTACTTCTGCATCACTTCCTACCTGTCCTGTGGTTTGCAAATAAAACTGTTTAGCCATTGAATACATCTGTGGGTCACGTACAATAGCACAGTGTTTCTGAGAATAATTCAATTAGGACTAAGTTTGGATTTCATTTACTAAGGTCTGCTGCCTGGTGTAGAAAATCCTTCCTCAGCACACCACCATATGTACAGGCAGCTTTTGTTCAAACTTTCCTGACGAAGAAAGAACACTACTGAAACCTATGCTTCTTCCAAACAGGTGCTAACTTACATGGTAGGTCTAATAGACTACTGGCGTATTCTAATAAAGCATTACAAGTTCAGAGTCTAACTGTAGACAGTCGTGAGTGTAATGCACTCAGATTCCATGTCTTCTCTTTGCTTACATTCTTCTTTCACAGATGGAACATATGGCATAGGGAGGTGAGTAACTCTTTCAATGCTATTTTTGTCTTAACTATACCAACTCAAAAGATCTACATATTGGCCCACATCCCATGTTGTATTTTTTTTAACTGTCTGTTTCTTTCTTTTTTTTTCTTTTATGTTTATTACTAAAAGATGACCAAGCTTTCCATTTGTTAAATGAAAAACACACTTTAGTGCTGTCTGTTTGCGTGATATGGTGGACATCTGTTTGTTTTCCTTGAAACTTTTTCTCCTTTGGAAAGGAGAAGTCTTCTTATTTAAAATACTTTTGTTTCTGCTCTAATTCTGCCAGTAGTGATTGACTGATCAAATCTGTTGTGGTGATAGGATGCGCTGTTCATCCTGTGGGGATCGGTTTAGGAACAAACACATAAAGCAGGCTGGCTCTAGCACAATGATCCGCCCCTTGGGAATTTTTAAATTCAACAGGATGTCGTGATGCTTGGAAAAACCACTTGTGAGGTCAGGGAGAGTGAAACAGCATACACATTTGGTAGAGGGTAAACTTAAGGGACTTCTACTCCGTAAGGTCTTCAGGGACACCCAAACTGCCCAACGTTCCTGGAGTGAGAAAGGTTTAGAACTGGAAGCAAAGCTTACATTGGCTAGTTCTAATCTGTTAATGTTGGAAATTTTTTTAATTTGAAAATACGATTTTTTTAAAATTTTCATTTAATGGCAATAAGTACCAGAAATGAAAACTATATGGTTTCCATGAAAGTTCTGTCCTTATAAAAGATAGAAATCTTAATGGGGCTGAGTAACTGTGACTTTAGATGCTTCTTTATGCTTCTCAGTGTGTCATTTGTCCAATGGGATACAAACTCCTGGTGTAAGACACTAAAGACCCAGCAGAGTAGAATCATTGATAAGTCTCATCAGTAGCCTGTATCTCACAAGACTGCCCACAGCCCACAGCCCACACAGTTACACAGACAGAATACCGAGGGAGCATATTTAGGCAGATGACATTTCATTCAGCCTGTCATCTATTTGCTGTTCCCTGTCCCCATTTTTTTAAGGAGTTGAATCCTACTTAGAAGGAATCACACAAATGTTCCATATAGCCTTCACCAGATAATTCAGCTTGAAGTTGGGGTGTGGGTGGGAACTCATTCACACTGGTAATTTTGAATCTGTAATTGAAGTGATAGAATTCTATTCTGCTCTCCCATCTATTATATAATATCAAAGTCAAAAGACTCCTCAGAAGTATTCATAATACCCAGTTATTTGAATCTGTTGATTAAAACTAAATATCAGCTATTAGGTCTACAAATGTATACAAATTAAATTTAGGTTTATTTTAAAAGCTAAACCCATGCAGATGTATGTCCTAGAAATTCTTTGAACTGATTCTATAATATTATGAAGTTAAGGACAAATACATTCATGTCATATTTTAAAGAACATGAATAATAAATGCTTATTTATTTTTTCCTCCTCTTGCTCTTCCATGCTGGGGCTGACCCAACTGGTTTACAGACTCTAGGCAAGTGCTTTATAACTGAATTGTATGCTCAGCTCTTCTTCTTATGGTTATTTGGCAATATAAGTCTCAATGTGTAACTCAAGCAAGCTGGCCTTGTGCTTTCTAGGTAGTGCAGACTGGCCTTGAACTCACAGTTCTGATGCCTGTGCTCTGTCAGTGTTGAAATTAAACTTCTGTGCCTTCATATCTGACTCTTCTTTATTTCCTATCCTCCCAAGAACAGAAAACCTGAACTGGTGGTGTGGCTTGGGAGGGAGTAAAAGCCTAGTACATTTATGGCATGGTTCCAGTTCTTAACCCTGGCACGGGCCAGGAAAATTGAATCTGTGGAAAGCATTCAATCATTTCTATTCCTCTAGCAGATATAAATTGAATATTCCTAACTCCCAAATCCCAAAATCAAAATGCTCCGAAACTAGAAATATTTTGAGTATCAACATACTGCCACCTATAGAAACTTGGATACTTACCCTCATGTCACCCTCAAAATTGCAAGCACACTAAAGATACATTATAGTAATGAGAAAGTATGTTTTAGGTAAGGCTGTCTCTCTCTAGGAACAAGATGTGGATCTGACTCTGAAGAGACTCGGTCCCTTGCTCAAGAGTCCAGCAGAAGGCTGGAGAAGTTGGAAGTGTGTGTTCATTTCATCATTTCAGGCTGTGCTTCACTCCTCTCCTGAATGGGTTGTTTTCTTAGTGTTCATTTGTAAAGTCAGTGGTTTGAAATTCAGAATGCATTTCTTCCTAGGAATAATAGAGGAAGAATTGGGAAAATATAAATTCCAAGTCAGGCCTTATCATATAAGCCTATAAGCTTCTTCACTAACAGGAATAATTAAGTAGCAAAAAAGAACATGGTTACTGGACAAAGCCTTTGTTTTGCAGAAAACAGTAGTTCCTTAGTTGTCACTCAAATATAGAAAACTGTTTTGCCCAACATTGCAAAGCTAGCAATTACAAAGTAGAGATAGGCTTTTCAGGAATGAGGAAATGGTTGGCTCTGCCTTATCAATGATGTCATAAAATCTAGACTTGAATTATCTACATCATTGAGCACAGAGCTCATGGGAAAGCTGCCCTTGCTATGGAACCAGAGGGCACTAACGTGTGTGATTGTTTTACTGTTTGTTTTTATATAAAACACATACATCAAATTTCTCCAATTCATTACACTATAGAAAAATTTAAGGTTTTCATGTGTAATGGGCATGCTTGTTTTCAGACCCAAAGCCAAGTTGTAAAAGCTATGTGTTTACATCCCACCCTATCTCCGAGATCCTCGGTGCCTAATGGGAAATTTGGCCCAACGCAAGACTTTGTTGATTATATCTCTAGTAACAGTATAAGTAGAGAAATCTGTTGTTTACTGGAATATTAATTATTTTCCCAATCAGTTGCTATATGTTTGTTAAATGATTCATCTTCCATATTTTAAAACATATCCAACGTAAGATTAAAATACAATTTTTTTGGTTTTTTTTCTGATGATTATCTAAACTGTTTTTCATGAGATATGTCTAAGCAACAAACTTAAAATTTATGTCCAACATCAGTGCCATGGCCAATGTTTTGTGAAAACAGGTGCTTCTGGTTATTACTGAGCTGGCCTTGTGCTTTCATGGTGTGTTTCTGCTGGCCATGGTATGTGGTTCATAAATTTTCAAGTGTAGGAAATAGAACTTGATTTGTGAAGCCTGCTTTTGAGATAAAACCAAACCCATGTCAGATGAGGCCTGTCTATCAAAAGTAGCTCATGGCACAGGTTGCCAGTAGAGAGTCTGAATCCAATAGTGATCGATCGGTGATCCTCACAAATGGATGCAGGTGGACAGATAGCTTCAGTGAAGGTTTTGACAAATGATTCTACTTTGGGCGAAGGCATGTTTTTGTAAACTATGAAGTAATCTGCATGCAAATAAATTAATGCAGCAAGTGCCTTTAGAAAAAATGGCTCTGAATGTGAGGCTTTGAAAATAATTAGCTCAGTATTTCACACTGCCTGTAATCGTGATCATTTTAAGTGGATGGCTGCCCAAAGTTGGGGTGAGATGTCTGGGTGCTTAGGCATTTGGTGGTAAATTTCCTCCTTATGGATGTATGTGGCCTTCAACTAGGATGTAGAATGGGGGAGTTTATAGCACCAGAGAACAGTTGTTCTCTATGACTAGTTTTATCTACCTATGCCAAATGTTCCCGAGTTACAGGAATAAATACCACTTTTATTATTAAAAAGACTCAAAGATTTGTAGATAATGATGTTCTTAAGACCATTTGGCAGATAGCAGGCTTGAATGGAATCTTATAAGGAGGTATTATACTCCCAGTATACTACTCTGATTATAGTGTCTCCTTCCTCTACCTCATCACATCTCCTAACCACAGTGCCCTTTGCCTTTCTCGCTCATGGCACTATTCAAGGGCTCCTTCCATACTTGCAACCTCAAACCACCAGATATGGGGCCCACGTCAGTTTGGAAATCATTCCGTGTGTCTGAGAGCAGAAGAAAAGGCAGCACAGGCAACTGTTGCTGGTCCTAATCACTCTGTGACAAGATCATCCTTTCTGCTCAGTCTTGCTCCTTCAAGTTGTCTCAAGCCAAGATGTGCTTCATACAGGACCATATGCAAAAAGGTTTGGTATGGACTTCTGTTGTTATTTATCCTGAGTTGGCAATTAGGAACTGATGTCTCTAATTCACAACATATTTGGTGGAGATTGGGACTTATCATCAATATGTTCAATTGATCAGTCCTAATGTAGAAACCTTGACTAAGCTTTTTTTTTTTCTCACAGTCTTCCAGCAACATAGAACATAGAACTAGGGAAGTGGGCGGCCGCCTGAGCATCTAAACATGACTGCACTTTCTATCAGTAATTCCCAACACTCAATTATTAAAAATTAAGTACTATAAGACCCATGTATCTATATGAACAAACTGAGACCGGGACATAAGTCTGTCTCTGAAAGAGTTCTCTTAGGAGTCACAAATCCTAGAATTCATGAGAATGGGCAGCTAGCTTTCTTCATTCATACTCCTTTTTACTAGGTTAAACATGAATCATATTCTCCCCACACTCAGGCAGAATAAACACCCACATATCAAATTTACTGATGGGACATATTTCTCAAATGGAATGAGATTATTCACAAGAGGCATAAGTATTTTGAGTGAATCTAACTCTGAATCTTAATAGCGATGATCAAGGAACATTGTGTCAACATACATCATTTGGACAATGCAGGTTGACCTTGTCTTTGTCCAAATGGCTTACTTTGGGTGTATTAATGATCTCAGTCAGTTATTAATTTTCTATATTTTGAAGGCTTCTGATTTTTATACCCTTCCTTTGTAAGGTTGAATATTTCCCAAGTTATCAAGACGTTCCATACTCATTAATATGGTAGTGATTTCTTATAGCTAACCTTAGAAATTACTTGGTATGACTTGGAATATTTAACATTGTGTTTCCCCCACTTTTTGCAGAAGCAGTTCTTTTTCTTAAGACACCAAATAGCTCTTAATTTTGTTTGGTTCTTCCCTTCACATCTCCTACTCTCCCATATTTTTCTAACCATTGATGCTGAATATTAAAATGACCAAATCCTTCCAACCTCATCCATCCTCTCTCCTCCTCATAATGCCTCGGACTTCTTTCTCCAGGCATCCGCTTCCCTGGTATCACCAGGTCCCTCGAGTATTTGTCGCCTCTGAAACTTGAGCCTCACAGGTTTGACAACATTCACTCTCTGCTCCAGCAGACCATCTGTGGGCTTCATACCTACATTTGTGCTACTGACATTGTTGGAAGAAAAAACCTGTTTAACTATGGTTGTTGGCTACATTACAAACTTATGAGTTCCAGCCTTAGCCGAGCTCTCAACGCTAGTCATCAATCTTGTGTCTTTATCTCCACTCTCTGTCTTTCCCCTTCCCAAACTACAGCTCTCTCCTCTCATCATTCCACACACTCTCAGCTGAAGATATATTTCTATTTTTTTAAATTCAAATTTCCTACTTTCTCCCATCTCATTTTTTCAATATTTCAAATCTGTGTCCATACTTCCTAATTTCCAACACTCAAAGTAGGTTACCAGTTAATATTCAAGTGATTGAATGTTGGCTTGTGACCCTCCACATTACATGCCTACCATGACAAGGAAAGTCATCCAGCAAAGATCAACAGTGCACCCTAATTCTAAGTTTAATGATATTTAAGACTTCCTTAGTTTCTTTCATGGGGCTATAGCAATCGAAGATGGTACATCACTTTGGTCTTTAGTCCTTACCATCTTACATCTGTGGCTCATCTGCTTCCTGGTTCCACTCTTCCCTGATCACCTTCACTGTCCAGCTCTCTTCCCACGTTAACTCTTTCACTATTCTGAAATTCAGGTTTTATTTGGATTGCTACTCAATAAACTCTTTTGGCCAGTCTCATTCTCTTCTTTTCGTTTTGGATACCATTACTGCTCTCAAATTTTGTGTTTCTGACTGTATTCTGGATGCTCCAGCATATCAGATTTCAGTTTATCCCAAACTGAACTAACAACTTTGTGTACATTCTAGTCATGTTCCTTCCATCTACTCCATCTTTTGGAATGAAGGCATTGTCCAATTAAAATTTAGACAAACTAGAACTTGCAAATTCATTCCTCACTCACTATATCCTCTAAGTTTTTCTATTATATTCTGTCTACTTTATCTACTTTATACTTCATATTCCCTCAGCACCCAGGTTAGCCCAGTTAGAGCTTAATAAATGTTTTAATTATATTTTATGTCACACCAAAGTGTAGACAAAAAGAATAGAACTGGATTCCATGGGATATATCTATCTTCAACTTTGATATGTCTATTAATATTTAGGGCTACTGGAAAGATACTTAGCAGTTTGTAATGCCTTGAGGCTAAATTTTTTCCTGAGGTTTGAAGTATGCTGTTAGAATTATAGCATTTCCATTCATGATTTTGACCTTGTTCATTAAATGCAAAGTGGGCAACTTGAGTCTCAAGGACTTGCATCACTGGAAATATTAGCATGGTGCCTGGAATTCAATAATAATTGATTGTTTAGTCCACAGAAACTTATTGTTGATATCTTTGCCACAAAAGGAAGTTAATCTTACTTGCACATTTTTATTAAGAGATCTGCCAAATATTTGGACTAGAATATTAAGTCAAAGTACAGTGACATATTGAAAATATGGAAAAAAAAACCCCGTGTTTTCAGTGATCTTGAAATGTTAATTTAATGATTCACCAAGAATAGCAAGAATATCAGAGGAAGCCTAGAAAAGGAAGTAGATGTAATGAGAACATTTAATTGATTCTAAATAGTGGCTTTAAACACTGTTTAAATTTGATAGCTAAGAAAATTCTCTTTTCACAGAGCATGGACCTCACTGTTTACAAAAGTTATTAATTGACCAAAACACTTAGAATTGTCATGTCCTTGCAACATTAACTCACTTTTAAAATAGATAATCTTACAAAGAGCAAATTCAGATGGATGCGTAAGAGGATCATGTATCAGAGAACCCATTCTGGTCACAGGTTTTAAAAGGTGTAGTGGAAACAGTTAGATTTCAAATTTCAGGGCATGTTTAAATAGAGTAAGAATCTTTCCTCATAAGCCAGTAAACAACAAATAAATTATGGCCCAATTCTTACCTATTTCTATAGTAAAGTGTGCATTTATAGGTTAGGTAATGAGCCTTAGAGTAATCATCTTTTTGATTTTAGAATGTGTGCTTTAATATACATTTTCCTTTGTGCCCTCCCTCCCTTAATAGTTTTGTAAGTTAGTCAACTGGCTGCTGTTGTTAGTAGTTTTATAGATGGGAATGCCAAAGCATTGGAAAGTTAAAGAGTGCATCCAGTGCCACACAGCTAATGAGAAAGTCGCATCCCTTCTGATTCACCATCTTCCAGAAACTATCAGGTCTTCTTGTCTCCTGAATAGATTTCACACCACTTGCAACAAACTGATTGTTCTCATGATTTGCTTGTGCCTGAAACATTGTGGGGAGTCAGTACATGTATGTTTGTAAAATAGGTTGGTCTAAATGGAATGGAATTTCAACTCTCAATCGTTCTCTTTTAAAGAATCTTGCTTCTAACACTCTAACCTTCTGAACCTAATAGAATTACATTGTGACTTTCAATATGTTGGAACTGCATTTGCAAGTGTTAAAAATAAACAGGGAGTCATCCTAGGAAACATTCCAAAGAGTCAAAGGATGAGTATGTTATTGTTCATCTACTTGAGGTTAGTTGCATCCTATTCATTATCTTTTGAGATGCCTTTATCAAACTCTTCTCCTCAAGACTCGGGAGATTTGGAAGAGGAGAAGTAAAGACTGTAAAAGCCACAGGTGGTAGAGGACTCTAAGGACACTGCGTCTTCCAGACACAAAAGGATTCAAATATATACAAACTCACAGAGACTGTGACAGAATGCCCAAGATCTGCACAGGTTCAAGCCAGACAAAATCCCAGCACCTAGAAGAGGAAGTGGACATGACATCCCAGCACTGACCAAGAAGCTATTTGCAATTGATATTTGCTGGTAAAGGGAGAATTGGTTTTCTCCAATGGAGTGTCACTGTATCTATCAACCACACTCCCTGGTAGGCGCCATGCCTGCAAACACAAAACAGACTGAATCTTCATTTTGTTTGTTTGTTTAATACGGACTTTGAATTTTGTTTTGGTATTTTTTTGTCTTATTGTATTTTTGTTTGATTTTCATTTTTCATTTTTGAAAGAGAAAGTACATGAGTTTGGGTGGAAAGGAGTGTGTGGGGGACCTGAGAAGAGTTAGGGGAGGGGAAAGGATATATTTATTACGTGAAAATAAATTTTAAATAAAAATACTTAAAAAGAAAAATATTGCCCATACTTGGCAGCTTCGATTAACACACATTTCTTTTCTTATAGTTTCTGTGCACTGAGTATTTAAGTGCAGTGCAGTTTGCTCCTTGGGCTCCTGCTCTTTCTGCAGCTCTTGCACAATGAATAGTTGTGCTTGTTGATAGGTAGAGGCTAGACCAGGTGGTTCTGTACAAGCGGTTCCTTGTACAATCTCTGTACAAGAGGTTCCTGGACAAGCACACGCATATGGCTGCAAGTGGGACTAGAGTTCATGCTGGCTGCTGGCTGTGGGTACCAGCTATGGTTTTTATTTTTTTCTCCTATGACCCTTTCTTTTAAACAGGTCAAAAAAAAATGCAGCTGGCTTCTGTTGGAGCTAGAGAGAGACAGACAGGGTATGTAGGACAAAAAGCAAGATTCTCTTGGAATTATAATCATGAAAGTAGCTCTCCATTCCTCTTGCCTTTTCTTAAGAAGAGCCATGGGGTTTAGATTGTACTCAGAAATGTGGCAGGAACATTAGGAAGTGAGAATCAGGTCACCATAAGGCTGCCTATCATATCCATAATAAATGTCATTGCTCAACAACTGTAACTCAGAGGACATAAAATTTCAACTGACTGGCCTCTAATTGTCCAGACTCTTTAAGTGAAAAGTTATAAAAAAAATTACAACCCAAACTGGCTTTAGTAGAAAAAAAGAATTATCTATTTAAGAAAGAAGTTGCAGGATAATCCTGACATTAGATTTCACATAATTCTGTCCTGTCTCCCTCTGGCACTCAACTCTGATTTCTAACTAGTCTAGAATGGATTCTGTCCACCGAGCTTCTTGATGATCGCTGTGGCTAGGAGAGGGGGGAGTTGCAATGACCCAACTAATGAGTCAGGATCACTTATTCCTGAGTCTGGGAGAAAGTGACCAGGGCAGATAATGAAATCATATGAACTACTTGCCTCTCTCTCTCTCCTTTATGGCGCTACCTGGTCTAGTTAATATAGTTCACTATGTTTTTGGTCTTCTGAGTCCGTGTATGCTGTAATTACAAAATCTCATCAACTGTGCATCTTGTAAAGAGCAGAAATTTATCTCTCATCATTTGGAGGCTAAAGATCCAAGGTTAAGGTACAAGCCAATTTGGAATCTGATGAGGGTCTTGTTTCTTATAGATAGCATCTTTGTGCACATTTGGACAGCTTGTTAGGAGGAAGGTCAAGGCGGCTCTCTGGGGCCTCTCTTAGAAAGACACTAATCCGATTCATGAGGGTGGCACTTTCATGATATAATCAGCTTCATCAACTTAAAAGCCTCATTTTTAGTACAGTTGCCATAAATTTTAGAATTTACCATGAATTTGGATGGTGGCACACATGTAGACCTTGGTAGTGATGGACCTAAAGATGTCCATGATGATGTGTATTATTTTGTTGGCAGAACATGAACACAACCATACTATTCAGGAAAATATGTCATGTAAAATATTTGTTTAGAGTCAATAACAAAGGGTTAACTATAAAATTGCAATTCACATGTGTCCTATGAACAGCATATGCCTCCCACGCATTTTAATATGACCATTATTAGCAGAAAACATCCTTATGACTACAGTAAGTTATCTAAATGGAGTTATGGAATGAAAACAAAGCTTCTTTAATGTATTGGCCTGTAGAAAACACAGGGTGTGTGTGTGTGAGAGAGAGAGAGAGACAGACAGAGAGAGAGAGAGACAGAGAGAGAGAGACAGAGGAGGGGAGGGAAAGCACAGATAGTAATTGGGATCAGCTGGGGCCATTTAGGGGTCAAATACTAGGTATCCAAAGTCACTCATGTGTAAAATTAAACCTAATAAGCTGTGGCCCCAGCTTTATAGCAGCTTGCTTGTTGATGACGTATTATGCCCCCTCCTTTTAAGTATCTAAAAGATTAGATATGAGGGACAGTTCTAGCTTTCTCTGGGAGAAAATAGAATTGTTGAATTGCTTGATGAAATTAAATCTCATGTGGTCAATTTCGCAAATCCTTTGTCAGCTGTTGGTGCAGTTTTCTACTCTGTGGTGCAGTGTACACTGGTGTCAGTGTCATCCGCTAAACCACGTGGGTTGCTTCTTTTAACACCCGGAAGATGGTTGTGGAGAGATGACTCAGAGAGTAAGAGCACATACTGCTTTCTCATGCAGCAGACCAGAATTTCCAGAGTCTGTATCACAAGGCTCTCAAGCAATTACCATACTGTCTCAATTCTAGGCGATCCACCATGCCCCTGTGGTCCTCTTCTGGCCTTTTTGGGGACTGGAACACAGGGGTGCACACAAGCTCACAGAGGAACACACACACACATAAAATAATGAACTCACGAACGAATGAATCTTTTAAAAATGTTTTAAAATAAATTCTCCCATGATGTGTGATTATCTAGTAACCTGAGTTTTTGAGGCTCAGTGGCTTTTTTTGGTGCTGCTTGCTAATCAAAGGATGAATTTTCAGGCTGAATATGAGGCAGTTTGGGACTGTTTCGGCCTTATTTAAGTGTGTTAATTTTATAAATATGAAACCTCTTTATCCTGGGTTATATGCAGCCTTGTTTGGGAGAAGTATTCTTGTCACTTTGACCTTCTTTCCTTAACTACATCTCTACTCTCTTTTGCCTTCTCTTTCTTACACCCAGCCCAACTCACTATTTGGAGATTGACCCCTGTTCTTTACTTTGGGGTTTTAAATGGCCAATGTACATTAGTGGGGTTATAAAATTAGTATGAAAGTATGTCTTCAGGACTGGCGCTGTAACTCAGTCTCAGAACATTTGCCTTGTTTTATGCAAAACTCTAGTTTCAATTCCTAGTACACAATTAACAACAATAATGAAATTGAAGAAAAGCCAGGCCTCAGGTATGATAGTCCAAAGAGTCAAGATTTGGAAGGAAGGGACAGTCCTATTATGTCCCACATAGTCCCTTCTACTCTGTTGACACGCCCTTTGCTTCAGGGCGCTGTGGGCATGCTAGCACTACTGTACATGGAAGAGGTACCTATAACCTTGAACGAAAAAACACAGAGTACTAACAGAGAGCATGAGGGTGTCACTGTAATCAATATAAATTTGTTTTGTGAGGATTTTAAAAGCAAGATTGGGACCTGCATAGGGAATCTCTTTATTTTCTTCTTGAAAGCAAGACTACCTCTTTTCTGTGATCACCTTTGCTGAAGCCTGAGAAAATACAGCGCAAAGAGCCACAGCGTTAAGTAGCTTAGGTATTGTGTGCTGATCCTGCCACAGCGTTAAGTAGCTTAGGTATTGTGTGCTGATCCTAGTAAAGAGGTGAAGTCTTGCTGTAGTGCACTGTCATTCTGAGCGTGGACACTGCAGGAGAATGAACTTGGCTTTGATACCATCTCATCCCTCCAAACCCTGTGATTTCACCTCTGATTCATGGTGTCATCATCTCTGAAAGGAGAATAATGGTGTCCATCTCAGGACATGGTGACGCTATAGCATGAGATGAGGTACTTCTCATACTTTGTGCACATACATGATCAGTGTTATTTCTGGAGAGTGTAAGCCCAGAGGCATTTGTCTTTTGTAGGAAAGTGGGTCTTTATAAAACAGTGGTGGCTGTGAAGAATGAGAGTAAGCCACATCTTCTCTGGAGTACAGTTGCACAAATGATTATTTGTGCTCATTACTCTTACTTTTCATGTTAAACAGTTATCTGTTAAAGTAGACAGGGCTGGTAGAGAGCTTAGTCAGTAAAGCACTTGCCACTCAAGAATGAGAACTTGAGTTTTATCTCTAGCATTAACTAAAAAGTTAGGAGGTCTGCACTTGAAATCATAGCAGGGGGACTGGGGAAGCAGAGACACGGGGGTTGTTGGGGCTTGCTGGTCAGCCAGCCAAGCCTAATCACTGAGACACAAGTACCAGAGAGAGACTTTGTCTCAAAAGTTGAGGTAGATAGCTCCTGGAGAGTGATGCCTGAGGTTGACCACTGGCCTTTACACACACATACACACAGACAGACAGACACACACACACACACGCACACACACACACAAACAAATCAGAGGAAACATTAGCTTACATTGGGGACTTTCCCTACCATTTTCCCTTCTATTCTACCCCACTATTCCTGTTTTATATATCAAAAATTCAGAATTATGAGAGTTATATGGGAAATAAATATTATTGTTGTCCCACTGTTCTATTGACTTTGATATTCATATATTATGAATAAATTGAAAGGAATCACACTCTGCAATGCCTAACAAATGAGCGTAAATATCCTAAATGTCTTAGCTCTTAGGGCTAGATGTTCAGAAAGAATATGAGTAAAATCAAATCCTAAAATGGGCTACCTTTTGCCAAATAGAATATTCCTTATCTAAGTGTATTTTTTATGTTTGTATTGAAGAGAAAAAGTAGATTTTTTTTCCCAGTAATTCGGAGCACAAATGGTTATTTAGACTCCATTTGTGAGATCTGCTCTTAAATATTCATGGATACTTAAGAAGAAAATTGTGAAATGGATGTGTTGGCCATGAATCCTTAACCCTGTTATTGTATGTTGCCAAGGAAATTGAAATCCATCACTAAAAGAGGAACAGTCTGCAAGGACATCTCTCTGGGTGCTGTACCACTTCTAGACTCCTAAGCACAGCCACTCACTGACAGGTTGCTACCAAGAAGAGGCTGCTGCCTACAGAAGATAGCCTTGGCCTAATGCTTGACTTCTCTGCTGATGTAAATAAGAGAGACCAGCTGGATTATAACCTACAAATATATGACTCAATTTTTTTTCTTTTCATGGTATCATAATAATCAAGAAATAACATTTATAAGTTCACTAGCTCTTCAGCTTTGAAATAGCAACACACTCTTGAGTCAAAGAAAGGGTGCTGGCCCTTGGTTAAAATCTTAGACTCTAGAGTAAGCACTAATTGCAATGCTGGCACCTCTGCTTAATTGATTTTTAACCTTGTCAAAGTATGTTAACTTTTGTAAGCATCTCTACTTTCTACCGCTATAAAATGTGCATGACTCTGAGACCTGTTGTCCCTTGTGGACATCAGATACGATCAATAGGAATGCCCTCATCCTGGAGACTGCTTCTTGGTAAGCAGGAGGAGTAACTGCCATTGTGAACTGGGAAGCCTGTGAGTCGAGATGCCTGGTTTCTGATACCAGCTTAAGTGCTAATTTGCTATGTGCTTCACAGCTAATAATATCAGCTTTCTATACCTTAATTCCTTGACTGGAATATGAAAGAAATTCATCAAGTAATCCTACACTATCTTCTAGGTCAGCAGAAACATTTAATGTAGCACACTACAACAGCCTCTACCAATTGTAACTATCTGTTAATTATTTCAGGCTTTACTTAAGATTCCTATAAGTGGGAGAGACTTTCCTCTTCTCCACCTCTCTCTAGGAACTTCTCTGCAGCTGCTTCAGGAGAAAGGTGTTAAGGAGAAAATTAGCACCTACTTGCTACCTTGTGAACACTAACTGCTCTTAATTGCTTTAAGATAGCTCTCTGTTCACAGGTTTGTGAACCTTGTGTGAGTTCAGATTCTCAATATCCCTTTAGCCAGCACAAACTTACCCTATGTTCATACAGAAAAACACATAACATCTAAATGCACCATTAGACACAGATCTATCTGTACAATCCGCATCCACATCAAGGATCAGGACCTCACCAACACTTCAAAATTCCTATCATCCTCCTTTCAGTCCCTGACTCCAGCTGGAGGCAAACTACCAACCCGATCCCTGATGAGACATGAGATTACTTTTCCATGTTTTTTAAATCTACAGAAATGAAGCCATCTAGTGAGTAGTTCTGTTTGTTGGGTGTGAACTTGAGAATGGCATTGCTGTTCACAGTGGAGATATACTTTTAATTCTAATGGAGAAGGCCAGTTTTCAAAAACGTGCCATGTCAGTTTATATATCCTGCTTTTAAACCTAGATGGCTTCAATGAGTGCTCTACTTCTGATTACCATTTTAAAACCAACTCTTCAAGCAGGACCCTATGTTGGACTATACTACACAGGTGCCCCCTCCCAATCCTCAGACCTTATCCCGCAAGTGATGGTTCCCTCTGATTTGCTCAGAATTGACCAAATTTACACCTATTGTCCTTGTTTGGCTGTTACTAGTGCCCTTTAATTCTCAAATTGTTCTGAGTTTGAGGGGGATTAAAATGTTCCAAAATTAGATTATGTTGATGTTTGTGCATCCTTATGGTTTTGGTAGGAAAATATATTCCCTGCATATAAATTTCATGATAGGTAAACTATCTCTCAATGAAGCTGTTTTCAAAACTTGCCCTAGTTTGGATGATAAAGTATGGGCTCATCCTTCTCTTCCCATTCCTACCACTTGCAAATAAGTTTTCAGATAGAATAAGAGGAGAGAAATAGACAGACCTGGCAGCTCCCTCTGTGTGTGATGGCAGTGGAGGAACCCAGATGCCCCCTGATTGAGCATTGAAAGACAAGAGATGCCATCCAAAGCAAGTGAAATTGATTCTGCTACACAAGTAGTTAAACTGTTCTTTTGAAAGGGAAACCTTACCATTAGCATTGATTTGTTTTATAATTCGCCAAAATAAAAGACAGTTTAAAAATACATATACTTAATAAATTTTGCTAGATACTGAATATTTAACCAACACCATAATATCTTTGGTTTTACTCCTGGGTAGTAAACCCCCGGAGACACCAGCGGTGAAGAATTGTTGGTTTATCATGGCCTTGGATTCTGTAAACCAGAGGTTAGCTGAAGCTAACAGAGGCAGCAGTTCAATGCTCACTGAGGGCTAGGACCTCAGCTTATTGTCTTACACATCACTCAGTCGTCATGTGCCATCCCTACACGTGCCATCCACCCGTGCTACTTTGGGATTTCTCAAAAAATAATAGTTGTGCTCCAAGAATGAGAAGTCCAAGAAGGGCAGGGAGAAACGTGTGACACTTTGATCCAATCTGGAAACTCACAGTCTCGTTTATCGCATTCTTATGATCAAATCACAAAACTTTGGAAGATTCCAGGTGAGAGCACTAACCCTCATCACTCGGTGTCAGAAGAAGAGAACATACCAGGAGAGAATGGTGTGGGACAGGGCCTTGCAAAATAAGCATCCTCCGTCATCTGGATCCCTTTTTTCCTTCATCTCCCTTGTTCCTTTCCTGCTCAATTTGATTCCACACCCAGAAGTTTCTCCTTAGTATGAGATTTTGTCTTGGAAGGTATCCCTTGCTGATCAAAATTCAAGAGTTCCTGAGGAAGAGAATATTGTCAGGTCCTGCCCACAACTGAGGACTGTGTAGGTTCTGTCATCTTCATCTAACCTCCCTACAGTGTTCTCCTGAAGAATGCTGCCGACTCTTGGGAACATACACAGTCCTCAGACCCATCTGCTTCTCTTTGCTTTCTCCTATATTTTCTCTTTTAGTGCTTTGGGCTTCCTTGTTCATAGTGTCGAGTTTCTGAGGCACATCATCTCTTAGACTGGTCCCATAGAGTCCTCAGACTTTGACCATCGTTCCCTGTCTGTTTCTAAGTAGGGAGCTGGGAAGAAGCAAAACCATGCACCCATCACATCACCTAGAAACTCCTCTTTATAAATGTGAAACATTGCTCTTGCAACCTGAGTGAAGCCCAAAGCCTTCTATGCATGGAATATCCTGCACTTTAGGATTCCATGGTGCCCTCTGTCTGTTTCCCTGTTTGCTCTCTGCCTCAGTGATCCCTCCCACACCAATCTCCCTGTTCCTTGGCTAGCTTACTTGACAGCCTCTGAATTGGTCAGGCCTACTGCTTCTTCTTATGCTGGTATTTTATTTTATTATTTTCTTTTTAAAAGGTTTGTTTATTGAGACAGGTCCTCTCTAAATAGCCCTGGCTATCCCCAAATTCACTATGTAGTCCAGGCTGGCCTCAGACTCACAGAGATCAGCCTGCCTTTGGCTCCCAAGTGCTGGGATTAAAGGCATGCATCATCATACCTGGCCTAAATATTTATTTTTGAATATTGGAGAGATGGCTTATTGGTTAAGAGTACTAGAATTGGACTTACTTATGGTTGTGAGCTGCTGTGTAGATGCTGGAAACCAAACCCGGATCCTTGGGAAGAGCAGCCAGTGCTCTTATCCTCTGACCTATCTCTGCAGCCCCTATAGCATATGCTTTTATTAATTTTTAAATTGCATATGTGTGTGTGTGTGTGTGTTTTGCCTGAATGCATGTTTCTGCACATATATTCAGTGCCTGTGGAGGCTAGAGGGGGGCATTTGGACCCCCTGTAACTGGAATCACAGGTGATTATGAGCCACCATGTTGGTGCTGGGAATTGAACCCAAGTCCTCTGGAAGTGCAGCTACTGTTCTTAACTGCTGAGCCATCTCTCCAGTGCTATCTTATTTTTTTTTTTATTTATTTATCTTTCTTTTCTCGTTTAAAATGTCACGCGTTCAAACAGAGGACTTCTCCATCGAGAATATATTCCCAATCGCACACTCTGACACAATTTTATTCTATTTTCACCACTGTACTTACCATTGCTGGATATTATTTGTTTGTTTATCAGGTCCCCTTAAGACAGACGATGTAACGTAAAGAATCTTGCTATCTTCTTAGTTCCTGGCACTGAAGAGATGATAAATGTGTGTTTGTAGATTGATGGGTTAAGTGAATGGAGAGCGAAAAACCAGTGCAGGTTCCCCGCCTGTTGAGCTGCCATGATGATCACTACACTGCTTTCTCTTGTAGACCTCAGTTTACTAAAAGCCATTCTTCCACTAACATTCTTCGAAGTAGTAAATCTGTGCCATTCAAAAGGAAAATGCCCTGGGGCCTTCTTAAAACCAGAGTCACAAACGCTCCAACACAAAAGTACTGCACATAAAGTGCAATAAAGGATAGCTGAAAAAAATTAAGTGACCTTTCAATGTTTCCTTGAAAATCGAACTAAAATCATTCTAAAGCCATTGAAATAAATCCAGCCACTAAACTAACTGCTACCCTACATTACACAAGGTTTTTATTTTCACTGGGTTCTCAGTATCCCTCTGATGCCTGCTGCTTTGGCACACAGCAGAGTCCAGCTTAATTTGAATACTTGCTTGTTAGCCTGGAATAGGAAAGACAGGTTGCCCTCAGTGGGTTAAATCTGATTTCACTTTGTTGCCCTGGAACTATATTAACACAGGTGTTGTCTTCCGGGAGAGCCCAGCATCTTGGTGGAACAGGTTTTCTGCCGTCCAGTCCTTCTCCTTCTTATCTGTTTGGCAAGGGTGTTTCCTAACACCTGTGTGCAGGACCTTCTCCCCTAGGCTGGGGCTCTTCCTCACTCCCTTACAGTCTCTCTGGTTGGAGGTCATTAGATCATCTCTGTCCTCCTGTCTTCAGTACTCCTCCAGTCTGGACAGTAGTAGGACCAGCAAGCTCCTCAGCTTCCTATGAACTAAAATGCTGCTTCCTTGTTCCCATGATACTCTTTACTGCTGAGCAACTTTCCACGCACTTTTAGGCTCAGTGGTTAAGAGCTCTTCCAGAGGATCCAGGTTTGGTTCTCACATAACACCCAAATTGCAGCTTCCAACCATCTATGCCTCCAATTCCAGCGGCTCCAATGTCCTCTTCTGGCTTCCTAACGTACTAGGCAGGCAAATGGTACACAGAAAACCCAGGCACGTAAAAAACAAATCTTAAAACGCTATTTACATATAGAATATGGTGCCACAGATTGGGGTGTCCCCAAATCGGTGAAAATCAACCCTTTATTCTTTTACTTATTTCCAGGTTATGATTTTTTTCTCCAATATGTGCATCTCTATTAGATGTATTCACTTATTTGCTATAGGTAACACAATATGCAGAGGAAATACTGCCCCACTCACTACTGGGCAGCAGCTATTGGCTTCGTGTTAGTGTTCAGGGTTGTTTCCACTAGGACAGTGGTTCTCAACCTGTGGGCCATGGCCCCTTTGGGGATTGAATGACCTTTTTACAGGGATTGCCTAATGCCATCTTCATATCAGATATTTTCATTACAATTTATAACAATAGCAAAATCACAGTTATGAAGTAGCAATGAAAACAATTTTATGGTTGGGGGTCACCACAATATGAGAACAATATGAAAGGGTCACAGCATTAGACAGGTTGAGAACCAGTGTTCTAAAAAGAATACTCTAGAACTGTGTTGGAGATTGTGGTATTTTTACATGCAAGCACTGTTGTATATTGACCTTATTTGATCCCCACCACACTCCTGCGGAGTAGGTGATCATAACCCCATCGTACCAGTGACAGAAAACAAGCCTCTGAGAAGTTAAGTAAAAGCATTATGCTATGACAGATCTCTGTCTAATCTCAAAATGTTTGCTATTCCTCCGTGTGTGTGTGTGTGTGTGTGTGTGTGTGTGATGTGTGTTGCATTGTTTATAAACGTGTGTGCATAACATTCTTCTTGGAGTGGTAGCAGCACTGTACAACAGAAATGAGTAATAACAGTGAATTGAAGCCACATGTATGGTTATATATTTCACTGTGGCCCCATTAAAAAATGCAACAGATGAACATAATTTTAATAATATATTTTATTAAGATGGCACATCACAGGGCTGGACAAATGGCTCAGTGGTTACGAGCCCTTCCTGCTCTTGTAGAGGACCCAGACTCAGTTCCCTGTACACATATGACAGCTTCCAACTATCTGCAACACCAGTTCCAGGAGCTCTGATGCTTCTTCTGATCTCTTCAAGCCACTGCATGCATGTGTCATGTGAACATACATCCAAGCACACGCAATACACAAAAAATAAAATCATTACTGAAAAAAAGGCATGTCATAAATATTACAATTTCAACATGTGACCAGTTTAAAAATTATGAATACTTCATTTGCTTTCTTTTTTTGGTACGATTCTTCAAAATTTGTTGCGCATTTTCTAAGTAGTTCTTTCAAGACTGCTTTTACCATTAGCAATGTGGGCATCACTTACCTTTGAATCTACATGTCTTTGCACACATGTGTTCACTTACGTATAAAACACATTCCCATCTATGGAATATTGAAAAACAGAATGCCTACTTATTTTTAATTTGTTTGCGTGTGCGTAAGCACGTGCATGTAACAGAGCACTGTGAAGGCTAGAGGACACCATCAGGTGTCAGTCCTCACCTTCTGCCTCAGTGGAGGCGGAGTCACTATTGTTCACTGATATGTAGGCCAGGGTAGTTGGCCTAAAACTTCCTGGGATGCTACTGTCTCTACCTTTCATCCCACTGTAGGTGTGCTGAGATTATAGACACAGCCTACTGAGTTCAGCGTCCTGTGTATTGTTAGGGTCTAAACTCAGGTCCACATACTTGTGCCCAAGTTCTTTACCGACTGAACCTGCTCCCCAACACCAGGAATGCTTATATTTTCCGAGGTTTGACTAATTGCCCTCTGGAGATGTGGTTCCCATTCACATTTTATCGAGAGTGACCTTTTCCCCAAAGCAGCCTGTAAACACTGTTGTTTTTGTTCCTGTAAGGGAGAGAGTTCTCAATTTTCACCATGGTTTGAGCATCCTCTGTCCACTCTCAATCGTATGAGAATGTGGATCCTACCTAGTCTTCATGGAAGTGGCGCTACTTCTGTTCTACATGCCCTCGTGTCTCACCGTGATGGAAGGTTCTCAGGGCAGGAGTAAGTTCTTATTAATACATCCTTCCCTGGACACTAGAACTCCCTTTGCACACAATAAAGAATTGTTATGCCTTTTACCAGCTAGTAAGTAAATTATTTGCTCTTGCTTGAATTATCTATGTAATCTTATACTTGCGTTATTCATTTAGCAATTAAGCAACCCCAGTCATGATCATGGAGACTCTGATGTATGGGATTACACATTTTGGTTGCTGGCTGAGAACAACGAGGCATTCTATTTGAAACATACAGGATGGAAAGAGTCCATTGTTCAACTTATCTCTAGTCTCCAAAGCAGTTGTTTCTTCAGATGTAAATTAGAATCCTAGGTTGGTCACAGTACGTACAGTTGCACGAGGCCCCGTGTGTGTTCATCTGCTTCTATCTGCCGTTCTCTCTGGTTTGTCATCTTGCAGCAGAGCAGCAGATTGTAGTCTGTAGCCTTGGACATCCGGCTTCTTAGATCGTTAGGCCAACATGACACCATCACTTAGATTTGAGAACGTTGAAAATGTGATTTGAGAATGGATTTGAACAGAGTGTGTGCTGGGTCAGGAGACCGTACAGCATTTCCCAGCACATTGGGGTCCCCGGAGAGGATGACAAGCAGTCCATTTTAGAAACACGATCCTGTATCTTTCTCATCTGCACGCATATGGAGGGTTTTGAAAAGCCCAGAAGTAGAGGAAATTGCCTGATTCTAGTGTTTCTCAAATTGACTTGGCCACGGAGACTATTTTTTTTTTCTGTTAATACCCATCAATATTGAATTATCAGCTTTGCTAAAAAAAACTGGAGAGAAACGGGGAGTGATTGTTCTGTTTTCTATTTTGTACCAGAAGGGGTAAATTGAATGGGTTTATAAATAGTTATCATGCATATATACATTTTAAATTTCTGTCATAGAGTCTGCAAAGGAGAGGGTAATCTGTAGTTACAGACTTGATTGTTGATATTTAGACAAAGACAGATGGTACAATGGAAAGTTTTTATTTAGTGATCGCCTCTTTTTTTAAAAACAAACTACGAACTACATCCTAGGACTCACCAGAGGACTATCGTGAGACTTTAGAAATATGTTTAAGCCAAGGTACTGGTATTTGACAAAAGCGATGATTTAAAAAGAAATAAATTCAGCCGTTAATTCTCCAAAGTTAAAATACTTTTGATAGATGAAATCTTCCCAGAGTGGTGTATGTAAAGCTTCCGTCTCATTACTAAAGCTACCAGCTGCTGACTGCACGTGCGCGTGTTTTAAACTGTAGATGTTTATTCCATGGACACTGTGAGCTTCTTAGTGACCCTCTCCAGTGTGTCTAGCTGGCTCATATACTCATCTTGCTTCCTCCTTTTCTCACTCTCCCCTCTCTCTGCTCTGTAAAACCACCCACTAGGCTGGCAATTAGAGGCTGGGCACAGATGCATCCCTTAATTTAATTTCACATTCCGTCATTTGCAACATGACCCAGTGTGTGGTGCTTTTGGCCTTTAGAGTGCTGGGAAATCAATATGCTAATTTCCCTCCATCTTCCCAAATCATCTCTGAGAGAGTGAGCAACTCCTGAGATACAAGAAACACAGGCTGGAGGTGGGGTGACTGCAAAAGACATGGGCCCCAATACCAAAATTATTCTGTCCTGCCCCCACTGTGGTAATGACCCGAGCTTTAAAGTGTATCTATAAATTAACCATTGGGAACTCCGATCACTTTTCTCCTGATGAAAATGTTGCTTCTGGCCGTGAGGATTCCAAGCAGCCCTGAAGCCCCACGCATCCCTAGTGCAAAATATGTTGCAGCTAATGCTAGAGCTGCACAGATGCAAGTGTGCTTCCAGTTTCTCCTGCGTGCTCCTGGCAGGGCAGTCCCATTGTCGATCCGCTGGCTGTATTCCTTGTCCTCATCTTCATCGTGTTGCTGGTCTGAATTTAGTTTACACTAAATTTAGTTCGTTAAACTAAATTCAGTGAAATCTCCAAGGATGTTCCTACCTCAAAGCTTACAAGGTTTGGGCCACACTGACCCACAGTCTTGCTCAATGAAAATGTTTTGTGTTGATGAAAGATCATCCCTGTTTTATGTCAAGCTTTTGGGTTTTGCTCCTTGGTCATGTAGGGGAAGTGCTTCATGAATCTTTGTTTACTGGTGATTCAGAATGATTCTCTTAACCTCACTGTATGACCTTCATCAACGTGAAGCTGGTTTTGTTACTGTATCTTTATACAAACTGTGCATAGAAGACTAGGCAGCAGCCTTAAAAGATTCAGTTTTCACAGCATGCTTATGGGTGAACATTTTTACCCCCGTGGAGCCTCCCTCCAGCCTCCAGCCTCCTTCCAGCCTCCCTCCAACCTTGGAAATGGACTGGGTGGGTGAATGTGGCCTGTGTTTATGTGGCTGATGAGAAAGAAACTGTGAGTCCACTTCTTGATCTCACAAGTCTGTAGACAGTGACCCAGTGCCACTTTTTAACCGCACACCTCTGTCCTTTGTCTATTACATGACAATATTTCACTGAATTTGTTCTCAAATATACTGTTCCCTACTTCTTAAGCTTTTATAGACGTTCATTTATTCTCCTCTCTAGACACCATTCAGTTTTCCATGACTGTGCAGAGATTAGCTACAGTAATTCTTAGATCCCATTTCTATGTTTTGTATTTTCTAATGTGAGCCATTTGTGGCTGAATACTTGTGCATATTTAAACCAAAGCACTACAAGTTTTCATACACATCTTTCTCCTCTTACATGCTCCTGATAGCAAAAATGAATACAAAAGAGGAGTTCAATACTTTGGTTTGCATCTAATATATACACATGTAACATTAGAGCATTTGAAATCGCCCAAACGAAAGCAGTGATTTGATTTCTATTTTGGGTCTTGCTAGACCAGACAGACCTACTATAAACAACCTGAGCTTGAAACATCGCCCTGACCTGAGGTAAATCAAGTGTCATCTGAGTGCTTCCTCTCATCCTTCTTTTCTTCTCTTTGGTAACACAGCAGCAGCTGACTTTCTTTGGAAGCCCTTTGCCTCCCTGCTCCGGGAAGTCCTGCATCCCAGCAGCATGCTCAGGAGGGACTCCTGACCTCATGTGTCTCCCCTCTAATGGGCTGAACTATGACAACTAACATGTTCACAGGCC
Source organism: Cricetomys ansorgei (assembly GCA_026225945.1). NCBI lineage: Eukaryota > Metazoa > Chordata > Mammalia > Rodentia > Nesomyidae > Cricetomys > Cricetomys ansorgei. The sequence continues at coordinate 2,400,089 of JAMJFZ010004059.1, forward strand.
TGACTTGGGTCCTCAGTGGCTTCAAGACTCCCGAATGGAAACAGTTCTTCCCCTCCCACTTCTCAGATACTTTCTCACAAGGGCCTTACCATTGAGCAGCTCTGTGTTTTCCCAGAGGTGCTTAAGGAAGGAGTGTTTCTTCTGTCTCCGGTCCCAGTGCTCTGTAGTAACCAGAGGGCAATGAGCACTAGTGAACTCAGTATCAGGCATCCTTCTGATATGATGCCTTTTTTCATTTGGAGTCCAAGATTCTAAGATTTTGACCAAGCCTTCACAGAGCCAAAGGCTTTCTACTTGCTACCTATTAGTCCTCGGTTTCTCATCCCTCTGTTACATATTTTCACTGGTCCCGCTGAGGCTGAAGCTTGACACCTCCAAGACTCTCTGCCTCTTAGACTCCCATCAAGCTAATACCTTTGAAGACATTTTCAGCAGTACTCTGATTTATTCAAGGTTTTAACCCTCCGTTAGGGTTATGCTTTAGTATTCTTTCTTAGTATGTGGGGTTTTTTTCTACGTTCATAAATTTTGATTTAAGATCTAAGTCCACTGAGGAGCGCTCTGCTTGGCTGTACTTTGTGGAAAGTCAAACAAGCTCAGAATGCCAGCTACGGGTTCCATCATCTCTGAGTTAGGCTGATGTTTTAGCTCTGTCGTCCATGAACCTCACTGAGCTTCAGTTCTCTCATAAAGTGGGCGAGGTGCATATCTCCTGCGGCTGTTGGAAGAGAAGGGGGAAACCAAGTCCGACATCCGCAGTGTCTCTCAGAGACGTGTTCTCAGCAGGCCTTGGTGCGCTGTTTATCAGCACTGTCATTGCCACAGTGTTTGTCATTCTGAACCAACTTTGAGTGCTTTCAAGTCTTTCATAAGTGACTTATATATGCGGGTTCTAGGAACTAGAAAGCTCTCCCATAAACCATGGCATGTGTAACAGGGCCCTAGAATTTTGCCTCTATATTAACTCTTTAAACCGTTTAACTATTTAAAATCTAGGCCAGTTATATAACAGCGTATCTGAATGAGCTTAGGAACTTGTTGGTTCTTTGACTCTCCTTTTGCACTGGGATTGGCCCAAAGTAAAATATCTCCAAATCTCTTTGGAACAAAATGAACCTCAAATTTAGCTTAACTATCACACACATCCCATAGATCTGTAGCAATAAGCAGTGTATATGTCTTATTTTATGATAAATGCAAGGCCTTGATATTGGTTAGTATTTGTTTTTTATCTAACAAGTGCTATCTTTATGTGTATATGCAGGATCTTGGATATTTATGGCTCAGAATATACCTTTAAATATAGTTGAAACTTAATGGTGCATTTTATTATTATATTAAACTTGAGTATTAGGAAAAATGTAATAATGATAAGAAAAGGAGCATCATTAAAGGTGGACTTCCTTTACATAAGCATTATTTGTATTTTACCCAGGGTGTTAGGATTCCAAATGATGATATGTGGCTACAGGTCTGTATCTTTAGCATGTCTGTGAAATGTACGAATTGGGATTTAGACCAACTGGTAAGTTTTTACTTAAGATTTGACAAAAATAAATAAATCGAATATCAAGACATTCACTGTACTTTGCAGCCCATGCTGGTGCCGTGATGTGGTAGGCATACATACCTTGCTTTATTTGTAAATATGAAAGGGAGATGGACTGGAGAGATGGCTTGGTGGCTAAGAGCGCTGAATACTCTTGCACAGGACCTGAGTTTGGTTCCCAGGACTTATGTCCTGGCTCAAACTCTATCTCCACTTCCAGGGGGTCTAATGTCCTCTTCTAGCCTTCACCAGCACTACACGCACATGGTGCAAGCATACATGCAGGAGAAGTGTACACACACAAACACACACACGCACACATACACTTTTAATATAAATGTCCAACAAGTTTAAGCTGAGAATGGTGGTGCATACCTTTAGAAAGAAGAAAAAGAAAGAAAAAAGGAAGGAAGGAAGAAAGAGAGGGGAGAGAGAGGGAGGAGGGAGAATCCCAGGACACTTTCATAGAGTCACAGCAGTGGCAGCCCTGTGTTTCCAGCTCACACTCACAGTGAATCACACTCTCTTGCCACAGACTCTTAAATTTTTGACACTGAACCACAACTCCAGACTTTGAAAAATGACAGAACCCCAGGATTCCCTTTCCTAATGTTTCACTGGTTACTTGTTTCCTAATTTATTATATTCTTTAGTGTTGGCTGAATGTGTACTAAGTAATAGTGAGACAAAAGCCTACATTTACGGAAGACTTGTGTTATGGACACTGAGCTGAGTGTTTGTCTGCCTGAGTTTATTCCCACGAGTTGGGAATTCTCATTATCCACACTCTGTAAGTGAGGAAATAGAGGCACAGGTGACTACATAATTTCCCCCAAAGCTACCAGCTGGTGAGTAGCATAATTGGGGTGCAATTTCATATTTGAATAGCTCCTACCCATCCTTCAAGGCAATTACCAGTGTCATCTTAAAATTACAAGCAAATTAAATGTTTTATCATTAATTTTCCATTTGTTAAACCCAAGTGCAAGCAAGGTAAAATGTGAAAGGAAACATTCTCTTCTATTTCTCTTGGTGGGCCCAGACATGGGAGCTGGAACAGCCCCAAAATGTGTAAAATAATATTTTGTAGAGAACCACCTACTGTGTGCTACAGTGAACTCTCTAGAAAGGGAGATGTATTTGCACAGTACTACAGATAATAAAGGTTGAGCGATCCATTCACTGGAGACTTCACAACTGAATGCTGTCTGAAAATGCCACCTGCAAACTTGAGCTCTGGCCCAAAGAATAATGTACTGAAGTGAATTTAGACTTCACTTCTTAGGTAGAGGTGCCTTTACCTCTTATGCCTGAATCATTTTGGTTAGTAGAGAGGAGAACTATCAGAAGCACAAAGAAAGCGGAGGCAGAGCCACAATTCTCATACTTTTGAGAGCAGAATTATGGGGTAGAGAACAAACAGGATACCCTCATTTGTCATGATTCTTACCTGGTACATCTGAAATACTCAGAGTCTGCACTACAGGCATGGTATGGGATCTGGATGGCAGTGACTCAAGGAACACATCTTCCGAATGACCAAAGTAAAAGAGCGTTTTCGGTTGGAGAATCATTTCTTTTGCCAAACACGTCTGATGTAGATCATGATCCTGTGTGATTCCTATTGGCTCCTATACAGTCTCAGCATCACCCAGGAGCTTATTAGCAATGGCAGTCCAAACCTACTGAGTCAGAAACAGGGGCTGGGGCCCAGCAAACTTCCCTTAATGGAGGGCTCTGTGTGATTCTCACGCCTCACTGTGCAGTTGTAGCATTCCACATCATTGGCTTCTCAAAAGTGACAGCATATTGGGATTACCTGGGCAGTCTGAAAACTAGGTCACCTACTCAGAGATTCTGAATTGGTAGGCTTGGAATAGGGCTCAATAGAGTAATATTTTTTAAAGGTTTCCAAATATCTCAAATGTGCAGCAAAATTTGGGAACCACTGTTCTTATATGTCAGGCTACCAGTTTTTTTTTAGATAATAAAAATTGAGTGTTGCATATGTGTGTGTAAATCACTCCTCAAGTTTGCAGTTGGTGTTTTGTATTGTGAGTTATCTGAGCGTTTTGGCACTCTGTCATGCACAGATAAACTTTGATGCGAGCATTCTTCCCCGGCTCTAACAGTGAAATGGCCTGTGTAAAGCATGGAAGAAATGCTACATATAATATAAGCATTCTAGCCCACGGTTTTATTTTCCACAGTGTGCTTTCATTTATTAACTTGTGAATGGAAATGAACTTCTGTCAAGCCACTGGGAATGTCAGAGGAGGTTGAAAGGAGAGCACACTCTTAGGGCTTTCCCTCTCTAGACCTGTTGGCCAGACCACTGGGCCACATAAACCCTTTCATCATTAGCTTCTGAAGTTCCCTCAGATTCACCTTCCTCTGTGCTCATTTCTAGTCCTTACTGCCATGGCAGGAAGCTGTTGACAAGGTAGCAGGACACAGTCTATATGATCTGAAGCATCTCTAGCTCTATGTGGCTGGCTGCATGTGAACATGCATTAGTAGATAAGTACCCCAGTAGTTGTCAGTAATCTTTTTAAAAAAGGTAAACTGAGGCAGAGGGTGTCTGCTAAACTAGGATTACATAAAATATTGACTTCAATGATGTTCATCAGAAATCTTGAAGTTTGCAAATGGTATTTCCTAAGGGAAGACACCTTACTTGGCTTCTCCGTGCTGTTCCCCTAGTCACAACAATATTAACCTACTGCCCCACCTCTACCTCCAATAAAGTATATAGCAAAGAGACCATTTAATCAGTGACATTGGTGGTATAGTTCTGTGACTCTGGCTTTTCTCAAAGTCCTTCTTCAAGGACATACAGGTTATTACTCACTGCTGAAGCGAATTGATCCTACCTTTTATGGGCCTGCAGGGTACGGGGGCAACAGGATGTGTCTGATTCTTAGCCTTCCCCTCTTCCTGTGATGCAGGCTGTGGTTGGAACAAGGCACCTCAACATTGTTCAAAAAGGAGAAAATCTGGGCTGTTATCTCATTATAAAGCATTAACTCACTCTGGCACGCAAACATGTATGTTCTGTGTCCTCTTGACAAAGCTGAGAAGAGGCAAGCTGACAGGCAGGGCCACTTCATCTCAATTGGCTCATGTCGAACTTATTTGCTTGTCTTTTGCTCCAGTGGTTATGTAATTTTCTCTGGTGTTAGTTGCAGTTTTTCAGCCTACAGTGAGAAATCACGCCTGGTAGCCTATTAATCCTGTCAAAGGTCAGTTATAATGATTAAAGCTGCTTTTACACACAGAGCTGGCTGCATGCTGGGTAGGCAGTCATGGTGATGTAAGGCAGTCTTCAGCTTTTGCTATCTAATTAGATGTATCAGAACACTCCAATGTCTTTAATCCTGCCCCAAACCTTCCTGTTGAAATAACTCTTTAAACATCTCAGCAGAGAGGGTACAAATAAAGAAAGCATTCTCTCTCTCTCTCTCTCTCTCTCTTTCTTTTATTCACTGATTCTAAGACACTTCTAATTCTCTCTTTCTCTTGTAACTTGGAGAGTTTCTTGATATACTTTGTTTATGTGAAGTACTTTTTTAGAAAAAAATGTGAAATTTAAAATTAATTTTGGTGGACAGAAGTATTTCAAGAGCTGGGGAGATGACTCAGTCAGTACTCAGGTAAAAAGCCTGGGCGTGGTGACATGTATCTGTAATTAAAGGGAAAGAAAATGTGGTGTGATAACTGTGATCATTTCTGGAATACCAGCCATCTTCTTGAAAGAGAGGCCCTGTGTATCGACTGATAAAACCTTGATGTGATTTATGCCTAATCCAGATGAATGTAGGAATCGAGACTGGTCATTTCTTATCCCACAGAGGATGTTTGACGTCTGCACCCAAAAAAGCTCAGCTACTTGCTGGTTTGTGCATGAAATTCAATACTTAAAGCTTCACCCTGCTGTACTATATATGTACATTTGATGATATTGTTTGTTTTCAAGTTGTCAACATTTACCTCTGAGTGGGAGAAGCAAGTCTACAGCCATATAACCCTAAATGCACCTGATCTTTGACTGTGGACAAGCTGCTTTGTTTTACATTTGGGTCCCATATCCAAGACAGCCCATTATGTATATGCAACTTTTCCAAAATCTACAAAGTTCAGGCTTCATGGTCACACAGATAGGAAATTCTCAACCTTTAGTGGAACAATTTTGAGTGTTCTGTGAGTTCTGAAGAGTAAGTCTTCTGTGGACCATTCATCTAAGCTTTGGGCTAACTTCATGTTCCTCAGTGTCCCCTCCCACGTCCTGTTGCCCTCATCTCTCTCCTCCTGCCTATTCCAAACCAGTGTCTGTTTCTTTCATTGAAACAGAATGAGGATACTGTGTTTTCACACTGCGTCCAGAAGGAACCCCAGGAACATCCTACTCACCGTAAGTTTCACAAGTAGTATGCCCTCTGTGTTCTCGCTTGGGCAACTCATTAGTAGAGAAGCCAGATGGAAATGCTGAGGAGGCTGAAGCTGGCCAACAGGGATGAAGAGTAGATGAGTCAGCTTTCCAGTGAGGACAGGCCTCCTCCATCCCTCTGAAGGGAAGTCTGCATGTGATACCAAAATAAGACTCAAGCCACTGCTCTAGACATTTTCATTTGGATGGTATTGCTAGAGAAGATCCAGGGCGCTCAGGAGAAACCATTTTTAGTTTGTCAGCACCAAGGATCCGCCATTCATAAAACGCTGAAAGTGTCCATCTAGAAACAAATCCATCCAAGAAGGAGCTTTGTCTTAAATGACTCAAATCTTTTTTTATTAATTTCACATGTGATTGAGCCTATGAAACGTCACCACCAAACAGATGAACAGGCTGTGACCACGAGCATGTCTGGTCAGTAAGGAAGACCAAATAGATGTGATTTCACTGAAGGTGACATTAGTGAGCTAAAGCAGCGAGTGGTTTCTATTCTTCTGCCTACACAGACTGAAATTTCAAGAAGGTAACAACTATGAGAACAAGGTGTTATAAGAGTTATAGACATCAGTTCACATAAACCCTTTAAAATATTTCTGAAACACAGGCAACAGAATAAGCCTTGGCTGGTGTCAGTAATGTTGTTGTTGGTACAGTTCTCATACTATATTAGCTACTTTCCATCTCTGAGGTAGCAGTGCTTTCAGCAGATGAAGCAGGGGAGTGCAGGCTTTGAGCAGTCTGGTGATATCATTTGTGCCTCCTTACACTTTATTCCAATAGAAGAAGAGAATAAGAAAAAGGAAAGAAAATTTAAATTCTTTTTATCACCCCTCACTCTTTGAATAGCCCTAAAATTTACCAGGTTTTACTAATAGTTTCCTAAAATTTATCCATGACCAGAACATTACAGATGGGACATTCATAATTGTCACCTATCGATTTATTCTCAACTACGGTGAACTTCTTGCTACAGAATAAAGAGCGCCACTGAAAAGTTGGGGTTAAGTTTTGGTCAATGAGTTAGCACCAAAAAAGTAGTAATTGTTAGGAACATGGTTCTGTTATTTATGTTTCCCTTGAGTTACCTTGAGGTCAGAGTTGGCTGATTAGAGTGTGGCAGAATTATAACCAAGCCATACTAAGGGTATTAATTAATCATAGGATGGAGTAAGCCTAGAGCCAAAATAATGGAATTCCTGCTTCTTATATCTTCTATTTTAAGACAGAGTTTATCTGATTTATTGGCCAATGATCAGGCTCTGATGTTTACTTGTTTATTTATTTGCCCAGTTTCTCCATGGCCAGAAACACAAATGGAGCCTATTGTCCCAAATGTTGTTTCTATCCATTGTAGTTTTAGACAGCCATGTGACCTCTCTGTGTGTTCCACACCATCTTATCTTTCTCCTTCCCAGCTGCACATTTTTCTTGGCACGCTGGGTAATAGTTGGGGGATTCTGATATCCTGCATCTGTCCCTGGGCAGGCTGTGTTTGCCTTGTTAGGCAATGCAGGAGCTTGCCCCACTACTTTGTAATTTGTGTCACTTGAATCCAAGTGGGAAGACTTTAAAAGAAATTTCAGAGAAAAATATAAAACAAACCCTTTGAAAAATGTGAGAACATAATACATGCTTAGCAGACAGCATTGTCATTGGTGATTTGTATATAATTATTACTCGGTTTTAGGTGGCACTTACGTTCTTTGTCCAGGATGGGAAGATTCATTTGTATACATCATCATTATCCCTCCTGACATGTGCTTTGGTGACATTAATCAGTGCTTTATTTCCTGCTTCAATAATGATAGGGTTGTCTTCTGTGGCTTTATTATGGGGTGTGTGTGTGTGTGTGTGTGTGTGTGTGTGTGTGTGTGTTGCCTCTCAGTGGTCGTCCTCCAGTACAAAAAAAAAAATACCTCATGCAGGGATAAACTCCCAAATAGCTGACATTTAACAGTCATGCAGGCATACATCTAGTTTTCTTCCTCTTCATTCTCTTTGCTTGTCAAGCTGGGTCCTGGGGAATTATCGACTGTGGTCAGAGTGATGGCTTTGTCGTTGGACAACCAAAAACATATCTGAGACAGAGCTGGTTTCTAAAGACTAGATAGCTTGCACAGAGGTAGGCTAGATGGAGCATCAATTCAAGCCTGCAAATGACTAGCTGATTGGAAGGAAGCCTGAAAAGAAAATGTGAATTGCCAGGCTAATCTGGAGGAGTGCCAGCAGTTGAAGTTGTAGTCAGAGGCCTTCACAGTCCAAAGGTTGTGTTTTAAACCTGATGGTAGGGGAAAAAATGAAGAGTCCCAAGTCCCACTCTGAGGACAGCAGGAATTGACTCAGGGATCTAACGATACCATTGTAAAGCTACAACTGAAGAGAAAAAAAAGAATCCCACATTACATTTGTTTACATTTTTGTTGTAGTAAAGCAAACTGTGTGGACATGGTTCTAACAAACAGATCAAGAATCTGATGACCAGAGGCTCTTCTCTGCCTCACTTCCATAGGCTCTAGTAACAGCCTCATGTACAAAATTCATTAAAGACAAGAAATCATAAACTGAGATCGACCAGTATTGTTTATTAATTTGTGAGATGTTTTAATAAATCTGGTCCCCGGGGCAGAATCAATCAATGTAACCACTGCATCCTGTCTATGTTCCTGTAAAGACATTTGACACATTGCTATGCAGCTGTGTGTTTTCATGCCTGACTCTTCCAAATGAATGTGTTTCTGAAGGGAGAAGGGAGATTGCCCCCTTTCTCTTCTGTATCCCATGGTGATGAGCCTGATGCTGCTGGTGTTTGGAGATTCAGATTCCACCAAAGGTTACATCTATTTTTTAAAGGATTTAAATCGATGTTTAGTCACAACTGCAAGTTGTATAGCGTATATTGTGAGATTAACAGTATGAGGAGAGCAGGAAGCGATGCAGAACAGGTATTAGGAAAATGAAAACTGCCAGCCGACTTCAGCACAGAAGCCCTTTATCCTTCCCATTCTCAGCCTCCTCTGCTCAGAGGGAAATAAAAACATTGACACAGTAGACAGGAAGCTGCTTCCAGTTCTTGCCAATTGCCTACATCCTCAAATCTCTTTGTTGAGCATTAGGCTGTAACACTTAAATAATGCTCATACTTAAATATGTACGTATCTAACTCATATATATAACCAGTAAAGAACCAGAACCGGAACACGGAGACATAGTTTTGCTACTTTTGTTCATTATGTGTCAGTTAATGAGTTAAGTGTTAGGCACATACATACTCTAAATGTTTTCTAACAACCCTGTAGGGGAGGCAGTGTGTCCCCATTGTATAGGTGAAGAACTGAAGCACAGAGAGATAAACTAAGCTGCATGTACACTGTCTTAAAACTAGGATGCTGGAGAGACAGGATTTGATACAGGCAGTTTATCCTTCTAGATGGGACTAGATTTGTAGCCACGAGATTCCTTCAAAATGCAGCGTGTTCATACTACAAGACTTTGAGATGTCTCTCTTGGAGTCTCTGTATACATCAAAGCACAATTAATGAAACCTTCTACTTTTAATACCCGAGATAAAAGGCAAATGGAACCATGAACCAGAGAAGCCTTTGAGGAATAAGGTAGTGTGTGGCAGGTCCAATTTAATATGTAGGAGAAGCCCAATCCCAGCGGGGAAGGCAAAGAAGATAAAAAGACCGCTGTGGAAGCCGGAGCTTTGGGGAAGGGTTCTGAAAAATTTGGTAAGCCTTGGGGATGAGGCAGCGGGAGCTTCATTCTAGCTACAAGAAAATATCAAAAGAGAGAAGACAGGGCAAAGAGCTGAATGGAGGAGCCTCCGGCAAGGACGGATTCAGATGGGAGAGAAGGATGCATGTGCTTATTGAGAAGACAGAGAATCCGTGGCGCTTGTTGTGTAGACAGATGACGTGAGATTAAGAAACCACTGTCTGTCACGGTGCTTAGGATGGAGGAAAGACTGAGGGTAAGTATGGCTTTGTCTCAGAGCTGTCAAGTGGGAGGGCACGGGGTGGACATGCCTGAGCATAAACGACTGCTGGTGCTCATGAAGCACAAACACAAGCAGGATCTTAACACGTTAGTTGAGGGGGCATAGATTAATGAATGTGAAGAAGCTGAATAGGCACGCCAAGACATTCTACACTGAATGCTAATTTTAGGGTTCTAGGGAGCTCAGTGCTTTCATTAGTTAGCTCTCCCGTCTATATCCAAAGGATACACAGGCTACTTTGGGTGGAAACAAAGATGCTCCCTCTGAGGGCTGAGCTTAAACACTGAAATAAGTCACAGGTCAAACTCAAATATGTGGACAGTTCCTGCTGTGTAAGGCAGTGTGACACACTCGCCTGAGCAGCACTTGACGCAGGAGGGAGACCTAGTGTAGTGTCAAAGAAGATGACTGCTGTCAACAGGGAGAGAACCAAGGACAAGCAGACAGCACATTTAGTGCAGGAGGGTGACAGGACTTGGGCATCTCAAACCTTGGAGAAGGGTTCTGAAGAATTGAAAGTGAATATGCATTTTAAAGCCAAATAAACTTCACAATGCCCTTCAGATTTTAGGAGCATTTCTTATTTTATATTCTCAAACTAAATTCATTTCCCAAATATGGATTATGTTTCCATAGATTTCATAAATTTTGAGGTTTATCCCTTTAATAAAATATGTCGGCAATTTTTATTTCCTTGCTCTATTTAGGGGAAATCATAGATAATTTTATGCATGAGTCTTTTTTATTTTATAGAATTGTTTTATGGGTTTAGCAGTAACTTATAAAGCAACTAAAACAGTTCCTGGCTCACAGGAAGACTCATATTTGTTTTTCTGTTTGTAGTAGTGATTTACAACACAACTGGCTAATCAGCAGGCTCTGAGGGCAAAGGCATAGGTTCAAACCTAACCAGATTCAGCCAAGTCCTTAATTGACTTTGATAACACTGTTGCTATCTTGTGATGTAAATGTGTATTTGTATGCAGGTGTATGTGTATGTGTATATAGGTAGATAAATGGATAGCAACAGAGACTTAACTGATTGCGATCAGGATTAAGTGGAAGAATGTATAGTGTCTGGCTCAGAAAGTGCAATGAAGGTTAGCTAACTACCTACACTTCTTTCACATGGCTACCACTGACATCTCTATCACCACCAGCACCATTTCTGACATTATTGAGGCTCTTATTTCTGGTTTATTGTCCACAAGAACTGTGGTATAAAAATGATACATCATTGATAAAGGAGTTTTATGAAATAAAACAGCTCTTAACTAGCTATAATATCCAAGTTTTATAGAATACTGGGTCCTAGCCAGAGTTTTTCTAGAGAATAGTTGAGGTAAGAAATGAAGTACTAATCATTTATTTGGCATTTACAAACTTGGGTTAATGAAGTAAGGAAAATAGGCAGCCACAAAAAGATAAGCACTGCATTACTTCACTTATGAACCCCGTGATCTACCTAAGGTAAATCAAGAACTTGCAATCAGCAAGTGGACCAGTAGTCACCAAGGATTTGGATGAAGAGATTGAGAAGTTGTGTTGTGGGCATGTAGTTTCAATTTTGCAAGATGTCCTAGAGATCTGATGCATAGCAATGCAAATCCATGTAACACCATTGAGTATGTAGTTGATAATGGTTGCTATGGAAAAGTATATTCCCTGTGTGTTTTACCACATTTGAAAACACGGGAAAGTAGAAAAGGAGGAAGCACCACAGTGTAAAGTGATAGTTCTGGGCCTGGTAGCTTTCACACCACCACCAAGGGGCGCAGCAAGCTACTTGGCAGCTGTATCCACTGGACATGTGGAACTCCACATGTCTGGTTCTCTAGGCAAGTTGAAACGAAGTGCCTGAGCAATGCCCGAAACAGGAGCTAGAACTCCGCCACATACACCCTAATTTCTCAGATCAGAGTTTGCCCATCTGGATTGAAATTTCTCTACCTTTCCAAGTTGCACTGGGCCTCTCGTGCTTTTACAAGGATGCCATTTCACACATCTGTGAGTAGAATGAGAATCCAGGAACTCCAGGGTAAGTAATAGGTCCAGCTCCCCAGCAGCAGCTGGGTGGGAAGATTCAGCACTCTTGCTGAAGGTGATGCTCTGCTGGAAACTTAGTACCCCCGTGGGAATCAGCACTGCCTAGGGAATAAGATTGCGTATAAGGGTAATATTCGGTAATTACTACTATTCCTCCTAGTGCTTGTGGAACCCTTGCTATTATGCTCAACCTTTCTTTATTAACAACATAAGGAGCACTTTGTTACGGCATACCTTACAAACTTCTGTACAGTTGATGAGCTAGGAGCAGACCGTGATTTTAAGATTTTTTTCCCACCTTGTTCTTTGCTTTGTTTGCCTTGGAAGGAGAAAAGAGTGAGTTTAAGCGACTTATCCCTAATGCAACTAGAGAGAGATGCAGTTTTAAAAGATTTAATTTCAACATTTGTTAAATGTTTTAAATTTGTTGTTAAATTTGTAAAAACATGTGTGTGTGTGTGTGTGTGTGTGTGTGTGTGTGTGTGTGTGTGTATACAACTTGCAGTGGTTGATTGTCTCCTTCCACCACGAGGGTCCCAGAGATTGAGCTCCAGTTGTCAGGCTAGGCAGTAGGTGCCTTTTATTTGCTGAGCCATCTCACTGGCCTGAGATTTCAATTTTTTAGCAAAGCATTAAAGGCGCATTTCTCATAAACCGTCCAAGTTCCAAATGTTAGCAGAGATCATACAGCAATGGGTCGTCGATGACTCCTGTCTTTGTGTGGTTTTTTTGTTTGTTGTTGCTGTTTGGGAAGAAGTCCTGGGAAAAAGATAGACTCAGTCTTCTTTTGTCCCACTTTTTTGTTGCTTTCTTTGAATGGAATCGTTAGTGTCTTTGGAAAATCAGATCAATGTTTCTTAGAAAAAAATAAGATGGAGTTTTGGAAAACATAAAATTTAGACTCGTTTGCCTCTTCAAAATAATTGCTTCTTTTTACATGTAGAGAAATGAAGATTCGATCATGCCTTCAGACCAAATGCATCCAACAGCCTATACATGAAAGGGCGTCAGAATGAGGCAGGCTGCCTCTGGAAAGGGAACCCCACCAAAACCCCAGATTCCTGGGGATATCTGAGCTTCCTATCCTTTACTGCATCCTATGCTGACTTCCCATTTCACAGTAGAAAGACGAGGCATTTTCAGCCACATTTTTGTTTGAGAATCAAGAGCATTCACATTAGTTAGTTTTACTTCTTCTGGAATAAAATTATGTAAGCCAGGGATGATAAAAAGACAGAAATTTAGGTGAAAATTATGCTCAGATAATATGACCCCAACCTGAATAGATAGTGTATTGATACTGTCTCACCTTGCTAACAGGTCCTAAGGCCTACACTCTTTACAAAATACATATCCTATCTATCTTTATTTAACAGGGCCTTCATCCACTCTTACTCTGGATGTACATGTATGATCATGTGCAAGTGCAGTTGCTCCCTTCCAGTTATAAGCCCCAGGAAACCCAGCAGCATGCCAACGCAGCTTGGGAGAGATGCGGACACATAATGCTTATGACTCCATGGGAGAGCATGGTTTTGTTTCAATTGGATATTGCTTCATTTTCAGTTTTATGTTCACATTTATCTTGCATATTCCCCTGCATGTTCCAGTTTGCTTTCTGTTGCTGTGATAGAGCAGTCTGACCAAAACCAACTTAAGGGAAGAAAGGGTGTATTTCATCTTACAGGTTATAGTTCACCATTGCGCAAAGTCGGGACAGGAACTCAAGCAGGATCTTAAAGCAGAAACAATGGGAACACTGCTTGCTGAGTTGCTTATTCTCATGCACAGGTAGCTAGCTTCTTCATAAAGCCTGAACCACCTGCTGAGGGAGTAGTGCCACCCACAGGGCTGGGAGGGGTCCTCCTACATCAGTTAGCAATCCAGAGAATCCCTTATAGACTCTCCCACACCCAGTCTGAGCAATCCTTCCATTTGAACTCCCCTTCCACATCACTCTAGGCCAGTGGTTCTTAACCTAGCTAATGCTACAATCCTCTAATATAGTTTCTCACCTTGTGGTGCCCCCCCCACCAACCATAAAATTATTTTTGTTGCTACTTCATAGCTGTAATTTTGCTACTGTTATGAATCATAATGTTAATACCTGATATGCAGATAGTCTTAGGCAAGCACTGTGAGAGGCATTGTGACCTCTCAAAGGGATTATGACCCACACGTTGTGCCATGCTAACTACGATATCCTCATTTAAAAAAAAATATTTGTGGCTACATTATTATTGAAAGGATATCAGATGCACACTTCCATAAGTTTAGTTTCTTTAGTCCAAAGGAAAAATACAGCTATCTTGAAAAAAATCACAATGGATCATAATTATTTACCGATAGATTGTTGCTTAAGTTCTAAGGGACTGTTAAGAGTCAGAGAGAAGATACATCAATGGTTGTTAGGTTGATGATGAACATTGCTAAGCATCAGCAAGCATTGAAAACAAACTGTGTTTATCCAAGGAAATACTGTTTAAGTATTACGTTCAAGTGCATTCAAGTGTAGGTTGAATATGTTATTTTATCCGGTACCAATAATTAAAAAGAAAAGGTTAAAAAAAAAAAAAAAGGTTTTCTCCTGAAATAAAATTCAGGCAAAAGCTTCCCATGCAATTAATACAGCTTTCTCAAGGAATGTCAATCATTTAAAAACTCTCAGTGTACATTCATTGGGTACCTACTGTGAGGCTAGGTGCTTAAGATTCACAGATGAAAATCATCTAATCTCAGAGAGCCCATAAGCTAGTAAATCATTCAAGCAGCAATAAATAATAAATATACATAATAATTGCCCTGGGAGCACAATGAAAAGGGTGATTAATTCTGCCTAAAGGGTAGAAAAGACTTTACTGAGGAGGAAACTTTGATCTATGGGTAAAGTGGATCTCCAGGATAAGTGGACATATTAGTTGTGGTAAATAATGCTAGCTGTTATGACCACAAACTCCAAAACTTCAACAGAACATCATTAATTTATTTCTCAGTCATGTCACATGCCAATAACCTAATCAGGTTAACAATGGTGGACTGTGACTCTGTTACAGGGTGTGTTGGGGACCCTGGATTCTCTGCTGTGGTGGTTTGAATGAAAGCTACTCCTCAAAGACTTATGGGTTTGAACACTTGATCCCTGCCTGTTGGTACTTTTGGGGGAGCCTGTGGAACATTTAGGAGGTAGAGATTACTGAAGGAAGGAAGTCCCTGGGGGCTAGATTTGAAGGTTTATAGCCTGACTCCACTTTCTGTTCTCTCTCTCTCTCTCTCTGCTTCCTGTGTGTGGATGAAAATTTGATTAGCCAGCTTCCTGCTCCTGTCCCTATGACTTCCTGCCTATTTCTCTGTCTTCCCTGCTCTTTTCCTTGTCTTTCTGCCATGACTGGACACTCATTCTGGAACTATAAGCCAAAATAAACCCTTTCTCTTTGAAGTCACTTTTTATCATGGTATTCTGTCACAGTAAAATAACTACCCGGCCCCCAAATTAATGCTAATTTTCCCTCTTCCAGATCCTTGGAATAAGCAATTTGCAGATGGAAGTTGTATAGGCAAGACCATGAAGTATAGCTCTCATCACTTTAACTGATGCTCTGTTTTCTGGGTCCCAGGCACGTGGCATATGAGATGGAAAAATGTATTTTAGTGCTAAAGTAGCTGAGGACAACAGAGGCTAGTTAATATACTTATCTTGCTATAGTGAAATTATTTTACATGGTAAAGTGGAGCCTGCCAGGAAAATGGATGGAAGGGAAGACCTTGAAAGAGACCAGGGAAGAATGGGTGGTTGCATTTTGGCTGCAGTGCACAGTGGGTAAGCGTGGGGGGTGGGTCAATGGGAAACAACACTAAAAACCTGTACCATGGTTAGATTATTAAACATTTTAAATATGTCACTGAAAATTTTCGAATGATATTAGTGTTCTAGTTTTCCACTGCCTTAGTATCACAAGTAAATATCATTGATTTCAGTGACAGAAGTTTGTTTTTGGAATGGACATTATATGTATACAAATCTGAAGTGATATGTTTTAATAATTCAGTTTTTTAAAAATTTAACTTTTTTTCAGTAAGATTACACTTTTCCTTGAAGATTAAGTCAGTTTTGCACATCATATAACTTCCTTACATTTTTCTTAAACACTGAAATACAAATGTACTCAGTATTTAATTAACAGCTAATAGTGAATGACCGCATGAATGGCTTTTAAGTGGGTAGAAGAGAGCAATGCCCTAACCCATGATACCATTTCTAAACAATTCAGTTCATTCTGACTGGCAAATAAAGAAATCTGCATTACAGTATTGTGTTTCATAATAAATTGTATATATGTACACATATGTACATATATATGCATGTATACACAAATGCATACAAATACACAAGATTTTGAGTTGAACGTTATAGCGCAAATGAGTTTTTTTAAGATTTGTTTTTATTTATGTGAGAGGAAGGTACACATGTGCATACCATGTGTATGTGGGTCCCCACGGGGACCAGAAGTTGGTGTCAGCTTCCCTGAACTGGAGGCATTATGTTGTTGTGAGCTGCACAGCATGGATGCTGGGAACCAAACACTTTCCTCTTTAAGAGCAGTAAGTGTTCTTCATTGCTTCATCTCTCCAGTCCCTGTAACCATGTGCTTTTTATTTCAGTTCTCAGATAAACAAAATACATGGCTGTCCTTGAAAAATGTGTCATTTCAGGGCACATTCTATTCATGTCTATATCAGAATATATTTGCTTTAATTTCTTATAAAACTTAATGCCATTTTATGCTTCAAGCTAAAACATTTTAAATGTGCATGGGCATTAAGTCTCCCTGAAAACTAAACTAGTGGCATTCTCAGATTGGGCAGTTTGTAGTTCTTTAATGAGAATGCTTGATACCTAGCCAATGCATTTCATTTATTCCACTCTCTGGCCCTTAGCCTCAATTGTAGATTAAATGGTTGCTTGTAACCATAACGAACTGTTAGGTTGAGCTTTGTTATGGTTTATGATGTGGATAATATATATCCTCCCTGTTTTCCTTTTCACTAGTGATTTTTGTTAAAGGCTAAATTGAGGGTCTGCAGGTAAAGATGGCAACCTAGTGTTCCCTTCCCTTGTCTGTTGCAGGGTCTGCGGGATTTGTGACTTGTTTCCTTTAATGATAATTACACAGTGTGGCTCTGTCCTTTGCCTTAGTTTGAAATTACAAGCAGGGTTATAGTAGTCATATTAGATCCCAGCACCCATCACTGGATCATAATGTTGCATTAAGCCTGTGACAACATGCCGCCTGTGCCTTCACATTATGTGCGAAACTTAAAAGCAAATTTGTCAAGTTTATACATGAGGTGAACTGATACAAAATGTAGATCTATTTATTTTAGCTAAACAAACCATGGGATGTTTCTCATTAGAGTTAATGAAAATATTACTGTAAATCTATAAGAATATTTAATTCAGTTCTCACACATGAAGCATCTGCCCAGTACCCAGTCATGAATACTAAGGAGACCTAATTCCACCCTTGAAGTACTCACAACAGTGGGGAAAGGAGGCCTCGGGGAGTCCCTGATTTTGAGTCAGGTTAGCATTAAACACAATGAGCCAGATATTCTGAATAACTCCCTGGGCTCCACTTTGTTCTCCTGAAAGAATAATGCTGAACACCTTTATTTCCTGGAGGGTGGGCCTAGGGTAGAAGTTTGAAGATAGGACAAGAGGTTTTCTGATTATGCTGGCTGCATCTCTCTCATCTGCCCTCATGTTCGCATCCTTTAGTTTCTCTGCGCACCTCACTACTGTTTGCCTTAGTGTTCCCAAGCTTTTATCACTCTCTTCTCTTTTCTTCCCTATTCCATTCAGAGCTATTGGAGATTCACTTGTTCAATGACTGGCTGTGAGGAGTGGGAGCCACTTCTCCAGTGTCCTGAAGTTGGGAGTCCAGTTAATTAGAATTCTGAGGGATTCCATAAACTATATAACTTTTCTTAGTTTCTCTAATGGGCTGTATTTTTATTTTAACCTAAAACATTTTTTTTCAATCGATGCTATCTTCCCAGAAGCAGATGGCCATAGTAAACATATGAAGATGAAAGAGAATAATGCTCTAACAATCTTAGAATATTTCCGTCTTTATTGGTTTAAATCCTTCCTCCTGTTACTTTAGGAGATGAATTACACCTCATTGCCTATTCTGTCTTAATAATCGCATGTCAAGAACTGATTTTAAATTCTCTTTGAAACCTTAGTTTGGATAATTAACCCCTATCTATCCAGGAAGCTTATCTGAGAAACGCTTATTACTGTTAGAACTCATCACTAAGACCGAGTGTAGGTGTGTATACATTCTGTGATCTCTAAGTATCTGGACATTCTATTCTGATTTAATGCGTATATTCAAAGTACTTAAGAATACTATTTGTCTTTTCAACTTTCAGAGCATCAGGCTTTGGTTGGCCCTGTTGACTTGAGGTTGATTGGACCAAGCCAAGTAGCTTGGCTTATATACATATACATATACATATATATATATAGGCTGGGTTGCCTCCCCTTATAGAGGTTACACCCTAGTTCCGTTTTCTGCAAAACCAGTAGCTTCCTCTGTGTAGACTAAAACTGCTAGGTTCTTGGCTCTCTCTACCAGTTTGGTACAAACAGCAATCACTCCCTGAAGTAGTGTGGAAATGGACACTCAAAGCTACTTTTCATATTGCCAGTAAGAGGGAGTCTCACAGGAGTCTGAGGTCTTCTCTCTACCTTCCCCAGACTGGAAAGCAACTGCATCTGCCCCAGTGAGCTTCTCTGGAGAATGATGAGGGAGACTGAGAGAAGTGTTGACTTATACAAAATGTTCTAATAAGGCCAATTCTTGAGTTTCCAAAGGATGTTATAGAATTCTCCTCAAGCCAAGGTTCATAGTCAGAGGATTACACCAAGTGTGCAGTACTGACCAAGGAAGGAGGTCAGAGTAATCACTACCCATTGTGAGATTATAATAAGGTAAATCCCAGATTTGTTTCTGTCAGCATGCATTGTCTCCAGTTGAGTGGCTTGACATAGCAATATTGGGGTGCTTCTGTAGGTACTTGGCTTTCAGGTCAAATATGAAAAGAATCATCAGAAAGGTAACCAGGTAAAGTCATCTACCTCCAGATTAGTTAAGGTGTGGGAAAAGGTGTGGAAGAAGGTGGAAATGTATTTCTCATGTACTAGTATGGACATGAGCAGTGCTGTTGCCTTGCCATCTCTTAAGCATTTTCTGCATCCAAGATGTCTCATCACCAGGACATCTGCATTTCAGCCAAAAGAAAGGAGAGGGAGGCAGGCTTTCCAAATTTGCATACATCAATTCTGCTCATATCCAGTTATTGCAGGGGTTGCTGGGAAATGAAGTCATTCCCACTTTATCCCCAGGCAGTAAAACTGCCAAATTAGCTCCACAGGAAATCTGGCAGCTAGGTACTGGTTACTGAAAAGGATTACAGTTTTACTAAATCAGCATTTAGGAAGAATCAGTAAAGCACAGCAGGGAAAGAAAAAACAAAAACAAACAAATATATATGTGTGTGTGTGTGTGTGTGTGTGTGTGTGTGTGTGTGTGTGTGTGTGTGTGTGTGTGTGTGTATATGTGTGTGTGTGTGTGTGTGTGTGTGTGTGTATATATATAAATTACCTGTAAAACCTTTATTTAGAGAACAGAAATAACTTCAGTAGGTGGCTCTTGATGAGTCTAGGATGGTGTTCTAGGGTGAACAGGAAGCTGTGGGCCACTGAGGATTGAGTTTGTTTTCTTTCCCATAAAATTACACTGTGTAAACAATGTGGATATATTAAAGTAATGAAGTGTATAAGAATATACATTTATTTTTGAGACACATAAAGGATGTTAAAAGGATATAAGAAATCAAATAAAAATGGGTATGTCAGTGAACGGTCGCATCTTTTTAACATTTACTCCTCTATGCCTTCTCGATGACAGATATATTAAAAGTAATGAAAATGGTATTGAATAAGACTTTTTTGTTTTTTTGAGAAACACACATTTTAGTTAGGGATTTAAAAGGATATAAGAAACATACTCAGATAATATGAAGAGTTCTACAAAAGAGAGGTGGAATTGAAGAGGCAGATGTACTGGTAGGATATTTGCAGTCTCTAATAGAGGTAATATATTAAGTAATTCACTCAAGGTGTTTGTAAAGTGACTGGCGGGTGCATCTCTGCATGTGGTAAGGAATCTGTCTATCATCTACCTATCACCTATCCATTTACCTTTCATTCATATACATAGTGAGAAATTGGGGGTTCATACATGAGGTCTTTAGGATTGATTACTTCTGGGGATTGACATTTTTTATTGACATTTTTCTGTTTGGAGCATATAGTTTATAGAATATATAACATAGTTTTAGTATTTTAAAATGACAGACAAATTAATGTGTAAAGTATGAAAACATCAAGGAACATTTAGATGGGGTTGGGGAGAATCATGTGCAAGGTTCAAGCCATGATAGATACTCTGGGATGAGACAATTTTTCTTTTGAAGCTGTTTCATTTTTAAAACTAGCTTATATCTTTATCTGCACAACGGGAGTGCATAGAAAGAAATGCCTGCTGTTTCACATTCATGTTCATTGGGAATAATTTAACACTGGGGTCTCTATGAGGAAGTTGTAGCTTGTTTGATATTAGAAATGTCCACAGAAGCATATTCTTTCTCATATACAACTGTCCAGTGTGAAAGGTAGGAAGGGTCTATATTCCAGGGGTCTATATGAAGAAATCACATTCAGAGGCCTGTGTGGTCTGGATGGAATTTAGAAAGAATGTTAAGAATGTTGGTGCATACATTTAATCCATTATTCAGAAAGTAGTGTTAGCAAACACCTTTAATCCTGGTATTCAGAAGACAATGGTGGTCCATACCTTTAATCCCTAAAACAGAAACAATGTGTGGAAGCAGACTCAGGAATCAGGGCTCAGAAAGAGTCAGTGTCACACAAGTAGTGACATCTGAGATGAGTCAGTGAAGGACAGGCAAAGTGACTAATCAGAGGAAGAGGTAACCGAGTAAATCAGAGTGAGGACACGCCCAACTCTCACAATAGAAAGGCTGGTTCTCGGCTAAGAGCAGAATCAGTTACAGCAGGCAATATGAGCCAGACAGTATGAAGCCAGCAGTTTGAAGCAGGCAGACAAGGACGAGACATGGAGACCATGAATGGTCTGACAGAGGGTAAGGCAGAGATGCTGACTAGGGCAGTATGCTCCAGTCGGTCTGACTGCAGAGTCTAAGGAGTCTGAGGCAGAGAGAGGCAGCTCAGCAGAAAAGTGAGTCAGTTTGAAGCTGAACAGAGCAGTTCATTCTGAAGCAGTCAGAGAGTCAGCCAGAGTCTGCTAAAGTCTGTAGAGTTCGATCAAAAATAGTCAGCCAGCTCAGAAGGTCAGTTCAAGCCAGTGGATTGGAGGAGACTTTGAGCCAGAACATTGAGTAAGTTGACTCCTAAGGGTCTGAGTTCAGAAGGAGCTAGTCAGAGTGGCTCAGTCAGAGAAGTTGTGGAAAGCTTAAAAGTGCTAGATTATATGGAGGTTGAAGCCTTCCAGTTCTAGGCTTAAGAGTAGCTTGTAAGGAGGCCGAAACATTCTGGGGATCCAGGCTAGAACTGGTGATTGTATTAGACAAAATAATAAACCACCTTTCCCCTGAAACAATGTCTACATTTATTTCTCAGTACACTGCTTTTTTAACACTCAACTAAATTAGCTTCTTTAGCTTCTCTGATCCTAAATCTGATCTTACTTCATTTGTATGCATTTTAAAGATAATGTGAAATACGATTACAGGTCATAAACTTGATATTTCATCATCATTGTTAACAAAATTCAGATAGATATGATTTAATTTAACACTTTCTTATAACACCATTGATCTGTAAATGTGTTAGAATATTCCACCATTGTTCTGCTTGCAGCTACCAGTAGTGGCCAGGGACTAAAGACAGTTGGAAGCTTTCTCAGTTAAGAGTGAATCTTTCCTATAAAATACTAATAAGAAGTCCATTTGGATCAACAATTTCCTTTAAAATGTCAATGCATGCAGGGGAAGGAGAGCTAGCTCAGTCAAGCCTTACATACTTTAATGTTTGGAATAGTACATTAATAAAATAATAATATCCTTTTGTTCCTAGTCCAGTGGTTCTCAACTTTCCTAATGCTGAGACCCTCTAATGCAGTTCCTTATGCTGTGTGTTGATCCCCAACTACAAAATTATTTTCATTACTACTTCACAACTGTAACTTTGCTACTGTTATGAATTGTAGTATAAATATGTGATACATAGATGGTCTTAGGTAAACCCTGTGAAAAGGTCATTTGACCCTCCAAGGAGTTGCCACCCACGGGTTGAGAATCACTGTCTTAAGGACCACATTGAGCTCAGTCACAGTGATACATATACATACACACACACACACACACACACACACACACACATACATACATATACACACGCATATATAATATAGGTAATCTGAGGCATTCCTGAGAGCATCTGGTATACCAGCAGGATTTCAGCAGAGAAAGCAAGAGGGCACTTGAAGCAGAGAGGAGCACACCCTCCAGAGTTCCTCAGTGATGGCTTCCCACCTTTCCCTGTAGCATCTTTTCCTCAGTCCTCTAAGCAGTGCTTCTCAAATCACTCTGCTCACAATTTCTGCGGGAATTTTAATGAACTGCAGAATTGCAATCAACAGCCTAAGACTTCTGAAAGTTTCCCAGGGATGCCATTGCTGCTGCTCTGAGAAGCACACTGAATGTCAAGGCTATAAAATACCAATGTGGTAACAAAGTATGAGGGTTAGCGATCTGCTGGGTGCTGTCCCAGCCTGACTTTTAACAGCTCCACCTCTTTCTCTCCCTCTGTCTTTTCTCAACAAATGGAAGGGCTCAGCAATGATTCAGCTCCTCACAGAGGCAAGCTGGGCCAAAAGAGTCATTCTCAAGATTATGGGGTGCACCCTCTATGCTGTCTCACCTCTTATAGATTGAGTTCCTTGTGAGAAAGGCAGCCAGTGAAAGCAGCATAAGATGCCAGCAACGTATTAATCCCAGAATCTTCTCCTTCTTCACCTTGACGCACATAGCAACCCTTTGAAATGCCCCAGCGGTTCCTTTACAGGTGAAATCTCTTATGAGGGTGTTCAGCCTGGCAGCTTTCCTCATTTGACAGCCATGATGCTTTTTCTCTTTCACTGATGCAACAAAGAACATCCACTGACACCCACTCCTTTCACCACTTCTTGCAGAAGATTGGATTCTGTTTCAGCAGACAAGAATTCTGAACTCTTCCCCTCCTTCCATACTGCTTTTATTTAATACCATTGCTAGAAAATGTCACCAAGGCAGAATTTTTTTCTTATGGCTAGACTGGCCCTTCATGTGATGTTTATTCTGTGAGACATTACAAACTCATTTATTTGAAAGCTAAGTTCAAGATAATGTCCTTTTCCACTCATACTTCCAGTGTGTAGAGCACCCTAATCATTAGACATCTCTTCTTGCTGTAATGTTTGTGTTCTGCTCTTCAGTGACCCTTTCCAGTGCTCTTGATTATTTATGCCTCTCTCTCTCTCTCTCTCTCTCTCCCCCTCTCCCCCCTTCCTCCCCCCATCTATCCCCCCCCACATCCCTCTCCTCTGCATTTTAGTCTGATTCCTTTCTGCATTACTGTAAAGCTACTTCCTCTTGCTCACGGTGGTTCTGTCCCTCCTCTGTCAAGTGCTTCGGATCATTTAACTTGGCGCCCAACCATATAATGAGATATTTTATTTATGTATTGTTCTTATCCAGTGAACTATAAGCTGCTAAAGAACAAAAAAAAAATTCTTGTACATTTTTATATCTAGAATGACTAGTTTACTATCTGAAGTGTATTTCATAAAAATAAATGCTGAATGAATGACTACATTTACTGATCAGCTCAGGTTTCCTTGTTATTTGATCTCAAGGACTTACTCTGATTTTGACAGTTTTATGTACGTATACAGATGTGCGACATCTCGTGATTACATTCACTCCCCATTACTATCTGCCGTTCCTTTCCCTTTGACCACTTTTTCCCCACTAGCATCACATAGCTAAGCCATTCAGGGAAATAGCACTCCCTCTTATAGCTGCCATTAATCCAACAGCTCTTCAGGAAGGGATGGAGAGCCACGGACACCTTCTCTATCGATGATAGAATATTGAAGGTCTAGTACAGGTGTCCATTTCTGCCATGTGCTCATGATGGCAACAGCCCTATCATATCTGGGTCACAAAACTCTGTACCACTCCTCCCCTGCTTCTAGCTTTCCTATTCTTTCATCTCCTTCTCCTGTGATATACACTAAGCCTTGGAGGTGTGACATAGATATCCTGTTTAGGAAGAACTCCTCAGTCACTAACTCCCAGCACTTAGACCAGATTCAAGTATCTGCATTATTGTCACCCTGTGAAAAAGAGCTTCACTGTCCCAGGCTTAGAGCAGCACTAGTCTGTAAGTACAATCATAATTATTTGGAAGGCACTTTGACAACATGTCCATTGAGGGTCCCACAGTATGTTTCCCCATTTGGCCCTTGACCTGCACAGTCATAGTAGCACATGTGTAGTACTTCAGGTGGAGTGGTCCTCCAATCCAATCACAAAGCTTAGTTACGTCTCTTGATTTTGTCCAAGAGATTTGCTCCCTGGTGCAACACTCTATATGATTTCTCATTCAGATTTAGCCCTTGTAATTTATCTTTCTTCTGCTTTGATTTATCAACAGTCTTGGCAAAACCAATGAGCTCTTTATTGTTATCTATATGAATTATCTGTAAGTTGCCTGCATATTTTATGCAGGTATACTCACTGTTTCTGTAGGACAGAAGTCTTTTTACTGACTACTTTATAAACGTTACAGTCAAGATATAGAAGTAATTTGACAGATTTGCCACTTGGGAACCATAGAAGCTTTGCCCATTGCTTGCTGTATTTAGACCTTGTGTGATGGAGAGACCTTTTCTATTATACCTGTTTGGTGGTGCATGAAATGTTTTGTCCCTGACATTCAAGTAGCCCCTGCAATGGGATGCTCACTTTTGCCCCTTTTGCTTATAGGACCAGCATGGCTGTTCAGATGGTTAGCACACATTAATCTCCTGCTGGTTATGTATTAACAGTCATATAATGCTCTGCTTTTAGTAACTGTTGGCAGTACTATGAAATGGTTTATAATATAATTGGGTAAGTTTTCTGTGTTTGAAAATACATTGTGGCAGATGAGTTGTTCAAGCAGCTAAGGAAGGTAACTGAATATAGTGTCAGAAACCATGAAGTGCAGGATTTCATTTTCAGGTACTGAGACTGAAATAACCATGGGTTGACTGAAGTGTAAAACTGAAGGCATGCATGGTGGTCTAGTCCTTCAGGGGCCAAGGTTAACAAGGAGTTTGGGTTCAGGGTTGACTGCTTCACAACTGTGGAATCTCTTTCAGAATCTTGGAGTTCTAAATGCACAGTGGGCTCCAGACTCAGAAAGATACATTGGACAGTAGTAATCCAGTCCAGGGGACTCAGAGCATAGAAACCCAGATAAAACACCTCATTTTTTAAAAAAAATTATACAAGCATCTATCCCAACATACTATAGATTAAAAGTGGAGAAATATTTAATGATTCTTAGAGAAATACTCATATATATGCATGAATATATATATATGTGTGTATATATATATATATATATATATATATATATAGGATTAACAAATTATCTTGATATACATACTAATGAGGAATAAGGAGGGAAATGGGCATAAATGATGGTAGATTTGGACAGTGTTACTTTTATTTTACATATTTTTTCTTAATTTATTCTTCTACTTTCCCTGTTAAGTTTCCATTACCAACACATGGGGGAATGGGTTGGCATGCATATGAAATAAAGATTGCATTTGAATTGTGTCACAGGAAGTAATGGAGAAGCAATGAAGGAACTGGATAAGGAAATCCCTTTTATCATAGGCAAGGTGTAACTGGATGGGCACAGCACTCGCCACTGTACATTGGATATAGGGAAGATAACATCAACAGGAATTTGCCATTTTCTGCCTAAATACACACTAGAAGAGAGTCACCTGTGCAGATGTTCAGGTTTCTGTGTGCCACTTGGGCTGACGATTTCAACAGAAGAGTGGTTCATTTATTAGTACACTAATTCCCCCACCATTATCTTTGTTTGCTTGTACTACACATGGCTACATTTCTCTCTGCCCCTTTGTATCGCCTACTTTGGATTCAGACAACATCATAGATATTCCAGGGGACAGCATTCTAGATAAAGTCAAGTTACAGACCAAATAATTTATATACATTACGTGTATCTGTTACTCAGCTTACCCATGAAAAATATGGTCACTTAAAACAACAACAACAACAACAGTTCTTCTAAGTGCCTGAGTCCTGTCCTGTGGTTTGGTTTTGTTGGACCCATCATTCTACAGCTTCTGGTAACTTATCTTCGTGATTCTGACTCTGACTGGAATTCATAATAAAGCATCTTTGGTCACTCAACCAATCCAGACGAGAGCAGGTATCCCTGCTGCCACCATTGTCTGTAGCTCCTCTGTTATGGAGGAAGTTGTCATTAACCATGTGGGTCTTAATATTCTTTTTCTGTCCTCGAAGCGGTATTCAGTCCCCAGAAGACTTTGTAACAAATATTTTAGTGCTTGATATGTGCCAGATACTGTACCATGATATTATGGATATTAGGTGAGCAAAGTTGGAGCATGATCTTTAGCTCTAGAACACTGTCTTCCATACAGAATGCAATCCTTATAGTGGGCTTTGGGGAGTATTCTTACGTGCCTTCCAGAAGTATCTATTATTGGGTTGTGTATTTACAAATTCCAATCAGGAAAGACTATATATATGGGCCCGTGGTGAATTGGAAATTTTTTTTATCGTAAAGTTATTATGTGAGTATCAACCATTCTGTCAAGAGAGGTACGCACTGTTCCTTTTTTTGAGTATGAATTCCACTCTTGCATGTTTTCAACTCTTTAGAAAGTCTTGAGCTGCCTTGAGTTAACTACTATTTTTGCTTGTTAAAATGTAGATAATAAAATTTGACTGACATTTTCTCTTTATTTTTTTATTGCCTCCTCGTGTTTTGTTTGCCCTTTTCGTCTCTCAGCTTACAATTTCATATGACCATCTGGGGAAATAACAGCCCTTTATTCAAATGTTATTGTCCACTGCTTCCCATTCAGTCTCACTTGGAAAAACTTTACAATCCAGTCTTGGTGTTTTTCTGAGTCAGATGAGTGTAGTGTGGCACACCAGATGTGGTTACAGATCCATCTCATCCAAATAATGAAAATCGACATATCAGCTAATTTCCAATTAACCTTTCTTCAAGATGAACTTAGAAATGCTATAGTTGTTCTTCTATGACTCTCTAATCACCTTCCTATGATTATATATTCTGCTCCTGAGGTGTTGATGAGATTCTGGCATGCACACTGAGCAGCAGAGCTGCTTCTGGCAACTTCATACCAATTCTTTGATAATTAGAAGGTCCAAGGTCGGTTTCTTACTAGCACTTGGTTCTTGGTTTTTCTTCTTTTCATTCCTTCTTTCTATCACCTTCTATCTTCTGTTTCTCTGTCTTTGTCTCGCCCCATTTCCTTTGCCTTTTTCCTTCCCTCCCCCTTCCTTTTCCTCCTCCCAAAAGGAAACTAATGTATCTGCATGATGTAGCTTTGTGGGGAGGGAGAGCCACCCTGGTGGCAGTAGATTGTGGTAGAACTTCTCACATGGCAAAAGAAGGAGGTAGAGCTCTAGGGCTATACCTAGAAGCAAGTGTAGCCTTGTGTTCTACCCCAGTCATCCACCCGGCTCACCATACCCCAAGTGAGGACCAAGTATTTAAAGGAGCCTGTGGACCAAACTACAGCACAAAATAGCCCGACTGAGGCTGGGAATACAGCTGAGAGCAATTGTCCAGTATATTTGAGGCCAAAAGTTCAATCCCTACCACTGCTAAAAGAAAGAAGACAAACAAATAAAACAACTTTTTTTGGAGGGAAACCTGAAATGAAGAGGCTTCCAGTAAAAAATGCAAATAGGACAGTTAACTTGAGAGAGCTCAGGCTTCTCATGGAAGAAACTCTTTATGGGGTTTCAGTAGAAAAGTCTGGAAATGCTGGAGCTCATATAAATCAAGAGGGCAGTATAATATGAAAATGAAGCAGGAGCAGAAACATAACCTATCCACAGTACAGAGCAAGGGACAGAAAGAACTATGATGAGGAATCCAGCATTCTGATTTGTCAATAGAAACATTGTTTTCTCTAATATGAGTTGAGTAGAGATTGGTAAAGAGGATGCTTTCCCAGAAAAGAAATGGCCCAGGCAAAGAAAAGGATGAGGTAAGAGCTAGCTATTTTCTGAAGGTAGGAAGCCCCAGTGTTCTAGAATCTAAAACTTGAAGAATATTAGTGTAACTCTAATGATGGGTCTCAGCTGCAGCAGCTGGGCGTGTGGCTGTGCAGCAGTGAAAGGTGTGTGGTCCAGAGCACACGTGTCAAGTGCAGAAACACACTACAGCCCAAGACTCAGCATGTCCTGAAACATAAAATATCTCCTTAACTTCTAAGTTAATTTCATGGTAAAACAAGAGGTTTTGTGTATTGGATTGAATCAGTTATGTTGTGGAATTTGAGTCATGTGATTTAACTTTTTTAATTTTTAAAATGTGACCACAGAAATTTTTATATTTTGAAAAACATATTTTTTTGCCTGTCTGTGTGTATGTGTGTGCCAGTGTCTACCAGTGTTCAGGGAACCCCAAAGAGGGTATCAGATCTCCTGGATCTGGAGTTTAAGGTAGTTGTAAACTTCTCCAAATGAATGTTCAACATTCTGAAAGAGCAGGAAGCACTTGCAAGCCAAGAGCCATCTCTCTAGACCCGAGAAAAATTTTAACTCCATCTGAGGCTCCCATTCTGCTTCTGCTAGGCGGTGCTGCCATTGCTTTCATACAAGTTAGTTCACTTATAGGCTGACTTTATTTTTTCCTCACATTTTTGGTGAGTAATTTCAGTTATATACTACATTTATCTGTTTTGAAATTTTTATTTTTAAAATAAGCAGATATAAATAAAAATGCACAGCATAATTAGGGAAATACTATTTTATGTACAGACCCAAGAGACATTAATTGGAAATAAGGATTCGTAAGTATTTTTAATGTTTCATATTATTTATGTATCATATTTCTCGCTGTGTGTCTCTCTGTCTCTGTCTTCCTGTCTCTGTCTCTGTCTCTCTCTCTGTCTTTCTGTGTGTGTGTGTGTGTGTGTGTGTGTGTGTGTGTGTGTTTGTGTGTGTGTGTTTGTGTATTGCCCAAAGAGGCCAGAAAAGGGTGCTGAATCTCCTAAAGTTTCAGTTACAGACAATTGTGAAATCTCCAACGTGGTTGCTGAGAACCAAACTTGGGCCCTCTGGAAGAACAAGTATTTGTAACCATCAAGATGTCTCTCCAGCCCATTAAGTAATTTTGAAGAGAGAACCATTAAAGTTGCATTACTGATAACACACTTCACCTATTGACTCTGAATAACACTCTTTCTCCTATTAGTAAAATTGATGTTGTATCTTTGAAAAGGGGAGTTTGAATAATTCTTGAAACTGTTTCTGCGCACTGTTCTTATAACTTAAGAAGGCCTGGTTGAATTGTATTTTTTTCTTTTAATTACCTTTATTACTTTAAAAAGTTCATTTTCACTTTCAACCTATATGTGCCCATGTATATGTCTGACTATTCTGAGAGAAGATGAGAACCCATCCACTCAAAATATAGAAAGTTTTGGCAGGCTCCTCTGTCCATCAGACCCTAGCTCTATGATCTTGGGTAAATTGCTCACTCTCCTCCAGCCTAATTTTTTCAAATGTAACATTTAGGTTATGTGTCAAGTATTCACTGGATTTTTGGGAGATGAAACGAGATCCTCATCTGAGGCAATCGGCACAGTTCCTGGCACATTGATTTCAGTAATATTAACTGGTCTTAAAGACATTTCTTTGATTCCGAAAACAGCTTTCATTTACCTTCCCAGAGCCCAAGCCTTTGTTGTTGTAACGGGATGAACTGACATAAGCCAAAGTGATTTTTCTAACATTTTTAATGGAGTAAAAGCACTCTTGGCATTGGAGCTCAAGTATCAACCCTGGGCCAGGAGCCAGATAGTACTGCTGGGTACCACTCAGCTTCTGGGAAAGAAGTTGGAGTGAGCAGACTCTTAGCATCCCATTGCTAAGGAGCCCAGCCTGGATCCGTGCTAAAGCTGATGGGCATATCAGCTATGCTTCATAGTCACAGTCAGGCTGGGGACCCCATTAATCTCACATGGCAGAATCGGCAGATAAGACATGATCTGAGATCTGTGTTGGGTCCTGATGGAATTCAGGTGGGGCTAGGAACCTAGATGGAACAGAGAATTGGATTTGGAACATGGCAATATACCTTTCATACCATCATAGGGCTAACATTTGTGTCCATAGTGACAATGACATCTGAAAGCCAGAATATTCCTGGCTTTTGTGCCTGGAACACTTTGTGGGTCCACATCAGGTGCATGTGTCAGAAGAGCCTGGATAATAAAAGTAACAGGACATAGGGATACAGCTGGAGCTGGCAGAAGTTGGACCATGTCTGAGGAAAACTGGGCTGGTTGTCGTGGACGGAGAATCTCAGCTTTCTGATTCCTTTACAGAATTTATGGGTGAGGAAAACAGGGCCAGCAGTGAATCCAGCCTCATGTGGATAACTGAGCCTTGTATGCATTCAGCAAAATTAGTTTTATGCTTTTCCTTATAGAACTGTACTGTTCTTCGCCTTCTCTTGCCTGCGTTGAACATGTAGAGTCTAGGTTCACATATTGAAAAATTAGATTTGCATAGAAGACTAGTTACTCCATGTTTTTCTCCCTTGCTAGAAGAAGAGAGTGAAGACAGAAGTTATGATAGCACCGATGGTCAGTTTAGCAGGTGTAGCCACCACTGAGAGACTGTGGGAAAGCAGAACAGGACATCACAGTTGCCTAGGGCTTGGAGTCAGTGGTCCCTCTGTGGAAGATAAAGGGTTTTCCTATGAGATGTGTCTTACCTTGGCCTATAAACAAGCCAACTGCAGAGTCTGCGGAGTCATACCTCTGCTCAAACACGCCATGGTGTACTCCTGTGGGAATCACTCTGCATTCCTAAGGTTCAGTTTCTTCAAATGGAAGACATAAATAATAGGGAGTGCCATGAAATGGAAATTAGATGATCAGTCTAGAAGACCTGACGCATCTACTCTCTAAGCTGTATAGGATTGTTTGCTGACTTAGTAACATCTTCCTTTTAAGCTCAAAACTTTATTATGACCAAAGAAAATTGTAGACTTAGTGTCTATAGACATTATTGAGAAAAAGGGCAAATGTTCACATCATGACAGTCTATTAGCAAATATTTAAGGCTCGCCTAGTCAAGAAGCAGAATTGCTGAGGAACCTGTGCAGGCTAATCTCACAGTAATGTAGGGGGAATGTGCAGGATAGTTCCAAGCAAACAAGCAGAGGTAGAGTGACAAAGCAACCACCCATGTGGATGGCATATTTGTACCTTTGGGGTATTGCACACGAAGACAAGAAGAAGGGAGCTTGTTAGGCCCCTTTCCTCTACACACCTGCTGTCTCCTATTCCCACTGTGGCTGCCTTACTGCTGGCGTACTTAGGGACAGACTCTCACCTCACGGTCTCCTTCCTGCTATTTCACTGTGGCTTCCTAGCTAGTCTCTGTGCCCCACTTCCTTGCTCCTTCTGATCCATCCTCGTCAGGTCACAGTACGGTTCTTTGTCAGAGCACACAGTGGACTGCAGCTCTCTCCTGATTGAAGTCATTCAGTGGTTTCACAGCGCTCTTGTGGTAAAAGGCTGAAAAGCTCAGCCTCACTGCGTAGGCTTTTCTATTGTGACCCCAGGGAACCTTACCAGCTCTTTGCTCTATTCCTTCCCAGCCACTCTCTCTATGTCTTCCTGGTCCTTAACCTCTTGTGCATTCTCAGCTTTGAGGCTTCTAGGAAGGTGAATTACACATCAATCGTGAACGCCCTACAATCCCTTTCACTGCTTTCTTGTTCACTGAATTCCTCCTCGGCTTCTTCTACCTGGTTAGTGCCCACTGTTAACAATTATCTCTGCACTTCACCGGTCTTCTCTAGTGCCTTCTCACTGCGTTGGTCACCAGTATGGTAATCTGGCTTCTCACCAAAAACGTAAAACCAGTGTGCCTTGTTCATTCTGGGATCTGGAAGACCCATTATGGCAACTGATACATGGTGGGTGATGATTAAACATTTATGGAAAGAGAGGCTGCAGAGGTGGCTAATTCTGAAGTGGTTGCTGCATAACAATTAGGACCCGAGTTCAAATCTCTGCTATCCACATGGAGACATGAACCCAGGACTCTGGAACAGGGGTGGTGTGAGGTGAGTAAGTGTTGAAGAGAGTGAAGCAGGTCCTGAACTTCAGAGCTCACTGGGTACCAGTCCAGCCAAACCAGCAAGTAAGGTGGAGAGCAATGGAGGAAGATACCTAACGTTGATCTCTGTCCTCTGTGCATGCATGCACTCACAGGAATATACACATGTACACTCCCTCTCTCTCTTTCTCCCTCTCTCTCTCTCAATATCCCCCTCTCTCTCTTTTTCTCTTTCTCGTTACCCCCCTCCCTCCCTCTCAAAAACCACTGTGGAAAGATCCTAAGAAGAGAAAAGGGGTAAGTCCAGGACAGAGCAAAGATATATGACAAAATTGTTCAGTTTATTTTAAAAACGAAAACTCAAAGAAATATTGGATTGAGGGGAGCAGAAGAAGAAGAAAATAGAGGTGGTGCTGGGAGATTAGCTTATGAGGGGAGGGTATAAAAAAAAAAAAAAGACAGACAGTCCCTTGGGATTCACTGGAGGTGAAACAGAGGACACTTTGTAGAAGCTAGGAAAAAAACCACTATGAACTGAACCTCCCCGCCTCCAAAAAAAGGCAGCTAGCCACAGTAAACTGCAACCAAGCAAGCAACACCCTGTTCAGTATAGGTACTGACACAGTAACATTCTAGTATCAAAGGGAAGAGGACTTCTTGTTCAGCCCCATGCTGTATTTAAAACACTCAGCTACACACGTGATCTCTGCCAACTCTTCTCACATTAGTCTTCTTGATGCTTTGTAGCTGAACCTGAGCATCCCCTGTGAATAGCTGTCAGTCTGCATAGCCCAGTGAATTATAAGAAATTTGTGTTTACACACACACACACACACACACACACACACACACACACACACACACTATGAAGTAGCTACATGCCAAATCAAGCACTGATATGTATTCAACTTGAAGACCTTCTTTTCCAGAAAGTGCCATAATGGATCTTGTCAAACACGAGTGCATCTTTATGACACAAATTTAGGTACTCTAGCAAGCCTCCTTCCCACGGTCTCTATAACTTTCATGCAAATGTTCTCAAAGACTTTTAGCAACACAGCAGTGCCAATTCTGATGCTCAGAGTACATGTTTACCTTCTGAATTCTCTTCCAGGGGTCTGTAGCCTCTCACACCTTCTTCTCTGCATCTCTCCCCGCCTAATGCTATGAGAGACACACAGTGCACTAGCAGGACCATCTTTCCCTGCCTATAAGGAGAGGGCCTGTGTTCCGATGGCAGTATATCTTCCCTGTGGAACAAAGTCTTGCTAGAAAGGACAAGAAGCAGGAATATAAAAAGATGTGTTTTAGTAATGGCAGCTTTTGTATCTGGAAGTCCCTCCACCTATGATCCATTGTTGTCCTTATTTGGCCTATGTCCTCAGGGCAGCTCCCAGGGGCTTCTCTCCCCTGCCACCTCCCCACAGCCCTCCTTGCCCGCTCACTTCATCCTCTAGTTCTCGCTCTCTCTTCAGATCTTCTTTCCCTTTTCTCCTCGCTCTGCAACTTAAGCATTTTATCTTCCTACCAAGTTTGATCAGATTTTCTCTTTTGTCATGAAAGAGTCTTAGGGTGACTCCAGGCAGTAAGGAGCAACGTGGAACTTTACATCTGGAGGACTTGTTATGTGTGCAGACGCTTGTCATCGCTGCTGCTGGGCTTCTGAGAGTTGTTTATTATTGACTTCGCCCTCTTTTTTGGTTACTCTGTTCTGGTAACTGCTCTTCTCCAAAATGCCTTTCTTCCTCTTAGATTTTTTTTCCCTATGCCTCAGAAAATACTTCCTATCCTTTGCTTCAAGAGAATAAATGTTACTTTTACCCTCAGTTTCTGTATCTGAAAGCCTGCCTGTCCTCATTCTGTAAGCCGAAGTCTGTTACAGTGGGCTTCACTGTTCAATGGATTTGTTCACAGCCAGTGCAATATTGCTCTTTTAAGTAGTACAGGCATGAAGAAAAGGAGGTTCCATTCCTCACTACCCAGCACTGTTCTGAAGACATTGGAACACTTCCTTACCCCAGTCTTGACTCCTAAGAAATAAATTTTGAATCATCAGGTTGACACTAGTGTCAAGTGAGTTTGTCCTTGTAAAAAGAGAATGTCTGTCCACAGCCGAAGCTCAGTAATTATTGTTATTGTAACTGAATGTTGTAATCAGCAGCCTTCAACATGGGATTGGTCTCAACAGACAATAACTCATTATTTTAAGTCTCAGTTTTTATACTGCTACTTCTTCCTGATAACAAATCTGTTTCTTCTTATTATTTCCTGTTACCATTTATTTACTGATGTGTGTGTGTGTGTGTGTGTGTGTGTGTGTGTGTGTGTGTGTGTTTCCATCCATGGTGGGGAGGGGCTGGAGGTCAGTATGAAGTGTCTTCCTCTATCACTTTGCACTTCTTTTCCTTCTCCTTTCTCTTCCTCTTTCTCTTCTTTTTACAACAAGATTTCCCTGTTGTAACTCTGGCTGTCCTGGAACTCACTCTGTAGATCAGGCTGGCTTTGAACTCACAGAGATCCCCCTGCCTCTGCCTCCCTAGTGACGGGATTAAAGGCGTGTGCCACAATCACCCAGCACCACTTCATTTTTGAAACAGGGTTTCTCATTGAATCTGGGGTTCTCAGATTCAGTATGACTGCCTGGCCCATAAGACCCAGGGATCTTCAGTTTCCACTTCTACAGCCCTGGGGTAACAGTATACTCCATTAGCCTGGATTTTTACACGGCTGCGGAGTATGGAACCGAGGTCCATATGATTGTACAGCACATGATTAACCAGCTGAGTCATCTCCTTTGCCCGCATTTCTACCGCTTACAAAACTTAAGTGTTAATTCTCATCCCATCAACAGAGAACCGCGCTTCTCTGAATGAAATCCATTCTGTCTTTAAATATCTTCCTTACTTCACTCCTCACACATGAATACCTTGACATCTGGCTTCTGATTGCTCCTTTTAAAGTACAGTTCAGGGAGGTGATTTTAATTTTTAAGCACTAATCACGGTCCTGTTGTTACCATAGAAACTGAACTTCTCATCTGAAATGTGACAGCAGTGATCTCCTCTGACAGCTTACAGACCTGAGTTTCAGACAATCAGAAGCAAAGCAATTTGGAGGTCTGTTCATTTAGAATTTTTCTCTTTTGTGATTTCGAGGAAGCACAGCGTGGACTCCCCCAGTCTGTCAGAAGCAAAGAAAAGCCTGTGTATTGAGAGCCATGCGCCAACTTTCGGCCCAAGGTATCAGTCCCAAACACATTTTTATTATTCTCTGGAAAATAAGGTTGTAAAAACGTAATTGCTGACACAACCTTAATGATAGCATTTTAAGTATGTTGCTGTAATTAAAATAGGGATTTTATTATGCTAGACCTCTGAGAGCCCAGCCTGTGTTCCATTCACGTCTCAGGATTTACAAAGCAAGCAACTCTGATGCCTGCTGCTTTTGCTGTGTGGGCTGCGCACTTCCTTTGGGCCTCTCTTGGTTGCAGCTTATGTACAAAACCACCTCTTTGCTGGCAAAAAGCAATAAGCATCTGTGTTTTCGAACGATGCCCTGCGGCGACAGCGCCTCGGCTTTCCTCAGACTTACCTCAGAAATGTCACGAAGGAGCTCCTCTTTCTCCTTTGATTTCCCTCAGAATAAAACTTTGATGTGTTGCACAATGAGGTTAAAATCCTACAAGGCTTTCTGATTAAAGTTTGAAGAGGACTCTCTTATTTCAGGGGATGTCATATTCATTTTTCCCCTGCTTTGCCTGATGGATATGATAGACATTGAATGCAGCTGTGGGCTATAAAGACCAGAGACAAGTTATACAATACTTTTCTCTTTCTCTCCTATGATGAGACTTGAGTTTGTGGTCCATATACGGAGTTGCTGGTCTCCAGTGGGGCCCATAAGCCTCATGCTTTTGCTATCCAACATCCTTAACATGTAGTTGTGGCCTAGGGCCCCAACAGAGCTGACTGAGCTGCAGATCTCTCATCCAAGTCTCTGAGAAAAATAAAGGCAAGAAGATTCACATGCCAGCCATCATCCCTTTCTTTGAAGGCGCTATCCCTAGATGTCCAACTACAAAGTATGCATACACAACTCCTTGGCCTGCCGAATTTAAACATGTGAGGAATTACAGCTTATCAGGGTATGTACTGTCATGTCGCTAAAGCATCTCTCTCAAGGAAGGAGAGAAGTTATGTGGCTTTAGTAATTAACTGTCTTTGGTGCATCTGATGATATATACTATTTTGAGAAGTAGAAACAAATTTATGCTTTCTTGGAATTATACTATTTTTCCACCATAAATAAAGTTGTTCCTTCTTAGTTTTTGAAGTTCCCTGCCAGTGAAGCCAACCAAACATGAACTGAAAATATCCAGGAACATAATCCTTTGCATCTGTACTGATATATACAGACTTCATTTCCTTGCAGCTGATATTTAAACAATATTATATAACAAGTGTTTACACTATATTTACACTTAATTATTTATTGCAGGTAAAGCAACACAGAGCCTCTTCAATGTTTCCACTGGTGATTCTTTCTTATCTGATTAGTATATGCGATCCTGGATATATAGGTATAAAGGTACAAATCAAACACTGACAATAAATCCTAAAGTCTTTTATTTTTATTTTATTTCACTTTTTTCATTTTGTTTTTTTTTGTTTGTTTTTGCTTTTCAAGACAGGGTTTCTCTGTTGTAACTGACTGTCTTCTCTGTTGTAACTCACTCTGTAGACCAGGCTTGTGTCTGACCTTGAATTCACAGAGATCTGCTTGCCTCTGCCTCCCGAGTGCTGGGATTAAAGGTGTGCACTACCACCATTGTTTTTAGAATGTTATTTTAAAACAATACTTTTATTCAAGTATAAATTTACCACTTATGAAAGAGGAAGACGATTTAGATATTAATGAAGGAAATGTCTGTTTATTTGTACACCAAGTATTAAAACTTGGTCGAATATTATATTGGAGGATGTAGAATATTGTAAGGATTTTGGGGGTTGATTGATATTTTGATTTTTATAACTATCAATGTTGAGTTTATCACTTTGCATATCTATGTAGAGCACAATGGCAGAAGTACATTTAGAGTCATTTTAGAGATTGTTGGAGATCCTGTTTTAATCCCAAGCTAGAATTCGTGTAACAATTTTTTGTGAGACTCAAGTCAACAACTCAAACGTCAATTTCAAAAATCAAGCATTCTAGTACCATACAACCCAAATGTATAGTGATTTTATAAATTCATGAGAAGGAATGATGATAGAAAAATATTAAAATCTTTATATTTTATAACTAAACCATTAGGTTTCTATAAGAACAGAAAGCTTTATGTACAGTAAAAAAACTACAATTCTTAATATACACACTGGAATCAGAGCGGGTTAATTAGTGATCTGTGGTCTGACAGCAGGGCAAAGGAAATGTGTGTTCAGAACCAAGGCCTCAATGAAGTCATGCAGTGCAGCGTGGTGAGCACTGCCAGAAACACCTGGATTCATTATTCATTTGATTTATTATTCGTTTTTGTTTGTGCATGATCAGGGAAAAGTTTGTTGTTGTTAAATTTTGTGCCATTCTGCCCCGCCCCATTCAGCTATTCATTGCCTTATGGGTTTGTGACCCACAGTGTAAAAAGCTGTGAGCTAGAGGTGTCTTAAAATGTATGGAAAGGTGTACATAGGTTATATGCAACTATTGCATCATTTTATATAGAGGTTTGAGGCATCAAAGATTTTAATTTCTTTGGGGGATTCAGAGAGATGGCTAATCAACCATTCAGCATATAATCATCGAAAAGTTCCAATTTTTTTCTTATTGATAGCAAAACTGCCCCTGATCATGGTGAAAGATAGGCTCCCCAATATTCTGTCTTTAAGTATTGCTTTCATGTGACTTGAATGTTTTAAACCATTTGATATAGACCCATTTGGATAGACTGCTTGGACATCACCTCCAAACGGAGTATTTCCTATCAAATACTACATTTATCAATTTTTTAATGTAGGTAAACCCTAAATGTAATGCAGACGTGATTTAAAAGTTAAGTCAGATCCACAACATACTGCATGTGCTCATATAAATTAACTCACCTAGTAGATCTACCTTGCATGAAAAAAAATCTTTCAAGGTTTTTAGAATTTGTGTTATAGTGTGTATACTATCAAATTTACTATGTTAACAGTTTTCAGTGTGCCTTCACAAGTCACCCAGGTAACCCCAGAGTGGTGCAACCCTTCTTCCTCGTTTAAATTTACTATAGACACCTAATATTCTCTTGTCTATCATAGATTTTGACCCTAAGTATTTGTCTTAATTACTTTCTATTGCTGAGAGGAGATATCATGACCAAGGCTAAAATAAAGCATTTAGTTGGGAGCTTGATTATTCTCCTAGAGGGTTTGTCCATAAGCGCCATGTCATGGAGGTGGCAGCAGGCAGCTGTCACCCTTTGTTATTGAGTAACTCGATTTAAAATCTTATTTGTATACATGTACGTGTTTCCAGAGGCTTCTACAGTGGTTATTTTCCTTCTTCCCTTTATACCACCCATGCTCTACCTCTCCTTATAGAAATCCTCCTCCCTACGGTCTACTAGTTCCTGACCTTCTATCTTAGTTACTGTCCATGATCATCATGGTAAGAAGAGGTGTGCACTAGAGCAGTAGTTGTGAGCTTTACATCCTGATCTGCAGACAGAGAGAAACACTGGG
Source organism: Cricetomys ansorgei (assembly GCA_026225945.1). Lineage (NCBI taxonomy): Eukaryota > Metazoa > Chordata > Mammalia > Rodentia > Nesomyidae > Cricetomys > Cricetomys ansorgei. The sequence continues at coordinate 2,439,400 of JAMJFZ010004059.1, forward strand.
CCTGGTGTGAGATTTTGAAATCACAAAGCACATCCCCAGTGACACACCTCCTCCAACAAGACCACTAATCCCAATCCTTCCCAAACAGTTCCACTAAGTGATAATTACGTATTCAAATATATGAGCCTCTGGGGACCATTCTTAGTCAAACCACCACAATGTTAGTCTGCCATGTACTTGCTCATGACAAAGGATTTTCAGGTATCAAGCAGTCATTTTCTCACCATTTTATATATGATCCAAATGATTACATTTGAGGCAAATATTTTATAAATGGCTATACCAGGCAATTTTTTTTGTATCTGATTATTCCTCTCCACACATACTACTTGAGTGAGCTTACACAGGACACTTTCACCACCTGATCTTTAACACTAAATTTACTACATATAAAATGCCAAAGGGCAAAAATGATTTTTATGACATGAACTAGCTCTTTTGGTTTTAACGTTCCACAATAGTGGTAGTTCCACAGTGTTTCTCTTTTTTTATCTTTTCAAGGTAGCTTTGTCTTTTCTTTTTTTATACTCTATTTCATTCTATCTGACTTCAATCTACGAGATCTATTCATTTCGGTGGTTCTCCCTAAGATAAAGAAGTCCATCAGCAGAGAAAACATCTGATGAGGTCTCCCTGAGAATGAACGAGTCTAGAAGACCTTCTGGACTCTTCACTGGTTTGGATCTAGAACAAGGAGGCTGTCACCTTCCTCTATCACTTAGCCAATAAGGGTTAAGTGTCTTTTTTTTTAATGTTCATAAGCATGCTTTCCTTATTTGCTTGGTTCATGACAGGACTGCATATTCAATGTGGTCATGATCAGGTTAAATATTCAGTGACGGATAGTGGGACCAAAGGCAGGGAGGTATGGAAATTATATAACTTACGCAGTGTTCTCATTTGCTTCCTGTTGCTGTCATAAGCAGCATGACCAAAAGTAAATCGGGAGGAAAGGGTTTATTTGGCTTATAGGTTACACCTAATCAAGAGAAGTTAAGACAGACACTGGGCAGAGAGCAAGGAGGAACACTTACTTGCCTGTTTCCCTTGGCGTGCTCAGTTACTTGCCCAGACCCACTTGTGTTACAGTATTAAAATTAATATTATCGGCGAGTACCAATAAGAGCCATGACAACTTTCTGGGATGGAAAACCTGGATGGCCAAGGCACAGGGTCTCGCCTCACATGGCTGACTTACAAGTTTAGCTTCCCATCCTCTGATCTCTTCTTCTGGCCCCGACCCTCAGCACATGACCTCTAGGTATTTTTTTGAAAGGAAGCACTGTCCACCAAAGCCCAGGCCTTAATGCCTAATGAATGTGAACCTTCACAGTGCACCAACCCCCAACTTCAGCTCCCTGACATGATGCCATTTTACCAGGCAGTCAAATCCCTGGACACAGTCTTCCTTATCTGATGCTTAGGTTGAGGGAGGGGCCTGTAAAATTCTTCTATTAGCCTTTATACATTCAGATGCTTTTAACATAAATATCTCAGTGGGCAGACACTAGAACAACAATTGTTCCTATGAAAGGCCGTTGAGTAGACATTTGCTGGTGCTCCAAACTAACATACTTTCTGCATTCCAGAGTCCACTCCCAAGAAGCTGTTTCCAATAGATAAGGAAGGTGACTTTCTGGCAGTGGTTCAGGCCGCTGGATAAACAGCTTAATATTTGTGAATAAGTTCAAATATACCCCAACACAATTGTCCCTGGATTACACCACCTACAGAGGGCTCTGTCTTCCTCTATCAACTAACAGTCAACAAGTGATCCAGACATGCCTACATGTCAATCTGATGGAAGCATTTCCTCAACGGAGGTTCCTTTTTCCTAGGTAGGTCAAGTTCACTACCAAGATTAGCTATCACATGCATATATATACAAACTTAGAATACATAGTCATCTTCCTACATTTTAGCTCAGTGCTATGTTCTGGCACCTTGCTCCAAACAACTGACATAGAAAATGCCACACCTAGATGAGGGTCTTCTTTGTAGAAGACTCTCACAGCAACCTATTCTTGAACTAGTGTCCAGGCAGGCTATAGATTAAGAATAAATTTATTCCAGATTAAGCACTTGTATTTAATTTGACTGACCTACTTTTCAAATGGTGCATGATCCCTGTATAATTATAAAATTTGAGGGTTTGGGAACAGCTAATTCCAGCTTTTATAAACTTGGGAGATTGCTATTGATCTTTAAGTTAGTAGCAAATTGTAAATTTGATCTTAAACAATAAATAATGTTTTCCAATCATTGTCTCTGCTCTTGGAATGTTCCAGTAAGTTTCATTACACAGTTCTCATACTCACAATCATAGCCATTTATGAAATAATTTTCAGTATTTTACAAACCACTACTAGCCATTAGTGATAAATGAGATCTTGTAATAAGAATGCAAAGTGGTGGAATTGTATCTGGTGCTGAGAAATACTGTATGCGCAATTGTAAAAGAAAGACCATTATTGTGGTACAAGTGTATTGAAAAGTGGATTAAAATAGAATTACTAATAACTACCAATTTCACACTTCATTCATTTTTTCTTCACAGTGATTATATATTATATGATTACATATATAATTCTATATATTAGTAATATATTTTATATATGCATATATATGTTATATATATAATCACTGTTGTCAGGCAGAGTTTTCTAAATACTTATTTAGATAAAGATCACAAGATGGAGACAGATGTACATAAAGAAAGTGTCTAGCTCCAGACATATGTGGTTTTCCTTAAGACATGTGCTGCAACAAAGCCAGCCCTGTCAGTTTTGAGTCACAACACTGGAAACTTGAGTGTCTGGTCTCTGTGACCATCCTGTACCCCAAATTAATTACCTACTTCAAACCCCCATTCTGTAAATTGGAAGATACCCTTGTCCTTCTGTCTAGGCTTATTTTTGATAAGTAAAAGTAGAAGTAAAAGCTACTGATGTAAAGTCCATGGCATGATGCCAGAAATGTTATAAGTCTTGACTCTTTGCTCGAGTGAAAAAAAGTCACCATCCTTTCTTTTGTTAGTAACCCAACCCTGCTCTCCCTTTTTAACATGGCTGCATAAACTCAAAGCTGCATATGAATCTATGATCTGACTATAATAATGCAGACTGAGATATCATGTGGACTGTCTAGAGAGTGCCCTTGCTAATTGCATCATTTCCCTGTCTTTTTTCTCTACTGCTTCCTTAATACAGAAGTAATTGCTTTATTCCAGTAAAGCAGTCTAGAGCTTGAGGAGGTCAGAGAATCCTGTGCTAAGAACTATAGACCAACAGGGCAGACAACATTCATCTGTGTTGTTGCTAGGCATCATCCTAGCCATGCATTTATTGCCTCTAAACTGTCTCCTAAGAGAGAACTCGCCTGGTGTAGAAGGAACTGTGAACTGGTGTTCTGTGTTCTCTATAACCACACCTAATCCTAAAAATTAAAAGTAGCTTGAGATTTTTTTTTTAGTTTTATTTTTCTTTGCTTGTTCATGTTTGTATGCTGTGCATGTGTGCGTGTTCACACATATGTGGCTCCCCATGTGTGCATGTACTTGCTTGGGTGTGTACATGCATGTGGGGGCTCAAGGTTAATGCTGGGTATCTCATAGAGTTCTATCAACCTTATATATTGAGGCAAGGCATCTTACTTAAATCCAGAATTCACAAATTTGGCTAGTCTGATTGGCCAGCTTGCACTGAAAATCCCTTGTCTCAACCCCCAAGTTGTGGGATTATAGTTAGCGCGCCATGAGTGGCATCTGCCTGGCATTTGTGTAGGTGCTGGGGAACTGAACTTTCGTAGCAAGCATTGTACCCACTGAGCAAACTCTCCATCTCTACTCTCTTTTAGAGAGTAGAATATCGACTACATTAGAACCTAAATTATTTTTCTTCATTTATTTTAGTAACACAAAAGCCTTCGCCATGAGCCTTTTGTCTTTGCAGTGTGCGTGTTGTAACATTTCCTTTTCAGTGTCTGATCTCATCTATCAATCATAGTAATACCTACAAGTATTAATTAACCTTCCTGAATTCAGGACTTTCTGAGGTTCAGATTTAGCATCATCAAGGACAGCACAGAATAAACAAAAAACAAAAAAATCAAAGCAAAACAAAACCTTTCTTCTTATCCATGTTGTTAGGGAAGCTAACAGCTTCCTTTTATAGAATTTCCCAGACTTTGAGAATATCACGACACCCCAGAATTCATTCCATCTATTTCATCTTATCTATAGATACTTGTCCCCTATCTCCTCATCAATAGGGCATTTCTGTTCCTTTACAACCTGTTTCTCCTGGAGGCCATCTTTAAGACATGGATAGTTGGCATGGTTTGGGAAATAAAATGCAAACATTGTGTTTCTTTGTTACCTATTCTGCTCCATTAACACAACGGAATTGAAAACCCTGGGGCATGCAGGTGTTCCGGGTCAGTTCCATTTCAGGGGCTAGCTGGCTGCAGGTGTCCTCTGTACCTCTTCCACTCTGCCCTGGCAGCTGATCAGTCCAGGTTCTCTTCTGCTTACGGCGGAAGAGGAGGAGGAGGACTGAGCAGACACAGTGGCTGCTGTTCAGATCTCACTTTTCTGGTCAATGGCCAGAATCCCTGGAGAATGTTCGAGGGACAGGATGTCTACTCTACCTGTTCCACCCAGAGATGGTGCAAAATCACATGGCGAAGAATGCAGAAAATGGTGGCATTACTTCATTCTGTCTTTTGTTATGAGTGCTCATGTTTCTTTTTGATGCTGGCCACACCCACATGCTTGTAGTCTGTCAACACAGGGTCGTTTAATCTTGACTTTCAAGTATGAGAGTGTATGTACACTCAGAGGTTCGAACAGTGTGTTAGAAGAAATTCTTGGTGTTTACCGTGTTAGGAAAAAAAGGTTTTTTCTTTTTTATACTGCCATTGCACAAAGGGTTTGGTCACTTCACTGAACTACGTGTTGCATGTTCTTAACTAGTTTTAAATGGCCAAGCATTACAGATTCATATCCTGCGGGGTCACTGCAGGACCTCTGAATTTGCTCCTCATAGCAGGTGTCACTCTTAGGGTCCATCTGATCTTACGTAAGGGACAAAATGAAGATAGTGGTTAGGCTTACTGCCTTAGATCCTTCCAGCCCAGCAATGCTTCGAGAACTGTGCTAAAATTACCCTGCTCAACTGAGTGTGGATTCTCCGAGTGCATGATTGCAATGTACTTTAGGGCTTCTGTGAACATAAAACATTACAGCTTCATGACAGCTTTGCTTCAGTGATCATTAGAGGTCAGATCAATTATAAATAGGTGCTTAAGCTTTTAATAATATCATCGGTTACACCTTCAGAACCAGTTTGTAAAACAGAAACACTAGTTGAGATACAGAGGGATCTGCATTAACACGAGTCACTGAAGTTAGGCGGTTTCTGATAATTCTGACATCCTTCTCTGTGGAAGACATATGTACTGATCATGGTTTGTCTATCTGCTTCCTGTCCTTTCTGATTCCCTTGCAGCTCTAGATCACCAGTTACTAGGTCTAGAGAAGATGCTGAGCATTTTCTATGAGAAAAATAATACAATAGTTTACTTATGATCCATTTTAAACCC